>JASDQU010100105.1:208595-268414 GCA_032191745.1 Picea mariana
CCCCCCCGGGCCTCACAACATTGAGTAGTTGATTGGACTCCATTGCGAGGCTAGTACTGAGAAAGTAGGCTCTCAGGTGCCTATACATAAGATCAACAACCTATCACTCAAAGTGATATTTCTACTTATTGGGTGGATCACTAGATCCACAACTTTACATCATATTTCCCAGGTTCACATGCATTGTGCGGTACAATGCTTAAATGCACAGATTTTCTACTGGGGTACCACCATGCTGGATTGCATGAAGAGATAGATAATAGAGTGTCGGATACAGGAGCACCGTAACTTTAGGTTTGGGACCATTTTGTGCTCCTTTTTCTTCAAGAGGGTACCCATCCGTAGTCCTCGAGAGACTATACGAGGGAACGAGGCATCTCTCCTGGTGCTATGCATATGGGAGACGTTTTTTATGTGACAGGGGGGAGGGAGGACCATCGAGGCCTTTGATGAATTTTTTTTTGACTGGTGGTTAGGGCAGATTTCGACAACGGAGGAATACCCCTATGCCGAGATCAATTTTTCTAGAGATCTTGACATGCTTGTACCTCCCGGGGCGGAGTGAGGAGAGATGGGTAAGTTTTATTTTCAAAGTTATTTAATTTTTATGTCTTTTTATATATATCATTTTTTTGTATACCAAAGTATCTGACACTTACATATCTATTATGTATAAATGTGGGACGAGTGCATCCAACAAACTTCTTAAGGACTAGGGGACATCCTTGACTAGAGGCAGGACCAACTGGAGTTGTCGGACCAACAAAAATAGTAGGGGGGCCTCAAGCTAGAGAGGCTGAGAGAGTATTGAGATGGGTAGAGTAGAACCTTACCGCGCTCACTCGTACAGTCCCTATGGTGGAGATTGAGGATCTCCCACCGTCGATGAAACCTCATGTAGTTGGGGTGCCACGGACCTGGGTCCAGCTCTTCCGGCATTTGGAAAACGTCGTTGTCAACTATGGCAGGGCCAAAAGACCTCGCCCTTATCTAGGCTAGACTAATTATGTTCCGAGAGAACCTTTTGTATATTTTTGAGGGCATAAGCCCCATGACTCTGACTGGACATATTTTTAAGGTGCTTGTGCCCACCCATGTACTTTGATATTTTTTTGTATATATATATGGATATTTTTCATCTTTTTATGTCTTATGGATTACATCTATTTTACAAATGTATTTACATGTGCGTGTGTGTGCTTTTTATTACATGTGTGCAATATACCAATCTAATACATGATTAGCTAGAGTATCTACAATTTGATTCAATCTCCTAGGAACATGGATATATGTAATGTAATCAAAACTTCGTTCTAAGAGACATACCCTAAGGAACCGTCGGTGTAGTGTAGTATCGTAAACATGGTAAACCCCATTTAACTGAGACACAACCAGCTAAGCATCTAAGTAGACTCAGAGGTGAGAGATACCATGTGACAAAGTGTCATGAAGCAACTCTAAGATTGCGCTCTATTCGGCGACATTGTTTGTGGTGTCACCTAAACAAATACCTCTTGAAGATAACAACTAGCCCCGAGGTGTGAAAATGACCCAAGTTACAGAAGAAAGACTTCGAGTGTGTCGGCTAGTGCCGTTTGAGAACCCAATGAACACCTCTGATTCACTTGACATCTTCCATAGTGAAAAAGATGACATAAAAAATGACATGTCCATAAAACAAAAAGATGAAAACTAAAAAGAGAATGTACAGGACTATACATATGTTACAAGAAGTCACCCAAGGCGACCCACCTACAAGTAATACTTCTTGAGGTAGAGCCCATTTCTAGGCTTCGCCAAAGCATTTCCCTCAAATTCCACCAGACGATAAGTGACCTTCTTTAAAACCTCCTTCACGATGAAAGGTCCAAACCATATGGGTTTGAACTTGCCTGCCCCCAGGGGGTCCTTATCTTGGTCATAGAATAGGACAAGGTCGCCTTCAGAGAAAATATGAGGACGGACAGATCGATAATATTGACACTTGAATTTTTGTTTGTGAGCCTTGTTAGCCAAGGCTACATCTCGACATTGCTCAAGATATAATAAACTCTCTTCAAGCAATGAAGTGTCTGAAAATAACTGTACTACCAACTTTAGAGAGGGGATATAACACTCTATAGGCAAGAAAAATTCCAACCCGTAAATGATTTGAAAAGGTGAGAAACTGGTTGCAGTCTTAGCAAATGTTTTGTAGGCCCATAATGCTGAATACAACATCAAATGCCAATTTGACCTTTCCGAATCGATCGTTCGTTGTAAGATAGTCTTAAGGGATTTATTCAAAAATTACACCTGACTATTCTCTTGTGGGTAGTAGGGCGATGAATGTTCTTGCCTCAACCCAAGATTTGATGTTAACGCGGAAATCATTTTGTTCTGAAAGTGACTGCCATGGTCAGTGACAATCTCTCTTGGGACACCAAACCTTGCTATTATCTGGTTAAACAAAAAGAGAGTTGTGGTCCCGCCATCATCTTTAAACATTGGCATAGCTTCGACCCACTTCATAAAGTAGTCTACTGCTACATTGATATAACAGTGCCCCCTTGCGGAAGGAGGGTTTTATGTAGAGTAATCAATCCCCCACTTGGTGAAGGGACCAACTGTGATGATAGGAAACATGGGAGTAGGGTGTGCCCTCATCTTCTGAGAGAAGATATGATACCAGTGGCACTTCTTGACCGATTCAACACAATAATTGATTAATATCGACCAAAAGTAACCGTCTCATAGAATCTTTTGGGTTGTTTCCAACCTAGAAAAATGACCACCACATGCTCTAGTGTGGAAATCGTTAAGCACGATTTCCTCTTCTTCATGGGGGAGACACCGAAGAAGGATGCAATCTACACCTCGATGATACAAAGTGTCCTCGAGTATGAGATAAGTTTTTTCTTGATGGGGTATACGACGATGCTCATCATGTGAAGCAAAAGTAGGGCAATTCAAATTCTGGAGATAAACTAGTATATCTCTGTACCAGGGGTCTGAAGACGCGATAAAAAACATATCTCCTTTGATAGGCGACTCCTCAGGGATAACATCTCCTGATTCAACCGGAAGTTCCGAGATGATTTTCGCAAAGACCAACGACTTCTTGGACTTCTTCGAAACAAAATCCAAGTCAAATTCTAGGAGGATAACTATCCATCTACTGATCTTTCCGCCAATTACACGTCGTGTCAAAACGTACTGAAATGGATTTACAATGACAATGATGGTGGTCTTGCAAAACAAGATGTAATGACGGAACCGTTGGACAACATGAACTGCTACCAACACAAGTTTTTCAATGTGAGAATAATTGAGCTCCGGTCCAACCAGGCCTCAGATTAGGTAATAAATCACATATTCTGAGATCAAATCATCCTCTTGAACCAAGACCATACCGATGGTCGAATCCATAGTGGCTAAGTGTAATAGGAAATCTTTATTATAATTGGGTGTCCGAAGTAGAGGGGTAGACGTGAGGGCACATTTCAATGCTTTGAAAGAGCTCTGAGCGGCTTTGTCCCAATGGAAAGGAACATCCTTCTTTAATAGACACATGAAACCCTTTGTGATCTCGGCATAGTTTGCAATGAAATGCCGTAAAAAGTTCACTTTTCCCTGTAAACTTTGAAGATGATGAATTGTGCACGGGGGAGGCAATTGAACTATCGCTTCAACCTTTAGAGGACCAACCATGATCCCTATTTTTGAAACTATGAAACCTAGCAGATGACTCGATGTGACACAAAAGCTTTATTTGTTTGGATTCAAGCGGATCCGGTAGTAGCAACATCACTCAAAGATATTTCAGAGGTGTGTGGGATGATCAAATCTCTTGCTATATCATGACGCTAAATCATCAAGATAAGCCTCAACTATGTGTTTGAGATCATGGAAAGAAAAATACATGGCCTGTTGAAATGTAGCTCCAACATTTTTTAGACCAAAAGGAATCTTTCGATAAGTGAATGTACCCCATGGACAGATGAAAGAAGTTTTGTGTTGGTCTTTGGGCTTGATCTGTATCTGATTGTATCCCAAAAAACCATCCATGAAAGAAAAGGCCTCGCAACCTCCGCATTCATCGATTATTTGGTCAATAAATGGTGTGGGGAAATTATCTTTTGGACATGCCTTGTTCAAATCACGGAAGTCCATACATACATGAATTGTACCCTATTTTTTGTTGACTGAAATGGGATTTGACACCCATTGAGTCAATTGGATGGGGTAGATGAAACCATCTTGGAGTAGTTTCTCTACTTCAGCCTTAATAGCTTCTGCTTTCCTAGGATTGATTGGACGAAGCTTCTGTTGGACCGGCTAAGCATCAGGATATGTTGTGATTTCATGTTCAACGATTCTTGGATCTATGCCTAGAATTTCCTCATAATACTAGGCAAACACGTTGTGGAATTCTTTAAATAAATCTGTGTAGATTTGAATCTCCACGACGCCAGGGGTTCTAGAAATATCTATAGGTATTGTTTGAGCAATGGTTTCCATATTTCCTTCAGAGTAAACAATGTGCGTAGCCAAAGGATTTATAGGACAAGCCTTATCTCTAGTCATAGTCAGAGTGAATTCACCTACTTCAATTCTTCTTAACTCTGGGAGGAAGTAAGATCTGTGATGAAGATCATCCCAGGGTCTGTCCGGACTAGTCATTTCCTCAATAATCACCTCGTCTGAGGGAAATACTAAGTCTAAAGAATCAATATCAACGAGGGAAACTTGAGCCCATATAGGCTCGAGAACTGGATCTAACTCCTATGTGGGAGTCGAATCGGGGTCGATGAAATCTTGTTGGACTGTAGAGTACGCAAATTATACCATAGAAAAATGCATGGCCATGCCATGGTGCCCTGTCCCTTCCATCATGGCTGATGGGGAAGGAAGATTCCACAGATCGTTAAAGTAAGTCGTGCGAAATGACAAGATTTGAAAGATTTCATCCCTAGGTTGGTCGGGGACAACCGACATGTAATGGACATTGCCGGTCGGAGGCGGGTAATCGAAAGTACCCATCAAAGGTGGGAACAGACCAACCCCTACATTGATGATGTCAGTTTGAGGGTTATAAATCATCGGGACTGTGGATACCCCTGATGAAGGGTTAGGACAAGAGAAGGATAACTGATCAATGGTCACGATCCGACCCTCGTGTGGAAACAAAAAGACCTAGAAAACTGTCGCGACCACTACTTTCATAGCATAGGTCCAACTCCTTCCTAACAAGAGATTGTAGTCGAGAGATAGGTCGACCACTTCAACTTCGACATACATGGTCTTCCCTCCTAATTGCACGAGAAAAGAGAGGATGATTCCATGTGGTTAGAATGAATGACCGTCGAAAGAGGTAAGAAGAGTAGGTGACAGAGACAAAATGGGTTGGCTAATGGCCTTCCAACACGCCAAAGACATCATGCATGTCGAGGCACCCTCATCAACCACCGTGCGAAAAATGTTCCAAGTAAAAGTTTTTATGGTGTAAGCCACTACTATCTGAAACACTATGTGGTAAGGAAGACGAGGTTTTAAGTCGGTCGTATCAAGCATGATCGTTCCCAGATTACAAGTCTCAGCAGATCCTAAGGAAGCTAACAAAGATTTTCTCTGGGAAGGGAAGCTCTGGAGGACTTCCAAAGCTGACATCGCACAAGGGGTTTGTGACAAATTCTCCACCACGGAGTAGTTCTGGGTGGCCCTTGCATTTGGGTTGTGAAAATATTTCTTGAATGCACCTTTGGGGATGCGTGTCATTGTTTCTCCCAATGTAATCTCAATCTAGAAAGGAATAGATGGGTTTTTTAGATTCTTTACCCTTCTCAGAGGTGTTTCGCATTCCATAGTCGTGTGTCCTAGTCATTATGTCAATGCTACCTTTCATCATGTACATATTCATGGATGAAGGATTACTTGAAGATGGAGGGGGTCCTTGACCAATCCCTTCCATGCTTGAAGAGGCTTGAGATAAATTTTTCCCATGCAGAAATGTATTCGTTAACACGGAAGGATGCTACTGTGACAATAACTTCTGGGCCTCCGCAAGCCGAGGGAACTGGTGAGTCAGATGGTATTCCTTGCAAATATTACAGGGATACTTTGAATTCTTCTTTTCAGTGTTTCCCTTGCAAAAATTATTGGTAGGTTTCTTATCCCCCTTACCCTTTTTTCACTATTTCTTCTTTCCATTAGGTTGTTGGGTGGCCTTCAGGTTTGTCAATTGCACAATGTGTATGGCTGGCCACTATCTGCTGTATTGAAAATTGTTGCAATTGATTCAACAGTTGATCAACGGGCTTCATTTTCACTGAACCTATAATACCATCGACATGTGGTCCAAATCTCTATCTTGTCTTGTCAAGTATCGACCGTGGTGCATCTGGTAAAAATTCATAAAGTAAACCAGACTGAGAGTAAATCAGTTCTAGAAGTTGGGATCTCATTATCTCTTCTTTCTCTGAAAAGACTCCCAAGGTTGTGACATCTTTAGATAATTGGGGTACCAAAGACTTAAGGAACCACTCAATCAGGAATGCTGGTGGGACTGGCACTTTTATCAAACTCTTCTGGCGTCTCCATTCTCAAATGTGATCTAAGATATGGTCCACTTTTGTCTACTCAAAGTTGGCCAGCAATTCGATGCCAACATCCTATCTCACAGGTAATTGGAAATGGTTTAAGAAAGACATTACCAATTCACCAAAGGAAGAGTATATTGAGTGGTTGATCTTGATGTACCATTTTACCGCACTCCCGATGAGATTGCATTGAAAAAAACACAACTGGAGGGAGTCTTCTCTCAAAGAATTGGACGAGCACCATAAATGGAAGGTAGTCACATGATCACCTGGATATTCGTTAGGCTTGGCATTGAACTTTGGGAGGTCCGAAGGCAACTTGGTTGACATCGGAGGTCAACGTGGATCATGACAGATGAGCTTGTTTAATAACCTTGTCAAGTCTAGCAAGTGTAGTGTTTCCAGAAATGGTAATTTGGGTTGTTGATTATAACCAGGGAAAGAGGAGCCTGGAGTTTGGTTGGCACTAGGTTGCCAGGAAAAGTTAGGTTATTGGCTAGGGTTCTGGTAATAACCATGGTTGTGATCAACATACAGATTCTATGCTTGTTGAGACGTCATCAACTGACTCTTGTAATAGGATGTAAAGGGCTGGGCTTGCGTCACATTCCAAGGATTTTGGGAAGGGTTTCCCCCTGTTGATTCGACAGGCATAGGTATTGAGACTTGCCTGGGGTTCCATTGGCTATGGAAGGGGTTTCCCCTAGTCGACATCCATGACAAGGGAATTGATCCCTACCATGGATTCCAAGGTCCTTATGAGGAAGGAATTCCTAAATTTTCCCCCTATGCAGGAATAATACCCTGGATAGGATTTTGTTGTCCATAACTGGGGTTTCCCCCAACCGAGAAGACAACTAACGAGAATGGATTGTTACCATACGCATTGAAAAAAGAGAATGGTGTCGAACCTATCGACATACTATAAGTAGGAAGTCCTTGACTAGCTTCTCCAAACAAACTATAGTTTACGTTCGACCCGGTGGAGTGATGGTGAGAACTGCCGAGCGAAGGGGACGAAGGAGGTATATGACCCCCTCCGTAAGGGAAAGCATTATAGGGAGCTAAAGTGCCCCCCATGGATCCTTTCAGAGAAGCGTTGGAGCTCCCTTCCCCGAGACCTAAAGTATGTAGAGTGGAGTAGGAAAGTATAGTGCTCGTACCGAATCCAGGCATCCCGTATGAGAACAGAGGGCCTGTCACACTCTGGGTGAATGGAGCAGTGATCATAACCATAGATGGAATTAGACCATTGCCCAAGATAGAGGCAGACAAGACCATAGTGGTCTGGACCAGTGATGGTTGGTTAGGAGGCAGAACACCCTCTATAGTGACATTCGTAGAGGGAATATGAGTATTCCCTGAAGAAGTAGCAGTATTTGTTTCCATCGCTGCTTGTGACACTACCTGATGCTTGTAAGGCTGAACCTATATGACGATGGGTGCCTATAGATCAGTGATTGGAGGGTTATATGGACCAAGCACTTGCACTCTGAGGTCAGAAATGATTGGTTCCTCCGGAACCAAATTTTCTCCTCTTAGAGATGATTCAGGCATAGTTTCCTATAACTCGGTCGCCTAAAAAGACCCTTGCTAGTCTAGTTTTCTTCTTAGCGATGGCGGGGGTGGCTCGAGATCAACCGACGGCAAGCCCAAAATCCTTCACGACTGACGGAGCTCCTGATCCTCCATTATGTGAGAAGATAGAAGACACACTATGGATTTCTATAATATTTTATAAAAAACTAGCACAAACTAGAAAAATTTCATATGAGATAAGACAAGCAGATCACTAGCTAGTTGGAAGAACAGTTACAACAACCAACACTAGAGAAACTTACCGGTGCAAGTGCAACTCAAATACAAAATCACCCTCTAGGTATACTCTGGAAAGCATGGCCCAATGTCTGCGCTAGGTACCACAGTATACCCCCGTAGTCACTTGTGTAAGTCACTAAGATAAATACAACTAGGTTGCCAACGCATGAATAGTCACTAGACGGGTACAGTCAGGTGGACTGCAATGAGAAGGGTATCAAGACCGAAACCTATCAATGATATCAAAAGCAAGTGTTCTGGAAGATGACTGAGGACCTTGAATGGATTTGAGACCCACGAAGCTCCATGGCAAATGCGATCAATGGAATCCCAAGATAAGCCCTCTATATGAGTTCCCCACTACGCTTGGTCTGACTTTGGAGGGGCTATCTACGCTACCTTTCTGCATGTGACCTCATGTTTATCCCCTGTGTTAGAGGGGGGTCCCGGATAACTTTTATGGTTACTAGACTTTCAAGAACTCCCTAGCACAGACTCTTATGTTTTTTTTTATAGCCTTGAAGAGTTTCCTCTCCAATCCTAAATCAATGCTCTAGCCTAGACTGCATTGGCGGACCCTACAAACACAAAGTCTAATAAATTTTAATTAATCGTTAATTTTAGTGGTTGTCTTAAGTCAAAAGGAATGGAAATTAAACCAGTGATTTTCTTGAAGAGACGAAAGAGAAGAGCATAAGATGAGACTAGAAACAAAACTACTTATTTCTTCACAAATAAAGGTTTTCCAATTTAAACTCTTTAACCAAACTTTTTGTAACTAATTTTCTCAGATCTTTGAAAACAAAAAATTAAAACAAGATTTCAATCGACTACGAGATACTTAATGTCCTAAGCTTTCAAGCAAAGAACTTAAGAAAACCTTATGTTTCCTTGGTAAATTAAACAACTAGCCTAAACTACTTTACCAAACAAAGTAATGAAAGATTTTTTTTTATTGTTTTCTACTTCAAAACAAGAAATTTGAAAATGAATTATTTTCTTTTCTTCCAAAGAAAAAAAAAGTGGGGGGGGGGGAATGACGGCAAGACAGGACCAAGAAATGGCTTCTGGCCCAATCACATATCGCAGGGAGTCACTGATAATACCAAGAAGGCATATCAAAGCAGACTCACCAACTTGTATAAAAACCCTATTAAAGAAAACAAAAGAAATATTTGGTCAAAAGAAAGATAAACTGAAGTTAGACCTAGGCTACAGACTGCTATAATAGAAACCAATACTAGATCAAGAAAAACCCTAAGAAGTGTGATTCTTGATAGGGAAGAGGATGACTACCTCTTCTTTTTACAAAAGTTTTCTCAACAGGGACACTCATGACACTTCAACAACCAACGTATGTACGCAGGCTGTCCAAGTGCATGGCACGTATGCACGTGTGCAGGCCCACTACAGGCCACGTACACCTCTGTAACTCCTCAAACAAAATGAAAAAACAGCAGTCCAACATAGGCAGGGAGTACTGGTATGGAATACCAACATCCCTTAAAGACACAAAATCTTACATAAACTTAGAAAACAATGAATAAAATGATTCAAAGCACTGAAAAAGAAATATCCCCCAAAACCCTAAAGTCTTCCCCAGTATGTTCGCCAATTCTGCTATAGTGGGAATACCCCTCTAAAGACTACACCAGGGTTCTAAAATGTAGGCAAAGCTAACTGTCTAAAGTCTCCTACTTTTTATCAACTATCCCGACATTACCCCACGATCATACATAAAATACAAAGTGTAGGGATGCAGTAGGCATACCTTAAACTCCACATCCGATGTCGATCCCTTTGCGCTTGCTTGTTTCCTGACTGCAATTCTCCTCCCAAGGCTAACCTGCATTCACCAAAAGACAAACAAGAAACTACAAGCATGCATTCTACATATGGGTTAGTGGGTTTGACATCATAAACAAGAAATGTAAACACATCATTGAAATTTAAGATGTCATTTGGCGGGATGGAAAAAGTACTTCGTTATATTAATCTCACAAAAGTCACTTACAACATGAGACCGACACAGCTCCTCGAACTTGGTCCCGGGATCCTCTTCACCAAGCAAAAACTGCTTCCACGTCTTCTTCTCCTCTTCAGTTCTCTCTTAGGGAAATGGAAAGGGCTTTACAATTGGGGCAAAGGGGGATTTATAAAATGGGAAAATTTTCTTTTCTCTGGTGCTTCCTTTTGCAATGGGACCCCAACCCCTTATTTTATAGGCTAGAAGAGATAGTAATGGTTGGGGTGACTAGCTATGGGTAGTCAAACAGTTAAGTAACGGCCCATAAACCAATATCCTATACAATTTTCCATTTTTCATGATATTTTGTGAGTGTACGTGGGCTGTAGTGGGGTAGCAGGTGTATGTACGTGGGAAGTAGTGGTGCAGGGCGTGTACACCTTCAAAGTAATGGTTTTTTGAAGAGATTGTTTAGTGATGGCTTGGCAAAGATAGCAAATTAGATGGCCTGATGCTAGGTATGCATGTCTGGTGCAATTTAGGGTTATAACACCTAGGTATAGTAAGATTCGTTAGTCATAAATTGTGTTAAATATCATGGTAAAGAATGGTGAGCAGTTCCAGAATAGAGATAGAGAAATTCAATGGCCATAATTTTGACTTTTGAAGATTAAAATGGAAGATCTTTTAATTAAGAAAAATGGACAGTGGTCTGTCCAAGTACCCAATCGACAAGTATGTCGATAGAAGAATGGTAGAAACTCAGAAGAAGATCAAGAATTATGATTCAAATTTGTCTTACAGATTCGATGTTGTTGAATGTCTTGAGTGAATATTTGGACAAGAAACTGTGGGGCAAGTTGGGAAGCTTGTACTAGTCAAAATATCACGTAAATAAGTTGTTTCTCAAAAATAAAATATATCTTGTGAGGATGAGTGATGGAATTTAGGTGACTGATAATTTAAATTTGTTTAATATCTTGTTAAGCTAGTTATTGTCTGTGGATATTAATATCACTGATGAGGTGAAGTGTATCAACTTATTATGTTCTTTTCGAGACTTCTGGGATAGCTTAGTCATGGATATTGTGAGTAATACAACCATAGTAATGCTAGAGGGTGTGGTTGATTCTTCGATGTTATAATAAATGAGAAGGAAGAACATTTAAGGATCGACCAAATATGCTCTAGTATTGAGAGGTCAACTGATAGATAGAGATAAAGGCAGATTCTCCAGTAGAAAGTTTAAGTCAAAGGGTAGATATAAATCCCTGTTTCGATCGATGCAAAGATATTGGAAATGTGGTAAATTTGGACTTTATAAAAATTATTGTAAGTCGAAGGAAACAAAATTCAATGTTGGATCTGACGAGAAGTAGTCGACTGAGAGAAAGACAGCCTCGGAGAAGGGAGGTGATGTGTACCTGGCATGAACTAGTAAACAGTCAGATCAAGATGTTTGGTTGATCGAATTAGTATCATCCTATCATATGACACCACAAATATAATGTTTCTATGAATATGAATGATATGATGGGGATGATGTGTTCTTGGGGGATGAATCAACAATCAAAATTGTCAGATGGGGAAGAGTTTGACTAAAACTGCAAGATGGGAGTAAAAGAACCCTTCCGAGTGTGCTACACATTCTTGGTTTGGAAATAAACATGATATCTGTCAACAAGATGAGTGATGCATGTGTGCATACTTTGTTTCAGAAGGATTCATGCAATATGGTCAGCGGTGGGATGGTCTTAATGAAAGGATTTCGGATTGGTACCTTGTACAAATTATTAGGGAATGTCAACTCGAATGGATGCAAACACATCGTTTCTATTCAAATAGACTCGACTACAACTTGATGTCGACACAACTCGCCTCGACTGTGACTCGGTGTCGACACAACTCGACTCTACTCGAGCCAAGTCAGTTCAAAATGACTCGACAAGACATGATGAGATCGACCCGACCAGGTTATGGCATAAGAGGATGGGACACATTGGAGAAAAAGGACTTGGAGCTATGAAAAGAAATGGTATGGTCAAAGGTTTTCCTGAATGTGGTTTAGAAGTCAACTTTTGTGAACATTTCATATATGGAAAACAAATTTAGGTGAGGTTCCCATCCGGAGCAACAAGGGAAAATGGGATTCTAGAATTGGTGCATGGTGATGTGTTTGGCTTAGTTACCATTTCTTCACTCGGTGGATCCTTTTATTATTTATCCTTCATAGATGATTTCTCCAAAAATACTTGGATATACTTCCCAAGAAAGAAATAAGAGGTTTTCAAGAGATTTACGGATTTTAATGCTCTTGTGGAAAACCAGATAGAAAAGAGGATTAAAGTGCTAAGGACTGACAATGGTGGTGAATTCTGTGGAAAAGAATTTGATCAGTTCTGTAAGAAGTATGGCATAGCACACAAAAATACCACACCATATACCCCACAAAAAAATGGAGTTTCTGAGAGAATGAAAAGAATGTTGATAGATAAGGAAAGGAGCATGCTAAATGGTGTTGGGATCGCACAAGAATTCCGGACGGAGGAAGTTGAGACTGCAAGATATCTGGTAAATATTTCTCCTTCATCGACGCTAGTAGACACGACTCCAAATGAGGTATGGTATGGTAAGAATACTTCGGTTGAACATCTCAAAGTATTTGGCTATGATGCATTTTCACATGTTCCCAACGAAAAGAGGAACAAACTAGACAAGAAGGAAGTCAAATTTATTTTCATCAGATATAAAGAAGGGATGAAAGGATATAAGCTATGGGACCCTGCATCAAGGACAATAGTATATATTCGAGATGTGGATTTCATATAATTCAGAGGTAAATTTGAGCCTGAGGAAGTTGTTAAGACCGAGAATAATACTGATATGGTGTTGTTTGAATTGAGGAATGAGGAAGATGATTCAAATGAGTCGACTGAATCTAAAGAAGAGGTGGAACAATTGACTCCAATGGTAAGGAAGTTAAAAAGAATAATAAAACTAGTTGAGAGGTATAGTCCACCAGACTTCCTTTCTGCATTCATGCTAGATGCCATCGACGATGAGCCCAAGTTAGTAAGTGAGGTAGTTGACTCAGTAAAGGGAAAAATATAGAAGGAATCCATGGTCGAAGAGATGGAATCCTTGTACAAGAATGAAACATGGGATTTAGTCAAGTTACGTAGTGGAAGGAAGCCCTTTGGTAGAAAGAGGATGTTCAAAAATAAGATGAATGTCGCAGGACAAGTCGAGAAGTTCAAAGCTCAACTGGTACTGAAATGTTATTCCCAAGTTGAGGGAGTCAACTTTGGTGATATTTTTCCCCTGTTGAAAAACTAACTTCCATTAGAGTACTAATGTCTCTAGATGCAACAATCAATCTGGAAATAAAACAGATAGATGTGAAGACATTGTTCCTACATGGGGGCCTGGAAGAATAAATCTACATGAAACAACCTAAAGGATTTGTAGTAAAGAGAAAGCAAGAGTTAGTGTGCAAACTCAAAAGATCCCTTATGGTCTAAATAAATCTCCAAGGATGCGGTACCAGATGTTTGACATATACATATTTAGTTTTGGATTTGTGAGAAGTAAAGTTGATCATTACATATATTCCAAGGAAAAAGGCAGGTGTTTCATATATGTATCTTTGTATGTCAATGACATGTTTCTGATTAGAAACAACATGGACTTAATAAAAAAGGTGAAGAAGAATCTATCCTCCAAGTTCGACATGAAGGATCTTGGTGCAACTAACTTCATTATGGGAATGGATATTAAGAGAGATCGAGCTGCTAGAAATCTTTGGTTGAATCAAATGAAGTATATTCAAATAGTTATGAAATGATTCAGCATGCAAGATTTCAAACCGGTGAAGGTACCAATTCCCTTAGGAGAAAGGATTACTATTGAACAATGTCCAAAGACACAGGAATAAATATAGGACATGGTACATGTTCCCTATGCAAGCATATTTTCTATTCTAATGTATGTTATGGTATGCACTCAACCATAAATTATTTCCCTTGCAGTGGGAGTGTTGAGAAAGTACATGTTAACACCTGGAAAGGAGCATTGGAAAACCATCAAGAGAGTATTCAAATATTTGTGTGGAACAAAGGACTATGCTATATGCTACCAAGGATGACCTAGAGGTGACAATGGTAAAGTAGATATACATGGATTTTTCGACGTCGACTGGGTTGGAGATCTGGATCAACGAAGGTCGACCAATGGATATGTATTCAATATTTTTGGTGGAGCAGTAAGATGGATGAGTAAGTGATAGGTGGTCATAGACTTGTCAACAACAGAAGTTGAATACATAGTGTCCACTCATGGAAGCAAAGAAGCGGTATGGCTTCAAAGGTTGTATTCAAGAATCAGGGTTGAGTAGAGAGATATGAAGGTGAGTTGTGATAGTAAAAGCACAATATTTATGGCAAAGAACCCTGCTTATCATTCAAAGACTAAGAACATTCATTTATAATACCATTTCCTGAGAGATATGGTGGAAAGTAACAAGGTGTTATTGGAGAAAATAGACACATTGGAAAACATAGAAGACTCGTTGACCAAGTTTGTGAGTGTTGTGAAGTTCTCTTGGTGCAGAGAGGAAATAGGAATTGTTTCCTTGGGTATGTGAACGAAAGTTTAGGAATATCATGTTTCAGCAAAGAATACAACAAGTAGGATAATGTTGGGTTCTTATATTCTTTGCAGTGAAAGTCAAGTCAAGGTAGATAGACTAATGGTCAAAGGTCAAGGTGGCTCGACAACAAGTTGAAAGTCAAGGGAGTTGATCGGGAAAAGTTGAAGTCGAAGATATCGAAGACAAGTCAAATGCCAAGAGGAGGTCAAAGTGTGGGCATGAGACGAATGAATAGAGACCAAATGAAGGACTGATAGGTAGTCGATTGGTAACCTGACTTAGAGTCAACTGTAACATAATATCGGGATTTGCAGGATTTGTAGCCAATGATATGCATGGATCTGTAACCATTTTTGGGTGCTAATATTTAGGGTTTTCATTTTGTAAATCCTATAAAGAGGCATGTTGTAATTTTGTAAAGGCTAATGTAGTAATCGTGTTATGCACTTATGCAGGTTAATGCATGTGTTCAAGAAGGTATGATGCTGAGTTTTTCTTAGGTGTGGACCAAGGTTAGACATGTAACCTTTTGGCCTGATTGAATAAGACAAAAAGAGAGTAGAATGCTCAAAGGAATGTTGGTTTCTCCCAGTTAAGGATTCCAAGGTAAAATCTTAGTGTACTTTGTGATTTCTTGTTTCATTTATGTTCTTGACTAAATTCTTATTCTCTTCTTCTAGGCTTAGTGTGGAAGTGTCTTTCATTTCCTGACACAAAGGAATCCTTGAAACCAACAAAAGGTAAAAAAGTATAGGATAACTGACAAAGAGTGACACTAACGAATCACGAGAAGGAAAAAAAAGATGGACTCATGACTTCCCTTGTTTAGAGAATAAAGGCAAGGTTGACCTAGAAATGATTGAAATCATTCGTTAGGGAATTTTCAATTAATGGGAAAAGAACTGTTCAAAGACAAATTAGTAAAATAACAGGACAATTGGATGCCAAAACTTGACAACATTAGATGCCAAAAACTTAGGGAGACAAGGGTGTACCATAGTAGGACTCAAGAGGAGCTTAATAGAGTTCATAGGACAGAAGGGTGACTTAACATAGATGCTATGAACAAGGAAGGGATGCTACCATAAATGAAACATGTTCTAATGAAGCACAATATCCTATTGGTATTTCCAAAAGGGTGTCAAGGGCTATGAAAATATCACCATTAAGGGATAAAGGTCCCACGAAATAATCTAACCAATGTTTCGAGAGACACAATATCTTAAAGGAATCCCAAGGGGGAAACCAGAAGGAAAAATAAGAGGGATACAAGGAGATAAATTCCCTAGTAAACAACCCGATGAATGTAATGCTAGAGGTGAAAAATGTAAATGGAAGTTATTAAGGATAGAGGCATGAGTGGTAATATCCTTGAGGGTTGATGAGTGGTGGCATAAAAATGAAGAATCACCATGGTATGGATGAGGTAGAGGGCCTAAGGAGCATACAATAGTAGGAGTGCCACAATGCAACAAGGGTTACTCAACTAGTTCATCCATGTATGAAAATATCTATCACTAGGTAAATGAAAAATGAAAGAAGTAGATGGCTTATCCATCTAATCGAATGAAGGTGGTCCTATAGGCAATTCCAAGGAGAATCTATGTACAATGCAACATAATCAAGGGCGTTATGCTAGGTTATATGCTAGGTGAAAAAAATTACCTAAAGAGGACCACATACCATAGATAGACAATGGAATCCATGGTGAATTCTAACACACAAGTCAGTTAATACAAAAGAATAAAGGTGCTCATGAAAATAAAACTAGTGCATAAAATTCAAATTAAAAAATTACATATCGTAATGCTTCAAGGGAAAAAGGGTTTCTAGATGAATTGTCAAAGAAATACAATCTAAGAATACCCTTTTGGAGGGATGAGAATTAGAAATGCAACGACATAATTGGAATGTCAATTGGAGCTCATATGAGGCCACATGGGGAAAAATAAAAACTAGGGATTTTTTATAAATAGGAAGAAATCCCCAAATTAAAAATCATTTTCACATGTTAAATTTGGAGAGTGGTATGAGGCGTTAAATCTTTGCATCTTCATTGGAGACAAACCGACCAATGGAATTTCATTTTGCGAGTTCTAGGTTAGTGATCTAAACCTCCTTGTTATTTTCAAAGGTTTACTTTTTAGATTAGTTCTAGTTCCACCTCGGGGTAACCCAAAAAAATAAATTTAGGGTCGATGTAGGAACTGGGATTGTATCCTCTACTTGGACCACATGAACTAGCCTAGAATCTGCATTGGTCTAATGTAGGAAATTGGAGGGTTTCATCCACTAGCATAGTACATAATTTTAGCCCAATAATTGTGTCACGRGTGTAGTTATTAGGGTTTTTAAGACCTAGAAAAAACTCGATGTTATGTATAAAACCCCTTATTCACCTCTAGATATTGAATTATTACAATTATAGTATTGTATTTGTATGTCAGCTAGAACCCTTCATTGTACCCTTTCATTATAGTTTTTATCTTTGTCTGCTATATGTATAACAAGGAGACTTAGTCTTAGGATCATATTATCACATCTCATATTGTATTATGAATTAGATATATTGTAAAAGGAGTTTTCCCTCTTTAATTGGATTGTAATTCATTGATTTTTTATCATTTTTAAGGAATTGGATCATAACATTTGGTATGAGAGCATCGATCTTAGGGATTTTCCTCTCCAATCAACTCATCATAGAATTTTTACTATAAATCTTTTTTTGGGATGATTCAAATAGTTGAACTTGGAATGTAGTTATTAAACACATCAAGGTATCTTTTGTAAAAAAATCATATTTTAGGTCATTATGATTTCAGAGATATACCCTGTGGAAGATAGGGATTTTTACTAGTCCTATAACTAGTCTCAAACAAGTGGTCCGGGTAAAATAGTCATATATTCTTCAGAGAGGATATAAATTCTATGAGACCTATTGCATTTTAAAGAGGATAGTCCATAATATCTTGGATATAAATTTCAGATTTAGTTATTAAATATTGGACATGTGGCTCTTTACAAGTTTGCTCTCCTGAAAAGGTGAAAAAGAAACAAGGTTTGGGAAAGTTACTCTAACATTCACTTGGAACATCCAATTTTGGACAGACCTGTGGCATTCAAGAGAAGAAATTTCAAAGTAAAACATGACAAAATTTTAAACTCAGGAGAGACAAAATTTCAGAAATATATTAGAAGGAAGGTCGGCGAAGAGGACAGACTCCAAATTAAGGTTTTGAAAGGTAGGTAACTTACAATTGGCATAAATTTTTATTGGAAGATCTATTTTGGGTGATTCAAATTTTGTGATAAAGAGGAAAAAGAGGAGGATTGGTATTTAATCACATGTCTCCAAGGGATCCTCCAAAAATTACTTCACCCACTAAACCTCTAGAGAGCTCAATCATGACTCGA
This sequence comes from Picea mariana, assembly GCA_032191745.1. Lineage (NCBI taxonomy): Eukaryota > Viridiplantae > Streptophyta > Pinopsida > Pinales > Pinaceae > Picea > Picea mariana. Next base: position 227,020 of record JASDQU010100105.1, read on the forward strand.
GAAGAAATCCAAGAGATTTATAACTAGATGGAAAAGAAGATAAGTGAACATAGGGAAAATATGGAGAAGAATATGGATAAAAATAAAAAAACAAATAAAAAATTCCATGTCTTCCATTATCTTCCAGGTTCTAGATGAGAGACTCCCTAAAGGAGATATCAAAATTCAAAGAACCCATGAAAATAAAGGTAGTATTCATGTTTAACAAACTATTGATAATAAGCAATTTTCAAGTGTATTTAACTCTAATAATGGAGTTAATTATAGTGGGGGTCCTAAATTCAACTTTCCCAATATTGAATTAATGAGGTTTGATGGAACAGAGGTATTTACCTAGGTGAACTGAATGGAGCAATATTTTGAACTACATAATATTATGGATGATAAGAAAGAAGAGAAAAGGGACTATGTTTCAATTGTGACTGCAAGTATAGTAAGGCACATAAATGTAGCAAGAAGAAAGTATTCTACATAAAAAAATGAAGAGGAAGAAGATCAAGAATTTGAACCATCATAAGATATATAGCTATAAGAGACTACACCAACAATATCTTGTCATGCATTGGTCGGCATCAGTACTCCACAAACACTCAAGATATAAGGATATATCAAAAAGAAAAAGGCAACAATGTTGATTGATTCTGGTAGTACCCATAACTTCATCAATTAAAAATTAGCAAAGGATCTCAATTGTTGTGTATATCCAACACAAGAGTTTTAAGTAATGAGTGTGGATGGAGGTACCCTAAATTGTTCTAATAAGTTCCATAGTATTCAGGTCAATATGGGGGAGTATTTATTGGATAGTCCCATGATTTCCATCAAAATGGGTGGTGTTGATGTTGTATAGGGGTCCAATGGTTATAATCATTGGGAATAGTGGCCCTTAATTTTCAAGATATTTTCATGAGATTTTCCCCAGAAGGAAAGGAAATTGATCTTATAGGTATCCAATGGAAACCCTCTAAAGTGATAATCTCTAAAAACATGACAAAATTACTCAAAAAGGGGCACCACAAAGTAATTTCAAAAATGTGCTCACTAGATTTTCAAACATCTATAGCCTCTACTCCAATGGATCTCCAAAAAATTATCAACAATCATTCTAGGGTATTTGGAGAGAGGCCTAAGGGTCTTCCACTTACTCAAGATCATTCCCATGTTATTCATTTGTGTTCAGAAATTGTACATCCAATCTTCCATGTTTCTTGCTTAAGGAAGATAATTAGTGACAGGATCCCACTGCAAACTATTTTATCAGAGATTAATAGAGAAAGGAAAATCACACTAGAAACAAAAACAACACTTGAAATAGGGATTAATAAGCTATGAAATAGAGAAATTATTGGGTACCCTATCCAATGGAAGAACCCACTAGTAGAAGAAGCGACATGGGAAGACAATTTCTTCATGCAGACATAGCCATGGTTTTCAAGTGTTGAGGACAACACTTGTTCGTATAGGAGGGGCATGCTAATCCCTAGACAAATCCCCATAAAAATCCCCATTTTATGTATAAAACCCATTATTAATCCCTAGATATTGAATTATTACAATTATCATATTATATTTGCATGTCAGCTAGAATCGTTCATTGCACCCTTTCATTATAATTTTACCCTTTGTCTCATATATGTATAACAAGGAGACATAGTATTAAGATCATATTATCACATCTCATATTGTATTATGAATTGTATATATTGTAAAAGGAGGTTTCCCCCTCGAAGTGGAATGTAATTCATTGATCTTTTTTTTATCATTTTTAAGGCATTGGATCATAACAAGGGTCAAAAGCTACACCATTATTGTGTAAAGAGTGAGTAGATGAAATATGATGGACAAAATTTGGTTTTGTGCAAACATGGATAGCTTCAAAGTTTTATAGTGTGAGTGAGAGTTTTAGGACATATGGAATGCTATCAATTGAAACCAAATTGTAAGAGGGGCCTTAGCTCAGTATGGATTACTCAATTATATTGAGAATCCATTGATGAGAGAAAGGGAGGGACATATCCTCTCTCATATTAATGAGTATAGATATCCTCTCTCAATTAAACATTGGTACTTCATTCTCAGAATAATCCACGATCTCCTTCCAGTGATTAAACTGTTTCCTGAAGGACCCCAATCTGATGCCAATTGTTGGATTACTGAGAGGGGGGGTGAATTAGTAATAAAGCAATTTAATCCTTTTTAACCATATAATATAAGTGCTATATCAATGTAGCATTATCATCCAATAAATGCAGAGTAAATAAGCAATGAACAAATGAACAATCATACACATACACAGTACACCAGTGTTTTACGTGGAAACCCAAAGCAGGAGAAAACCACATAATGATTTTTCTTATATGTCTTGAAGAATTACATTCATTGGAAGCACCAACTTCCTTTGTTTTATAGCTGCAACTGGAAGGAGGCTCCAAACCCCTAGTTTCTCAGGCTACAACCTGAGGGAAGCTCCAACTCCCCAATTCTATGGCTACAACTAGAAGGAGGATACAACCCCTTATGTTCTTCAGCTACAACCGGAAGGTGGCTACAACCACCTATCCTTGCCTCATGCAATCGCCTTGATGTATAAGTAGAATGATGGAACCACTGTCACACTATCACTGTGAGATATACTGTTGTAAACCTGTACCAATCAACCTATAATCAACTAGTACCATAAATAAGTGCATCAACCATGCACCAACTTGTACCTCAACCTATAATCAACTTGTACCATAAACAAGTGCATCAACCATGCACCAACCTATACAAAAATTGTACCATTAACAAGTGCATCAACCATGCACCAAACCTGTACAAAACCTGTACCATGAACAAGTGCATCAACCATGCACCAAAACTGTACAAATAACCTGTCACAACAACCTGTCCAAACAACCTATCACACCAACTTGTCTCATCAATCTTATCAAACAAATCAGTTATACTCACCAAGATCAATCACCAAGACAAATCTCAAATATTTACATCAACCAAGCATAACACAACAACTCATAATCATCACCAAGATCAATATGTGCTTCTAATAATATACCAATGTATGCTACATCATCGATAAACCATGTGTCAACAATACTACTAACAAGTGCCTCCAACCATGTACCAAGTATGTACCAATCATGTATCAACTAATCATCATCTATGACTCATCAAGATGTACCAACATCATCAACTATACACCTCATGTATGTGCCAACTCATCAACTACTTGTCTCAACCATGTACCCAACATGTAGCTCAACCAAAAGCCCTCATCAATGTCATAATACAAATATGATTTGTACCTCTGTAATAGACCTGGTGTATATGATCACATACCTGCAAACCTTCCTTAACTTTAACAATAAGAGACTAGCATTTTCATCAAACTTTACTTTAGTCTCACATGACTAGTTTTGGATTAGTCACAACCCTAACCTGAAATAATCATATCTATGTACCTGTAATGAATAAAAATATGAAAATAGTACACAATGTTCTTCAATGTTTTTTATGCAATTCCTCTAGATTTCACTACTTAGAACCTCTCAGAAAATGAGTTATAGAAAAAATGACATACCTTGTTGAATTATGACTTATTCTAGAGAGAGAACTTGTAGAGTGTGCCCTACACTGAATATTTGTTGTATGGATCTAAAATTTTTACACGAAATACTATAGACTGTACTGTAACCAATACTCTTTTTATTACTTAATTTGGATCTTTTATGAATAATTTATGACGTTTTTACCTGAAACAAGTGTTTTAGACTAGTTTCAGGACTAGCCACAAACCCTATTTTCCACGGAATGTCACTCCAAAAATACAACAAACCACAAGATAAAATTTGTACCACAACTAATTGGATATGTTTTCTCAATGACCTATCAATTTCATGGTCTGAGTCATTCTAGAATTTTTTTTTATTGCGAAAATAGTGAGATGACCTATAAATAACATACCTTAGAAAGCATCATCAAAAGAATTTATCCTCCCTTGAATTTTGACCTTCTTTACTTCACCTTCTCTCCGAAATTTGGCTTAGATATGCTTTGGTTACCTCAGTCACCTGTAAATATTCAACATTCTCAATTGTGATTTGAAATGAGAGAGCCTTGCCTCTTATTTATTAACCCACTTAACCATCTTAACCCACTTTCCTTATTTTAGGGTTAACCAACTTCTAACCACTTGTCAAATTAGTAATTTATCCATTATATTTATTATTTAAATAATTTATTTTGTATCCAATTTGACTGATAGTACACTCATCACTTCACTTTACCTCAAGGGGTTACCTTCTAACCATCTTAAACCACTTTCCTTATTTTAGGGATAACCCACTTCTAATCACTTGTCAACTTAGTAATTTCTCCATTAAATTTATTATTTAAATAATTTCTTTTCTAGTCACTTTGAATTATAGTACAATCATCACTTCACTTTATTATTTACTTTCTAAAAATATCTTAAACCACTTTGACTACTTTGACCTTTTGGGGCTTCTAGATGACTCATGAGGGTTCTCCAACTTCACATGGCCATAACTCTCTAACCGTGAGGAGTTATGTGATGTTACACATACCACTAGAAACATAATGACATGTACTATCCATATAGAATAGTATTTCCTTCAAATATATCAAAACTCATACTATTTGTTGGCATAGGGGCAGACCTAGGGTTCAACTCTAACAACGCACCAACAAGCCCTAACTACAGGCCCTTTCGGCAACAACTATGAAGCAGATATAGTATCACCCAAAGTAGAGATAGGGGGTTGTAGGAAACAGGTGTATACAACCAGAGGAAATGCAAGTGGAATCAAAGGAACAACACACATAGATCTAGTTATTCTTTATCTCCCTTAGTCCTATTGTGCGAGCTATATCTCAAATCTAACACAATAATGCAATAACAAAATAACAGAAAGAAAAAGAACACAACATCAATCACACAAAACAACAAGATATACATGGTTCACCCTCTCCCTAGGGCTACGTCCACATAACTGTGTTTTTTGATATATTATATGAAAACATACAGTTCTATCTGCGCTCTTATCTTGCATATCTTTCTCTCTTCTCTATCTCCCCTCCTTGCGCACCCAACTACAAGTTTGATCTTCGTACCCAACTGAATATATTACAATACAGACTGCTCTCCCATCCAACATCTCTCTCTCTCACTCAACACACAATAGTATCAACAAAAATGATTATCCACAACAACAACAATCACCAACAATGAAAAACCCCTCCCAGGTCCTCTAGACCTTTTATTTATACATTACAATGAAAAATGCCTAGGTGTCAAAACCCCTAGATACCAAAACCCTAGGTCTAAAACCCTAAGTCAACTTGACCCGTACTTACCGGGCTTCACCAACCTATCTTTCCTTCTTTCCCACGAGGTGATCCAAAGCATCCATTGGTGGCTTGTTCCACTTGTTGAGTTGTCCAGTATCCATATTTCTTGCTAATGTGTCTCCCTCGATCCTCTCATTCAATGAATCACTTTCCCTTACTTTGCTCCTTATTTTCTGCTTCTTTAGCCACTCCGACCCAATATTAGTCAATGTTCCTTCCGCGAAGTTCGTAATTTATATTTTCTCTTCCTTTTTCTTCTCTTTCTTCCTTAATCCATAACCAAGGGCCAACAGGCCCTCAACACTCACTCGTGACTCGTCGTGAGTCACTAGAGGTCTGAAAATTCTGTTTCTCTTTGTCTTCACACTGCACGAAGCAGCCTATGCTTTATGCTCTATTCCTCCCTTCTGTGTACATACTGTATTTTATGTGTCTAATACCCAGTTTCAAATGCACCTGATACCTAGACCCTTATTCTTATGATTTTATTGAGAGCTGCAAGGCAGCTGGTTGTCATAGTACAATTTCAACTGGCTCCCATTTACCAAACCTTCCTTCCATTCTCCCTTCAAAGTCTTCAACTGCACAGCTCCTCCTTCTGTAACATAGGCAACCTCATATGGCCCAAGCCAATATGTCTTGAACTTCCTTGGATGCTTCATGAACTTGTTGTCATATACCAATACCAGATCTCCTTACTTAAAGGCTTTCTTCTTGATATGTCTGTCATGGTAGGCCTTCTCTCATTCCTTCTGTACCTGCTAGTGAAATATTGCAATGAATCTATCTTCTTCCAGTTCTACCAACTGCGTAAGTTTATCTTGCACAGCGCCTGTGTCATCCATATATGTAAATGCTGCAATTCTTAATCTAGGAACTAAATATTCCATAGGTACAACTGCTTCTAGACCATAAACCAACTTAAAGGGAGTCTGAATTGTTAGCTTCTTGCAAGTGGTTCTATAGGCCCGTAATAGTGCGGGTACTCTCAAATCCCAATCATCCATGTTCACACTGCAATTATTTGTTACATTGTGTCCAAGGTCTTATTGAAAGCTTCGACTGTCCCATTCTCCTGTGAGTGGTATGTTCTCTTCTAATGGTGAACCTCAAATTCCCGGGTTAGGGCTTCAATAGTCTTATTAATAAAGTGTGTACCTTGATCGCTCATTAGGGTCTCAGAGCATCCAAACCTGGTTATGGTATCATCAAATATGAATCACGCAGTTGTAGTTGCACTACAGTCCTTAACAACTCTTGCTTTTTCCCATCTGGTCAAATACTCTGTCATAGTGATGATGTATCTCACTTCTGTGTGCTTCCCTAGTGGGTTGATAGGTCCCACGAAATCAATTTCCCATTTCTCAAAGGCATGTAAAGTTAGTTGAGGTGATAAAGGAATCTCATCTCTTCTGGAAGGCTTCCCAACCCTTTGGAATACATCGCAGGATTTGTAGTATTCCTTAGTATCTTTGTGCAAAGTGGACCACCAGAGGCCAACTCTAAGAACCTTCTATGTTGTTATTGTCCCTACATAGTTTCCTCCTGTGATGCCTTCATGTGCTTCTGCTAGAATTAGTGGTCTTTTTTCCTCCATAACGCATCTCCTCAGGATCTCATCAGGTCCCATATTATAAAGTTGTCTGGCTATAAGTGAAAAATATGCAGTGTGAACTACCAGATGTTTCTTCTGAATGACTGTATATTCGTGAGGTGCCATTCCCGTTGATAGGAACTGGACTATCTCAAAAAAATGATCATCAACCTTTCCAATGGCCATCAACTATGCATCTAGTAGTGTATCCTCCAAAATGGTAGGTTCCTCTCCATGTTCTAACCTAGACAATTGGTCATGTCCCTTGTTCATTATCCCTGGCTTGACCACAATTTCAAAATCATATTCCTGGAATAACAACAACCATTTACATATTCATCCCCCCGAAACTGGCTTGTTGACTAAGTATTTTAGTGCAGATTGATCAATGAACATCTAAAAGTTCCTCCCAAGAAGTAGTGATGAAACTTCTGCAGCGCATACACCATGGATAAACCTTCTCTTTCAGTGGCAGTGTAATTTACCTCAGCTGTAGAGAGCTTCCTGCTAGCAAAGGCTAATGGATGGTCAATATATCCTACTCTTGATTGTGCTAACATTGCTCCTAATGCAATATATGATGCATCGACATGCACATGGAATTCCTTACTCCAATCTGGGAAAACCAGAATGGGTGCAGTGACCATTTTCTGTTTCAGTGTGTCAAAGCTTTGTTGACATTCCTATGACCATTGGAACTGACAATATTTATTTAATAACTTCTCCATAGGTGTTTTTATCTGTGCATAGCCCTTGATGAACTTTCTGTAGTATCCCATATGTACTAACACAATGCACAACTGTCTTACTGAAGGTATATCATCAATGATGGAAATCTTGGAAGGATCTACTAGCAATCCCTGCTTACACACAATGTGGACTAGCATCACTCCAAAGGGTGGAAAGAAGATGCACTTCTTCAGGTTCAGGGAAATCTAACATTTCCTGCACTTATCCAATATTAGTCTTAAACATTCAATATGATTTTCAATAAGCTAAAACAGCCCAATCATCAAAATATGATTCCAGGAATTTATGTAAGAAGTCCTTGAATTCTTCGACCACCACCCTAGAAAAGATAGCTAGTGCATTCTTCAGTTCGAAAGGTATCACTGTGTACTGGTAGGACCCCCATTCTGTTGAAAATGTGGTCTTATGGTGATCTTCCTTAGAAATCATGATCTGATGATAGACTGAAAATCCATCTGTGAAAGAGTAAACTTCCTATCCTCCCACATTATCCAACACTTCGTCAGTAAACAGTGTAGGGAATGGATCATGTAAACATGCATCATTCAGTTTCCTCAAGTCGACACAAATTTTGATCTCTCCTGTCTTCTTATTTTGGACCACCATAGGGATAATACATTCTGACTCTTCAAGAGGTTCTATGATTCCTGCTTCCAACATTCTATCCAATTCAATCTTGAATTTCTGCTTATATTTTGGATTCATTCTATAAGGTCTCTTCTTGACTGGCCTTGCATCTAGTTTCAACGTGATCTTCATCTCTCCCATGGGACCTTTAATGCCCTTCATGTTGGTAAATTTGGTTGGAAACAAGTCCTGATACTCATGCAATAGTTTTGTGATCTTGTCAATAGTAGAATTATCCCAATAATCTCCAACGTTTGCGAGCTTAGGTGCTTGCTCTGTTCCAATATTAAGTTTCTTGATTTTGATTGGATGTCCAATAAAAGGTAGTTAGACTCCTAGTCCTTATACGTCTCTCTAACCTTATGTCTCTACGATGTTCACATTCCTAGTATCATCGTCTTCATTAGCATTGATATTATAACAACCTTGCAATTTTTGAAGCTGTGCAGTCCATTCATCTTCTTCTTTCTCCAAAGGGAGATTAGGTGCCCCTCAGAGAATTTATGTATTACAACTTGTAAATATTGATCTATTGAGGAGTACTGAGTCTCAAATAAAAATGTAGCTACAAAGTTCTGAGTCATACCATACCAATCTGAAGTGGTGAGGCATAGTTCTGCTTGAAGATACCAGTTAATAGGTGTTGTGTCCAAAGTGTTGATGAATTTATGCACCCACTGCTCTTGAGGGATGTTGTTCCAGGCCTCCTCACAACTTCACACATGGTCCTTCGAACAACTTTTACCTATGTATCTAACTTCACACCCTTCGGTTTGTCTGAAAAGCGCATTCTCATCAAAGTGCAACATTGCACCCAGTCCACGATGTTATTCTTATGTGTTCCCCACCATCTTGCTGGCGTTTCTTTTAAATCTTCATCCAATGACAACAGTCATTATTGTACTGGTACAATTTCCTCAAATTCTGATAAGAATGTTTCTAAATGATTTACACCATCAAATGTGGGTAGATTGCTTACTTCTGTGCCAATTCAACGAACTTCCCTCGTCAATCTAGCGCACCTTCTTGTAGAAACTTTGTACATTTTGTTTTATCAGTTCTCTAGTAATTCTTTTGAATCTGATGAGCATGTGTTGTCACTTTTCCAGCTTAAGTTTCCATATATTGTAGGATTAATGAAATCTTGTTGTCTTGCTGTCAATTTATATATTTTTTTCTATTTCATAAGTACGATCTTCTTCTCTGATGGGTTTGGTGTATCTGTGACCTTCATCGGGATCCAAAGGTGAAATGAACCTAAGGCCATCACCTTTGAATGCCATTCTTCTTTTCTTTAAGTCAACAATAGTGGAATTGTTGAAATCCAAATCAATTCCTAACAACACAGGATAAGGAAAACTATCATCAACTATCTCAATCACCTCAAAATCCACAAATGTCCTTACCGCTTCGATGTCCACAGGGACATGCTCCAATCTTCCAAAGGGGATTACTGCCTACTAATTATCCATCCTAAGCCTGATAGGGGAATAAATTAACTTAGTTTTTCCCATCAGTGCCCAGGTCTGCTTCGTCATAACATTGACTTCTGACCCTAAGTCGAGGACCACATAATCTATGTCATAATCTCCAATCTGAGCATTAATTTGTAGTTCCTTATTTGTCCTTCTCTTTCTGGATACTTGATGTACTGCTTTGTTCAACAGAGGAGATATCCTACCTATCTCATATTGTCTGATTAAATTTTGTAGTTCTTGTACAACTCTTTCATCCTTAACTAGATTAATGCAAGTACATAAGAATTCCATAAGCTTGATTACCTCTTGTACTTCTCCAGGTGATGCAGACTGATCAAATGCCAAAGGCATTCTACATTCTCTCACTTCCGGTTGTGTCTTTGATGAAGAAGCCTGATCTCTTCCAAATTCTTTTCTTGCCTCTTCAAATGTCTGTTTTTCTTCCCTCAGATCAAACACTTGTGTCTTCTCTCTAGCTCTTCTGACCCTTGATTCTTCTGTGGTATTTTCTAGGGTCACTCTATCTTATCCTATAACAACACCTCCTCCAATGATAACAATGATTATGGGATCCTCTCCGCGAGGTTCGACTGAGATTAGTTGTACTTGATGGTTTCCTCCTCATATCTCCTAAAGCTTGGCTAACAACACATGGCAATCTTAATGACATCTTCAAATGAGTTGCAGTAGCTGCAAGTGGCACAAGGGTTAYGACAGTCCCTTTCCAAGTGACCTGATTGTGTGCAGTTATAACAAATGATCTAACCTTGACCTTGACCCATACCTCCTCCTCGTCCTCTTCCTCTGAATGCATCTCGAGGGTTGAATTTTCCTCTTCCTGGCGAGTTAAACTGCATAGCATTTCCTTCCTGTTGTACTTCACCTTGAATCACATATGTATCTCTTGATCTTTCGTGTAAAAGGTCATAAGCCCTATAGTCTTTCTCATCATGCCCCATAGATTTATCGAATGTGCAGTAAAGGTTTGTAGGTGTCTGGACATATTTTTTCATGTAATAACATTCACCAAGGCAATGTCTATTTCTACATACCTCACACCAGGGTAGAGTAACCTTCTTCAAAGGGATCGGATCCCCAGAGGCCAAGTACTCATGAAATAGGGGACAATTCTCCTTATCACGGACCTCTAATTTGCATATGATACACCTGATCTCATCTCTTTTATATTTTCCCTTGTCTTTCTTCATATCTTTGACCTGTAGAGATAAGCTAGTTACCTTACTCAAACTTTGGCTCATACTTGAGCTAGATTCTCCCATAGGGGTTGACTCTAGTTTCATGGTGATATCCAATGCCTCAGCCTACGAAGCAACCTTCTTTTGCATCAAAGGAACTCTGATGTGTGGTAAGACAACAACAATGAACCATTCCTTGTTCTTCTCGTATGGAATCTGAAAACTCAATTGGTATGTGAAGGTCTTAAACCTTTGATCAAACTCCTAAACAATTCCAAGTACTTTCTTCTTCATTTCCTTTAGTTTTGTAATGCATTGTGACTCCGACTTGGGTTTCTTGAATTCTTCACTCAATGCAATCTTGATCTCGTTCAACAGTTTAGGCTGTGCAACTCTATTAACAAACTTCATGTACTATCTCAGTGCATGGTCTCTCAAGGTAGTACTAAACTGAGCTCTCTTAACTGCTTCATCATTGAATTTCTTAATACTACATACATCTTGGCATAAGAACCAGTGTTGATTAGGATCTTCAGATCCATTTTCTTTAAAGATAGGTAGCCTCATTTCATCTTCCATAGATCTTCCTAGGTTTCTTGACTGAGTATGTACTGAACTACTGGTAACAGTTCTCTGAGTGCTCTAGTAACTCTGACTACTCTGGTTACTTAACGCTGCTAAAACAACAAGAGGAGTAATAGTACTTACTTCAACAGTCAACGCAATTCCTGAAGTCTCTAACTCTTCTCGGTGAGGTTCTTCAGTCTTCTCTTCCTCTACTCCAACGGATCCTTACTGTTCCTCATTCAATAGCTCTTCTTCTTCTCCACTGTAGAACCCTTCATCTTATGCTAGTGGTTCATGGCTCCGCTCAAACAAGTTTACTAGAGGAACCTCTCTGAAGGTTCTCCCACTGTGCATATATCCCACCTCTGTGTCGTTGTCACTGTCTGAGTTTTTGAACATTAGCTCTTCAATATGACCAATTACTGTATCTTCAAGATGTTCTTCTCATGCAATAACATCTTGATCTTCATCTTCAAAAAGTGTAAAAAATTTCCTCTAGGTCTTTTAAAGAAATACCTCTCTACTTGGCTATATGAATCTACTCTGTCAATGGAAAACTCATTAATGTACCCTCCAATAGTTCTATCAAACCAGTGGTCTACTACTCTTGACACAACATTATCAACTCTATTGACCTTCGTGATCAACACTGACCTCCAAACCACGGGTGGTCTAAATTTGATCTCAAACTGGGTATCTACTAGTCTAGCTAACCACTCATATAGTTCTTTATGAATTCCTCCAGAGAAAATCTCGTGTATATCAGTAAAGATATACCTTCCCAATCAATCCTCTGTACTTAAGCTAGGGTTCTTGTTATGAGCTTTGACAAAGTCTCTTTCTTGTTATTCTATCCACTTATGAATCTCTATCTTCGATGAAAACCACCTTGAAATTCCCTAAAGAAGATCCCAGTCCCGACAACGAAACCATTTGTTGGCACAAGGGCAGACCCAGGTTTCAACTCTAACAGTGCACCAACAATCCCTAACTACTGGCCTTTTCAAAAACACCTACAAAGTAGATGCAGTCTCACCCGAAGTAGTAATAGGGGGTTGCAGGACACTTGTGTCTACAACCAGAGGAAATGCAAGTGGACTCAAAGGAACAACACACATAGATATAGTTATTCTTTATCTCCCTTAGGTCTATTGTGCGAGATATATCTCAGATCTAACAAAATAATGCAATAAAAGAATAAAAGAAAGAAAAATAACACAACATTAATCACACAGAGCAACAAGATATACGTGGTTAACCCTCTCCCTAGGGATACGTTCACATAAATGTGTTTCTTTATATATTATGTGAAAACATATAGTTCTATCTGCGCTCTTAGCTTGAAAATCTCTCTCTCTTCTCTATCTCCCCTCCCTGTGCACCCAACTGCAAGGTTGATATTCACACCCAACTGAAGATCTTACAATACAGACTTCTCTCCCATCCAACAACTCTCTTTCTCGCTCAACACACAATAGTATAGACAACAATGATTATCCACAACAACAACAATCACCAACAATGAACAACCCGTCCCAGGTCCTCTAGACCCTTTATTTATACATTACAATGACAAACTTCTAGGTGTCAAAATCCCTAGATACCAAAACCCTAGGTCAACTTGACCCGTACTTCCCGGGATTTGCTAGCCTATATTTCCTTCTTTCCCGCGAGGTGCTCCAAAGCATCCATTGGTGGATTTTTCACCTACTGAGTTGTCCACGATTCATATTCCTTGCTGATGTGTCTCCCTCGATCCTCTCATTCAACAACTCGCTTTCCCTTACTTTTCTCCTTCTTTTCCACTTCTTTAGCCACTTCGACCCAATATCAGTCAATGTGTCTTCCGTGTAGTTTGTACTTCATCTTTTCTCTTCCTTTTTCTTCACTTTCTTCCTTAATCCATAACCAAGGCCCAACACCATTATCCATCAAACAAACTTGGGTCCATTACCCAAACCTGGTTTCTCCAACTTCTCATGGCCATAACTCTCTAACCGTGAGGAGTTATGTGATGTTGCACATACCATCGGAAATGGAATGACATGTAATATCCATCTAGAATAGTCTTACCTTCAAATATATTAAAACTCATACCATTATACATGAAACAACCTTGGGTCCATTACCCAAACCTTTGTGCTACTGGAATTTTCTACCGAACTTTCTCCAAGGTTTGACATCAATCACTAAGGGTTAACATCAATCTCCAATGGTTGACATCAATGACAACCAACAATCCATACCAACAATCCATCAACCTAAGCCAATTGTCTGACAATCTCCCCCTTTAGCATTCATGAAAACACCAACATTGATGGCAACACTTAGTCATGAAAACCATTCATTCTTATACTCTTAATCAATGTTTCTATCTCTCTCCCCCTTGACATCAATGGAAAAGGGTATCTCCCTTTGGGGCTTTTCTCCCTGTCTACATGCCTTTGATTTTTATTTGGGTTTATAAGCCTCTGATTACTCTCTTTCCTTTTATATGAATAATATCTCCCCCTTTGACAAAGGGTATCACTCTAAAGTCATATCGCTCATTCTTCCCTTGTGACAATTGATCCCCTTGGAAACATGACTCTATGCTCTCTCTCCAAGCATTTACCTTTTCATCTGATACATATCTTCCCCTTTGTCCTATTTATGGTTGTTGGCCCTTGACCAAGTTTTGGGAGATCCTTGGTCAAGTTGACCTATTTTGGGACTTTGACAGCCTGTTGAAGGTGGAGTGCAAGATGAAATAGATATCGCAGGATCTTGGCCTGTTTTTGGGTCCTTTTTGGGATTTGGGATTATGTAACGGGTATGGGATGTTGGCCCATGGGTTTACCCATGTTTTGGCCTATTTTGTAAAGTATAAATAGATGTATAGGAAATGTAAGGAGGGATATATATATGCATATCTGTGTGATATTGGTATAAGTGCTAAGTATGGATTGTATATGCTTTGTGCATACTGTGTGAGATTTGAATATCTACGTGCAAGTAATTGTAAGAAGGCTTGGTGTTGTACCCTAGCTTGAAGAAGGAGGATATGGAGGAGTGCACGCAAATCTCCTATCTTCTACAGAGTAGGATTTTGATGCTATGTGCCTGTAAGAATCTTGATTGAAGATAATGAAGAAGAAGAGTTGGTGGACATAGCCCCAGGGTTGGGGTGAACCACGTATATGTTGTGTTTCTCTACTTTGTGTGATGTCTTGATGTGTTTATGTCTTTACTTGCTAAGTGCTTTGATGCAAATGGATAGATCTATTTATTCTTGTGTTAATGATGTATATGGATGTTAGATATGACCTATGTGAATGTGATTAGTGCTTGAATCTGCTAGATCTAATCTACCTCTCTATGATAAGTGCTTAGATACATCAGATTTGAATGAATGATGTGATGCTCTATTTTATCTGTGGAGTAGATAGTGGTTGAATATTTATGAACTGTCAGTACTAAGTGCTATGTTAAGTATTACAATCACAGATCTGTGTCCCAGCTAAGGTTGCAGACGCCTAAGTCCTGCAACCCCCCTTGCCTCTACCTTGGGTGAGACTTCATCTTCTTCACAGGTGTTGCCAAAAGGGCTGGTAGTTAGGGTTTTGTTGGTGCATTATTGTAGCATTGAACCCTGGGTCTACCCCTGTGCCAACAAATGGTTCTATTTTTGGGACCTGAAACTGTGATTGTTGGGAATTGAGAAAGAAGAATATTTTTACAAAGATCCGACCTGAAATTGTGAAAGCTCTATGCGTAGTTTTGTCTCCCTAGTGCGCAGTACTCTACTTAGTTTGTGAATCTTTGTGCGTAGATATGTTGCCCTAGTGCGCAGTACTCTAGTTAGTTTGTGAAGCTCTGTGCCAAGAAAGGAGGTCAGATATTAACAAAAGAGGTAATATCTGGAAGCTCTGTACTTTTTTTTTTTTTATGCTGGCGGAATCGGCAACTGGGCCGGTCTCGTACTCACGTGACACGGGGTCGATTCCGACCGCTACCACTATAACCTCCAGGTGCCATACGTATGCCCCTTCCGCAGGCACGGGTAAGTCGGGGGGATTTGAACTTGGAACCTCATCGTACATAACACGCTATATCACGGCACTTGCCAATTGAGATGCCCCCCGGGGGCTGGAAGCTCTGTACTTTGATAAAGGTAAGAATAGTGAAAATTTCTATATCTGAAAGCTTTGTGCTCTGTAGAAGTAAGATAAGTGGAATTTTTTTTTTCAATAGTATGGATCTAGGCATGTTTGATAGATTCTGTCCTAGCTTGAAAAATAGGGCACTAATAGATGAAAGAAGGTTTGATATGTGTAGATCCGATAAGAATAGTGAAAGATATGTTATACCTATGCATAGAACGAATGTTTGGACTAACAAATAGATGCAGGATCGTAGAAAGAAATGTTTGCAGGTTAGCTACTATGATCCTAGCATGCAGTACAGAAAGAGATGAGAATCATTTAAAAGAAAGAGAGGATTAACCCTCTGTTAAAGTTGCAGAAAACTGAGACATCTTGCTAAGGAATGCCCCGGGAGAAGACCTAGTTGTCTTTGTTGCAAAGTTATGGACCATGAAGTATTGGATTTCCCTAGACTGATTGCTAATATTGAAGGAATGAACATGAGACAAGAATACCCTAAGGCAATGAACATGAGATAAAAGAAACCCTGAATGAACACTGACATGTCAGCTTATCAAATATCTTCAAAGAAAAAGAATGCCTTGAAGAAACAATAGGAGACTTTGACATTGCCTATTTTCTATATGAGGAAACATAAATGAATATCATGACAGAAAGAACTTGGGAACTTTTAGGGAAGCCTGCTATGACTCCTTCATTGGGAGGAGTAGGTATATTTAGAGGAAAGATGATAAACCTATGTGGAAAGCTCACCCAGATACCTATGAATGCTAATGGGACTTCTATAGAGGAGGATTTCGAGATTTTAAAATTTATTGATAACAACACCCCATTTACCATGTTACTAGGAAAACCTTGGATTGAAAGAGATCAGGCCAGAAGGAAATACAAAGAAGAAGTTTTAGAGCAGAAGAGGCAAGAGTTAAACGATTTCATGACTAGAAGGATCACACACTTGATTGAAGAACATAAGAACAAATTGAAGCTATATAACACCAGAGACTCGTATGTCGAAGTAGCAAGAACACTAGAAGACCCATAGAAGATTGAAGTACCTATTCCAGATAAAGAAGAAGTATCACCCTTGAATCTTAGGAAAGAATATCAACAATGCGAAGTGACTATGCCAAAAGAATATAGAATTCAGAATGGAAAAAGGCATACCGAGACGAAGCTCACTGGGAAGAAAGATAGAAAACTAAGTAAGAAGAGAGCTAAGATTAAAAAGTTACAGAAGGTTCGAGAGGGAACTTCGCAGAGGGAAAATTTTCAAAATTGGAGCTTCGCCGGAATACCAGAACATCATCACATGGCACTTTGCCAAGGTGAATCAATATAGCCATTGGGACAAATATAACTGTTCAACTAACCCCTCGAATGGGTAGAAAGGAATTTACGGTTCACCAAAAGACCGTTGGACCATGCCATAACAGACATAACATAGTTAATGAAGGCTTCTCAACCATTGCAAGAGATCCTTTTCCAAGTTATCTATTTATCTAGTTGTGCCATGCCCTAAGAACACTTTTTCTAATCATGAATCTAAGCTTGCAGAATTGTTGATTTTACACAGTGATCATTGCGCTATTTCCCCCTATCCCATTGCATTGAGAGATTACTCTCCGACCCAATATTTCCAACCCCGAGGATGTATGTTGGATGAGATCAGTGCTGCAGAGAAAGTTGTCGAAGAAGTTCTGATCAAAATCATGACTGAAAGAATCGTGTCGATTTCTGCATGTGTACAAGCTTCATTGACGAGAGGACTGCAAGCCTCTCCATCGACTGCTCGTGGATCGGGGCCATCCTGACCAACAGTAGATAAGATAACCAAGCATAGAGACGGCCTATAAAATGCGAAGCTGATTCCAACCATATTGCCCGATTACATCCCACCCCTGGTGTTACAGGATAAATCGGTATATGTGGACACTAACAGATCTCCCTAGATCCACCTGGATGTAGAAAAAAACAGAACAATACATGAATCTTTCCCTAAGTTGTAATCATCGAATCTACTACCAAAAAGGAATGAATGACATAACTTTATATCACTTCCTTAGGTCTTTGTTGTTCCTACTTCACTCCGATGCTCTTGTGAGATCAGGTTCAAGACAACACAAGCCAACCGAAGTGAAGATAGCAAAGTATATTCAATGACAACTTATGCATATGATCAAGGAGTTATGCGATAAAATAGGAGTGATTTTATGGGAAAGGGACATGCCACTGTATTGTATTAAATGAAACTAGAAGATACAACTAGATCGCCTTGATGTCACAAGCTTCCTTTCAGGGGTCCTTGGTTCCAACACACACACTTGCTCTACACTTGCATGAAGAATATCCAGTATGGATTGATGGACAAATGGAGGTCTCAAGCTTCAATTCAAACAGGGTTCCTCACACAATTCTTTCATCAATTCTCCATTAAATCTTGCTTAACCTCTTCCTTGAGAAACCCTTCATTATATAGGAGAAGGAGCGATGGTTAAAGGGATGAGGATGATCCCACTAAATCTAAGAAGTTAGTAGGATGCCAACCATGCGAATGCCAACTCATTTTCTAGAATATCCTCTTTTACAACCTTCGTAACTTCCTCTTCCTTTTAAGATTTAAAACAAGTTCGCACCCTAACTATAGAGAAGACCGCGAACACCTCGCAGGCTAGGTATAGGGTTGCCTGCGATAATCAAGATTCTCACACCCTACAACATAGTCAACCTAAGAACTCATCTTAAAAATATGTTTTATAGAAGAAGACAACAATCACTTTTCTCATGCAAAAGGTCCTTATAAGAGCCTGAACACATAACTGTAGATACACCACCAGAGTGACCAAAATAATGTGTAACAAAATGCCCCCCAAAGTATGAGGTTGGAACTCATGACAGCTGAAACACTTTGTAAAATGCGTGTGTGTGTCAGAAACAAAGATCACACCTAATCAGAAACCTGCAAATAATCAAGAATCTACAAAATATAATACTAGTTCTGAGGTAGGCATTCCCATGCTCAGACCACAAATGAATGAAATTATAAATGTAGGCCATGGCCACCAATCATACACTGTAGATCCATGTCATCAAAATACCACATAGCCACCAGGAATACACTGTGGATCTATGTGTTTAGAAGACGCAGATTAGGACATATCCATGCGACATACAAAGTGGATCTATGTGTCAATAAAAATCATAAATACTCCAGCACAACCTGGGCCAAAAAAGATGAGACCTGGGGTCTTCAATCCTGTCATCTGAAAAGTACGAATCTATCCATGTGATTACATGTGTCGAAGTCGAACATGGTAGAAACCACTCGATTACCGGTCATTGATGAAAACCGTTAACAAGTGAGAGGAAAATCACCATTGATGTCAATGACTCCCAAGGTATCTAAGTACAATCCGAACAAATGTGAATAGATGAGCTGAAGTTGAACACCCAAAGAAATCTCTCGATCAAGGACCAATGATGTGAATCCACTATCAAAAGCAAAGAGACCTACCATTAAGGCATGCAGGTTCTAAGGTACTAAATGATTTATAAGTCTTATTCTCGGATAATGAGTTGGAGTCGACAGAAAAAGACTCGTCACAAGAGGGCCTTGATGTATCCCCCATCAATGACACAAAATAAGTAACATATTTTTAAGGTAAGTCAAAGTATGAATATGATTTGAAATGGACACAGGGAAGGCCGACATGGTAAGAATTGAAAAATGTAGATGGCCGACTCAATGGAGGGCTTGTTTGGACTTCTCTTGAACATATGAACAACACAACAATAGTCTTGGCAACATTGAATCAAAGATGACCCAAGATATGAACTTGTAGTAAGTCAGACGAGACACAAATGGATTTCCCAACCCAGATTCAAATGACGAATAGGGAGTGTCATGTTCAAGAGAGACGCTTACTGCCACTAATACAAATACGAAGGTATATCCGTTTCCCAAAATTTCCCCCACCATTTTTGGCGAGTACCTCTTTATTTTTACACAAGCTTGAGGAGGATAACATATGCTTTTTGATGTAAGCTCATCCTTTGGACGAGTCCCTCGTAGTACATTTAACAAACCCTAGGAAGGAGTGGTTCAGTCCCATAAAGGGTCTTTCAATGTTTGTTTAACGAGTCCAAACATAGAAAAATTGGGGTTTTTCATGTTTTGAGAGTCTGAAAAACACTTAAAGAGAACTCTCCCAGTTCCTTTTTCATAAATTAGTTCGACGAGACTGAAAAAGTGATAAAATATCGCTCATTGAACGTTTTCTTCAAATACTTTTACGAGCATGAAAAGAACAAGATCGCTCGACAATCTTTTCATTTTTATGGAGTGTGAAAAGAGCTTAAAGGATACTCCCTTATTTTCGTTGTTTTCGTGTTACCATGATGAGTATGAAAAGATGAAAAAAGTATACTCAGTTATGTTCTCATGTATTTTCGAGTGCGAGAATGAATAAAGACTGAGCTTGAGGTTTTTCCTACAAAACCCTAAAAATATATTCATACATGTGATGAAAAAAGGAAAAAATACTCGTACACTGTCATTCAGGCTTCTAGGTCACCTACCTGCAAAAAAACTATACTCACAAGGATATTAGGGTATTAGGTTTTTAAACAAAATAATAAAAATAATATATAAAAAATCAATAAGAAATACTAAAAAAGTGAATAAATATGGGTGAAAATCCCTTTTTACCATTTCATTGTTACTTTGCCAAAACTTGTCAAACACACCTCTTTTTCTCCAAATTCCTTTGCTTGATTGCGGGAGGTATAGGCGGTCATTCGACAAACGAGGTAATCTCCTGATTCTTCAACCTTTTCATGGATTAAAATCGATTTTTATTGGTAATTTTAAGTGTTTGAGTCCATTTTAGGGTTGGTGAATGCGCTCAGGCATTCTCGCAGGCGAGCCATTAGGGACTTGCGAGAACCTAATATTATCATAGGTGAGCTTCAGTGCACCTGCGAGAATCTTGCACTGTGTATAAGCTTCGCCTGTGAGGACCGAAAAATGGATTTTTGTGCAAGTTTTTACTCAATAATAAATTATTCAAGAGGTTAAAAAGAGTTGTTAACTTCCTTCTCATAGCTCCATTGCAGGTATTGATCATCACAATGTTGGAATGGAGGGAAAGGGAACATGAGGAGGATGATGGCATTGCCAAAAATTATTTGCGTACAGTTGTTGCCCTCCGGGAATGTGGGCTTTTAAAATTTTTCAAGATCCCAGGCATGAGAGCCCAACTCTGGTTGTTAGAGTACCTAGTCCACATGTGGGATGTGGATCAACATTTATTTCATGTAGGGGTCCACACACTGACACTAGATATCGAGGATATCTATTTTCCGATGGGGTTGTCACGATGTGGATCCCATGCGACTCTGACCAGAGGTAGGGGTGGTGGACTTCCTATGAGTGAGTATGTTTTCCGACATTGTGTTCCTGAGGCAGAGAAAAGAAAGGGTAAATTTTCCATTTGGCGGGTCCAAGACTTGACCCTATGGACTATCTTTTTTACCATTGCACGCATGGCTAGGAGAGCGGCTTCGCACATGGCTCTCCAGAGCTATTTCCAATATGCAATTGAGTGAACATAGCCTCGGGTTTTCAACTTGTTGGATGTGGTTCTTCGCAGTATGAAGAGGTAATTGACAAAGTGCAGACACTTTTACATATAGGCTAAAAAATCGACGAACTATTACGACGATTCTGATAAATTCAATTTTTTTGTCGAAAAAAATAAAAAAGAAATTAAATTTTACTATTTTTTTTTAAATTAGTCCCGATAACGTTGGATTTCCGACATGCTCTAAGGTCATCGAAAGTACGAAGCCTAGTTCTGACACTTTAATATAGCCGTTTGTAGGTCAACATAACGGTCATTGACTTCAAAATGGTCAACCTTAATTTAGGGTTATATTCGTCTGAATTCTGACGATGATGAATCTATAAATTAGTTAATTCGAACTGAATTTCGACTAATTTGTTATAGTTGCGACATATTTTATATGTTATAGCTCTACTAATCTTCGTTTTGATGTGAAGGTTTGCTTGTTGATTAAGAGATCGAACTGATCTTTGATCTACAGAGCTTAGTTTTGTGATCATTGTTCAAGGCATGCAAGAGGATTTTAGACTTTGAAGGTTAGTTAAATATTTTTTTTCTTTTGTCTCCTTTAATATTTTATAACCTTATACGTTTATGTAGATTTTATGTCGTCTGTGAACATGCTAATTTTTCCATGCTTATATGTGACTTGATCTCTTTCCCTAGTTCTATTATGTTGTTTGATTATGTTACTTGGTTATGGTGAAGCTTTGAAGCTTATGTGGTAAAATATATTGTATGGTTTGGTCTATTGCATTTCAAGAATTGAATAGATCTAGCACATCATCACTGAACTTTATAACATAATCATCTCAATATTTTGATTGTGGTGAAGAATGTGGAGATATTATGGACAAGGTGACGAGAGATGTTATTTCCCTTGCGCTAAATGCGAGAGCACAAAAGTCAGAAGATTTTAATACAAACAACTGTAAAACATTGCAGAACCCATGGGCATGTTGAAAGTGGACCGAACGAATATCATCCCTTGATAAACTATATATTCATTATTATATATTTATATTGATTGTATTTATAAAATTTTATATTGTTTAAATATTTCTTATTCAGTACACTAATTTTGCATGACTGTTTGTAATTATAAAGTCAGCCTTGCCCCCTAAGCATCTGAACGTGCCAAGTACTAGCATAAATGATGTTGTACTACAAGGTGCCGAGGAATTTGGAGTGTCTAATATTGAAGATCAAGTTAATGATCCTATGGAAGAAGATGACAATAATAACAATATAGTTGAAGATGATGGGACAAATGAATTGATCTAGGACTTGTTCGCTCGACCAGACGAGGATGATGATGAGGACATTGGTGATCTTGACGTACCTCTGCTAGAGAAGGCAAAAAAACCACTTTATGAAGGTTCAAAAGAAAATCTTCTATCTGCTACATTATTGTTGGTGAACTTAAAGGTTTTGAATGGTTTGTCAAATAGTGGTATGACACAGATCCTAAGGTATGTAATATGGTTCATCATCATGTATACATAAAGGTTGATTTTTTTTGCTTGTTTTTAGTTTTAATTAATGTTTGAAATAAGAATTAAATATTTACAAATTATAACATTCTTTACACTAATTACTTATTTTTTATGTCGTAGATTGTTAGGTGAATTTCTATTACCATTGTCAAAAATTTTACCTCGCACATACCAAGATTTAAATGCCATTATGAAAGAAATTGGAATGGAGTATCAAGCTATAGATGCATGTCCCAATGATCATATTATATACTATGGACAACATGCGTCGAAAACAGAATGCCCGCAATGTCATACCAGTAGATATGGAACCAATCAACTAACAAAAAAGGTGCCTCGTAAGGTTCTTTGTCATATTTCCATAATTCCACATTTGCAACGAATGTTCTGGTGCAAAAGCATAGCACAATTTATGGATTACCATGCATGTAATAGAAGTGGAGATGGTGCTCTTCGAATGCCTTCAGATGGTTATGCATTTAAGGAAATTGAGGAAAAATGGCCAGTTTTTAAAGATGAACCTCATAATGTTAGGCTTTCATTGGTCGCTAATGGTGTTAATCCATTTGGGGAGCTCAGGTCTATTTACTCAGTGTGGCCAATTTTTTTTATCAACAATAACATTCCTCCTTGGATGTCAATAAAGAGGGAGCACATAATGTTGATAATGATTGTTCCAGGTATGTAATGTTATCATTAATTTTCTGAATGTAAGATTTCATTTGTATTTCTTGTTGCATAATATCTTGTATTTATTTATTTACTTATATATGCACATCACATTAGTAATTATGTGTAATTTCAAACAATTAGGTAAGTACCAGGTTAAAGATATGAATGTATATATCGAGCCTCTCATCGACGATTTACTAAAGTTATGGGCCGACATCACTATGTATGGCGTTTGTAAACCAATAAGGCAGAAGGCATTTCAATTCCGTGGAATACTTGTATGGACAATTCATGATGCGCCAGGACTAACACATTTTTGTGGTATGTAACGATCCATTGCACTTTAATTATAGTATATAATTATTTGAAGATACCATACTGCATGTTTTTTTAAATAATCCCCTTCGTATAATTGACATAATTATTAATCCAACTTTTGCAGGTCTTCAAACAAAGGGTAGATTTGCATGTCCAGTTTGTGGTCCTAATATCAANACTTTAATTATAGTATATAATTATTTGAAGATACCATGCTGCATGTTTTTTTAAATAATCCCCTTCGTATAATTGACATAATTATTAATCCAACTTTTGCAGGTCTTCAAACAAAGGGTAGATTTGCATGTCCAGTTTGTGGTCCTAATATCAAATCTCGGCATTCAAAAAATTTAGGAAAGGAGGTGTTTGATGAGTATAGGCACTTCCTCTCTAAGAACCATAGGTATTGTACTATTGAAAAACATATTTTCAATGGGAAAGAAGAGACTGGATTAAAACCACGAAGAATGACACCTCACCTATGGAAGTTGGAATATAACAAAAGTTGTCGAGATGGTATATTGCAATTTGTTTATGTAATATTGTATATGTAATGTTATGAATTTTTATTTTATTGAATTTATTTTATGCTTCATCAATGTCGTGAAGGTATTAACAATGGGCTCCCATGTGGAATGAAAAGTTATTCCTCTCAATTCATGAGGTTTCCCTACTATCAGGACCTAAAAATAGCTCATTTGTTTGATACAATGCATATCGAGAAGAATGTGACAAAAACAATATGGTCAATCATAGATGGTAGGAGGGATAAAGAAAAAGTCATCAAGATTTGTAGTGACATTCAGGAAGCCAATCATGCAATGCAAAGTGGGATCCAATCAAATAGTGATGGAGATCGAAATAACCTTCCCTGGTCATTAACAGAGCAACAAAACAATGATGTAAAAGAGGTCATTTGGAGAATAAAATTTCCCAAGGGTTTTTCTTCAAACATAAATAATATCTTAACAAAGAAAGGTGAATTTGGTGGGGTAAAAACACATGATTGGCATACCTTCATTAAGGTAATTATTTTTCTATATATATATTTATATTGGTATACACCTTTTTAGTTTAGTTTTATTATACTTTATAATCAAATAACGATCGATTTTGATTGTTATAATATGTTATACCTCTATCTCTCCCAGACCACTTCGACAACAACATCAAACAAGTTATATATGATCTTGGCAAATACATGAGGTAAGTAGTAAATTATATGCAATTTTTTTTTTCCAATTTGTTATTCAAGATCTTAATGACATATGTTTTACTTATAATGTAATATATTAATTTATATGTTTTTTTGAAACATGGTACTTGCTTGCAACATCGACTATAGATGGTTGTCATTGAAAGAAATCCATCAAGAAGATATAAAGTATTGGAAGAAAGAAATTCCTCGACTAATGTGTGAAATGCAAAAGTATCTACCTCCGTAATTTTTCAATGCACAANGACATATGTTTTACTTATAATGTAATATATTAATTTATATGTTTTTTTGAAACATGGTACTTGCTTGCAGCATCGACTATAGATGGTTGTCATTGAAAGAAATCCATCAAGAAGATATAAAGTATTGGAAGAAAGAAATTCCTCGACTAATGTGTGAAATGCAAAAGTATCTACCTCCGTAATTTTTCAATGCACAATAACACTACCTCATACACCAAGTTGAGGAGATTGAATTGTGTGGACCAATACACACAAGGTCAATGTGGATGGTGGAGAGGCACCTGAAATCATTAAAGGCTTTGGTTAGACAAAGAGCACATCCTGAGGGTTCTATGGTGGAGGGATATATGCTATATCAATAGATGGTGTATATTAGTCAATATCTTCCTAAATTAGCCGAAAATATGCACGTGTATCGAATTTGGGATGTGAAATCCATTAAACAATTTGAAGGAGAGCACCTGTTGGGGAAAGGTGGAATGACGAAAGTGAAAGGTAATTAGGTTTATAATACATCTGAATTTTCCTTTTTATGTGTATCGTACTTATTTAATTTTTATGCTTTCATCAATTATTAATATTTTATACCTTGATAACTAACATATATTGGTGAATTATGATTTTCTAATGCAGTTGGTCGAGAGTGGGATGCACTACATATATACATTGCAAACAATCTTGACTGGATGAAGGTATGGATTGATAGATGCATACAACGTGAAGGTAGGTTATCATGGGAAGGGGTGTCTACATTAGTTATATAATCTCATCTTAATGGAGATACCAATCTTACACAACAAGAAATTGATTTAGCACATGGTTTGAAAGATAAATAGGCAAGCATGCTATTCATCCAATATAATTTCATTATGTTATTTCATAAATTATTAATGTTAGTGTCGATGTGTTTTCCCCATCCATACATTACAAGTTATGTGAAATATGTTTTATGTGTCTGGCATATTGCAGTTGAAACATCACAAGGCTATGTGGTGCAATGTTCATAAATTTCACATCAAAAAGTTGGACAAAAAGAGGAAAACTTCTGATTGTGGGATAACTGCAGACTTCGAGGTCACTAATGTTTCCTATAGAAGTGACAAACATCTCGAAGTCTCTGAAAATCATTACTATGGGTATTTGGAGGACATACTTGAGTGTGACTTTAAATCCTTCAAAATAGTTTTGTTTGATGTCAAATGGTACAAGCTACGAATGAATGAACGTGATCATGATAGAACTATTATTCTACATGATAACGGATTTACCATGGTTAAAACAAGGCCATTTGAGACAGGAACAGATCATTATGTTCTTCCAAGACAATGCGAACAAGTCTTCTACTCAGAGGTTCTAGGTAAAGCAAGTTGGTCATTTGTTGTTAGGTATGATCAAAGAGAAAGGCCAATAAAGTATAATATTGTAGAGGAAGAAAATGATCTTGAAGAAGAAGATGATGCAGAGGAACATGTAGCCGATGTAGTAGATGTCTCAAGTGAAGAGCCTGAAGGAGATGAACCAAATGTACTAGTAGGAGGCAATGCAGATCTTGATGATGATATCCGTGATGAAGATATATTGCTTGGAAATGAGTACATTGATGATGATGTTGATATGGTCAATCCTTACAACACCTTATATGAACCAAATGATATGGATGTTCAGTTCGATGAAGATGATCAACTAGAAGATTGATGAATGTATTGAAATGTTGAAATTTTGTATATATAAGGTCAGAAGAGAAGGGAAAGTGGGCGCAAGTGGCAAGGGAAAGCTTAATTTGGAGACACTTTCTATTCATTCAAGTACACTACGTCAACCAAGGACAATACAAATCATGTAAAGGAGGTACATATTCTTTACTTATTATTTATTATGTTTCTTGTTCAAAAATCTCTAAAAGAAGTACATATCACAAAATGATAAACCAGGGAACAAAAATTTACATCCAAAACACTTCACCACAGAAAATGACACAAGAATCTGGAAATAAAGTCTTTGTATTCACTCATAACAGTCAATTAAAGACCGTGAGCACTTTTACATTTTTTGATCATCCCAAGTCCAACCCCAACATTCTTCAAATTCATAGGCTTTATGGCTTTACATAACAGTTCAAGATCCTATGAAAATGGATCTGAAATACTCAAAATAGAATAAAATCAAAACTAGTATAATATGCAAAATCTAGTCCTGATTTAAGGGTGAAAGTCTTATTAACTAAATATTCCACAATATCGATAACTTCAGCCATATCTGATATCTTCAATAATTGTCAAAGTGATGAAAAAACACTTTGAAATCCTGCTTTGACAAATAAGCAATCTTTACCAAGAATTTTAAAAGTCACTTAACCTTTTTTCCATAATATCTGCATCAAAAAATTGAAAAGGGTGATTATCTGAATCTCGTTAATCTTTATATTTCATTTGGAACCCCTTCCGCATGATCTGGACACCAAAAAATTCGATTTGGGAAAAAATATGAGCACTATGTCATCCTGTGCACTTTCGATGGCTTACAGGTGTAAAACAAAGTAGAGTTAGCTTCCAAAAGCAGAGCTTTCGACAACTAACAACGCCTTGAGGAAAAGTGAATAAGATGCCGAAAATTCTGAGTTTTCCACAACTGTTCAAAACTGAAAAAATGGGTTTTCTTCGATCTACGTACTCTTTAGGATCTTCATTTAGGTTCTCAGCAACTTTGGCTAGAGATTTTAAATCAGGATGTGCTCTTGGCTTAGGATTTTTGAGCCTTAGTTTGATCCTTAAACATCTAACCATTTAAAGTAACTTACAATTCTCCTTGAGCAATTTCTTATTCCTCTTTTGTTCCTTTACATGCATTTTAGCTAACCTTTCAAAATAATCTCTTACCTCATCCGATGTGTTGCTTATAGTCTGGTTTTGGGATTTAATGACCCTCTCAAGAAACTTCATCTCTGATATCTCTTCTTTAAGATTTTCAATCAACGTTGATGATTTGTTGACCTTGTTGTGTTTGCTTGTTGATGTCTCAGGTAACTTCAAGGCTGGGACTTCAACTGCAGCTTCTTCTCTCTCCTCCATGGGTGTTTTAGACTCAAAGTCTGAGTATGGAAAATTCAAGATGTTTTTCTCAACAATGCTGCTTTGGACGTCCTTTCCATGATCAAAATCAAGCTTCTTTTTTTCCTTCTTAGTCCTGAGTGAAGGGGTTGGTTGTTTTGTCTACACTGGTGATATAGCCCTTCTCTTTCTCTTACTTCTCTTTGGTGTAGATGACTTCTTTGTAGGTGTATTCCTACCCTTAGTCTGGATCTCTTACTCAAATTCTCCCCAAAATAGGAGGTAGTTCCATGTCCTCTCTCTTCTCTGGAGTTCTCCCATCACTATAAGCTTGATGAGGCCATGATGGAACAACCTGTTGTTTATTTTCTCAGGTTTAGCTTGGACTTTTTGTGCCATATTGGTGAGGCTCCTATGAAGATAATGAGGCAAGTTCAGAGGGTTTTTTCCTATGAAATGATTGATAAGCCTAAAATGGTAAAACATGACCCTGCCATACCTCCCTTCACATGTTATGTACACCTGAATAACCTTCAGCAATTTCTGCCATTTGTCTTCCAAGTAATTCCTGGGAACATCCTTCTGCCAAATAATGCTTTGGAACTCTTGCTTAAGGTAAGATCTAAATTCAATATCTTTAATGGCAGTGGTATTGAACCACCTCTCACCCTCTCCTGGCATTTCAGTAGTTGCAACAACACTTGCCTCATCTATCTTCATTTCCAGAGGATCCAATTTCAGTTTGACACCATCAAAACTCTTGGCAAACACCTCTGCAATTCCTTGATGATACCCTTGTAACTTTTCACAAAACCTGTAGCAGCCTACATCCTTGAACATTTGAAAAAGTTCTAGATGTGATTCTAGATAGGAAACGTATTGCAACTCCATCCTGAGAAATGCTCCTCCAGTAGTCATCTGCAAAAAACCTGTTAATATCTTAAAAATATTGAACTTTGGGTTGATGGATGGGAGACTGGTGCTAGGAAAAAGGATAGAGGGAAAACGATTGAGGGAAAAACATGAGATCAATAGATTTGTGGATGTGTGATTTTTTTAAAACAAACGTTGAGCAAATAAGGAACCTGAGATCATGACGTTCATTTAGAACCGATTAAGACTAACCTTCATGTGAATTATTGCACAAAATGGTAAGGGCGAATGAAATCATGATGGGGTTTCAGATTGATATCTTGGGGTTTAATGATTTTTTGAAACATCAATTGAAATCATAATAAACCACCCAGATCGTGAAAAACGATCCTCATAGATGATTTTGACATCATATAAGATCATCATGACATGTGTACTGATGGCGTTTTGAGAGTCTGATGGGACAACCTAACAGTTGGAGAAATTCTGCATTTCGATAGCTTAGAGTGCCTCGCACATGCTATTTTTTCTACCAAAAGTGACTACTTTCGGCAGCTTAGAATACTTTGAAAAATGGCCCTTAGTTGCCGAAAGTGAAAATTTTGGATTTTTTCCTAATAAAGTACAGACTCGTCACTCTTTGAAATGACAAGTTTAAAACTTAATTTGAAGACTTTTCCACCTGAAATTAAAAAAAAACTTCATCTAATGATTATCCTATCACCTAAAGACATAAAAATCGGAAAATTTATTTGAGGAGATAATCAGGCCAGCAAGCCAGGAATTTCATCACGAAATCCACATATAATATCTGAATCATCAGATTTCCTATCATTATAGGATACTAACATAGGCTCCAATTAGGGATGACATCTCCTGGGGAGGTGTCAAGAATCTTAGAACTACAGATTCGTAAATCAGTGCCTTATCCATTGGGTTGATCCCACAGCCTGTATCTTGATCTGTCCTGTACCTTGGTGACTAGAGATCAGCTGATTATCCATTCTGAACTTGACTGAGTTTTTGAAGTAAAGAAGAAAACAACATAAACCACATATTTTCCCAAGAAGCTTATTTTTCGTAGGGTAAATCTAATAAAAACTCTGATCTGATGATATTATTTATATACATACATCCTATTCTAATATGAGGACGCTTGATCTTAATCAATATGATATATCCAGTATAACCAGCCAAAGATTGGATCTTAAACCTGGGCTGCTTCACTGATTTTCACCAAACTCAGATGTAGATCTGGTTATGATATGTGATAAGGATTTCTATCCTGATCTCTTTTACATGAGAATCGATCAATCTAAAGAACAACTAAACTACTGAAAATGTATTGTTTCTTTTCCACGAAAAATTTCTCCATATAGATATCTATAGGGTCAAAATAGACCTGAGTTGTTCCTTGGCATTTGGAATTAGTCCATTCCATCTCCTGACCTTGTTTTGCTTGTGAGGTCTTCAAGTCTTCAGACATTTCAAGATGTGCTTGTATTTCATCTGATGGGTTTTGCACAGATATTTCTACTGAACCAAACAATGGGGAAGACTGTCTGATGATATCCATATTATAATAGTTTTTTAATTCATTAGGAGTAAATGAAAACAGACTTTGAAAACACACCTCATCCAGAATATCTTATTCTTCTCATGAATATAGTATTGGCTACTTTGACCAATCATCTTCGATCTCAACCATATAGTCACCATTTTAAAGATCATATCTGAGCATGTTATCTATGTAGGGTTTAGTCATCAAACATGCACATCATCTCCGGAGAGTTTTCCACCACCACCTGATTTTTAACTTCCTCTTTGACTGTATTGTGAATTGAGTACATGAAGAAATACTTCGGTGGTTTAGGACACTGAGGCTGGGATGGAGGAATGATACACGTTGACCTTGTCAAGGATCAAAATTATCTAGGGTTTTTGTGTTTGTTCCATGAAATCAAGGTCTGTGATTACATTCAACTAAGTTTGTTCCATGAAACTTGATGAGGAGCATAAGGAGAAAGAAGATGAATATTCAAGTTCTAGCTTAGAAGCAGAAGAGGATGAAATGAAAAAGTAACAAGCAGAGAAATATCAAAGGAAAAGAGAAGAAGTAGAAAATGAACTTGAGTTAGTAGAGAGATAGAGAAAAATAGAAGGAAGTTGGAAGAAGAATAAAAAAAGTAAACAATAAGAGAATGAACAAACACTACTTCTTGTGAATTGAAATCCAATGGAGGTACATTAGTTGGTCGAATACATTCTATCGATGCTTTGAAGAAACGTGGTTACCAATTTCTTCCATGTATATTGGTCGGATAATCCGACAAACATATTTTCATCGGATATCCG
Source organism: Picea mariana (assembly GCA_032191745.1). Taxonomy (NCBI): domain Eukaryota; kingdom Viridiplantae; phylum Streptophyta; class Pinopsida; order Pinales; family Pinaceae; genus Picea; species Picea mariana. Next base: position 258,590 of record JASDQU010100105.1, read on the forward strand.
ACACCCTGTTGTCGGTCTATCGATATCCCTAGGAACCAAAACCTTGTTGAAATCAACCATTATTTCCAATGCATATGCGTCAGAAGTATGACGTAACTACATGTTGAATATCTAATAGAGAAACAAGATATTCGGTGTGTGTTTTTCAGACTCTGCAGTGGATATCCAACAAACTTGTATGTCGAATATCTGACATACAAACAAAATATCTGACGGAGGTGCCATACCTCTGACGAATATGTTTTCTGGATAGTGATTTGGATATCGGACGAGAAGGTATGTTAGATATCTGAAAACCAAACACCATATTCGATGGAGGTGCCATACCTCTGAAGGATATGTCTGTCGGACAGTTCCTTAGATATCCAATGAGAAGGTATGTCATATATCTAATAGTCAAACAACATATCTGACAAATGTGCAATACCTCCGAAGGATATCTCTATTGGAAGGTTCGTCGGATACCTGACGAAGCTATATATATTAAAAAACATTAATGAGATTAATGGCCCATAACTTTTGTGTGCCTATTGACTAGTTAGACCTGTAACGTTGTTTCCACCGAAGTTATTATTTCAGCAAGGACTTCAATAGTAATTTGGGTAAAAAAAATATTTCCAATCCCTTGTACTCTAGTCTCTATTTTTTCTATGGTAAAGGAATGTAAAATAAATATCCCAAACTTATCCCTCTGCCTCTTCATTCATTCTTATTAAGGTAGTATAAAACAACATGCAATGAAGAAAGATAATTGGATATTAAGTTCTAATCTTGCAATTTCAACATTGGATTTGGATATTAACTTTTAGGAGCCAAGGTAGTTCTTAAAAATGTTGATTTAAACCATCTATCAAAAGGTTTTTGGGTAGATACCCTATTCTAGGAAGGATAACTAACATCTAACTAATTTTCCCCTTTATCTCCTTAAATGATTTTCATTACAATCATGTAGAGAAAAGGAGTAATTCATTCATCAAATTTAGGAAACAATTCTATAAGATACATAGTGCTTCAACTATCCCAAATTTGTTGGCATTATCCCTAGAGATGTGCACTACTATAATTCTAGGAGAGTTACATATGAAAATATTTAACCTTCTTTTGAAACATATGCATACAAAGAGAATTTTCCTCCAAAGCATCATGTCAACTCATCAACATGTAGAAGAGAAGGTTTCATCGACATTTTTGTGGAACTTGACAACAACTTCCCCATGTCCATCAGTTGAGCTTGTAAACAAAACATATCAAAATGTTGATGAGAAACTCATATCATGTTATATGATGACAAAGTTGATTGTAGCTCTCCTAACTGTAAAAAATATTCATCCATTTCAACAACTGGAACCAATAGGTAACCTCGAAGATCATTTCTAATCATCGTTCCAACACACAAATTCATGCATTCTACCCTCTTATCTAGCAAAATAATTCATTTAGACATGAAATTCGCAGCATAAATGTGTAACATCCCAAGGGTCATATGATGCATGAATTTAATTAAAAAGGCATAAGGCGAAAGGTGAAAGGCTCAAATTTAGGAATTAATAGAGGAAAAATTGATGAGAAAAATAGGGAAATTATCAAGCTCATCACCCATCACTTTTTTTAAGGGGATAGGTTGGCTCAGTATTATTTCATATAAAATCAACTTAAGGACACAAAATACCAAATTAATTCCACTAATTTACAAGTCATATCTTACACCTTAGGACTATATCAAGTCATACCTAACCTTAAAATTTAGAAATAATAGGATATAAAATTAAAGAACCTTTATCTTTATCAAGTTGGTGCTAAATTCCGTGTTAGGGGAAGAATTTGAAGAAAAGTTATAATATCTACGTCATGCAAAGGCCTATTCAATTCTTCAGCCATCTAGAAAGCAAGTAATAATTGATGAATAGTAGGACATAAAATTATAGAGCCTTTATATTTATTAATTCCATGCCTAGAACTTGTGCCTAGGAAATAATTTGAAGAGTGCAAACTTGGGTGTATAAATATTTCGCTATTAGACCAATATTACTTAGTGCTAATCCAACCTTTAATGAAATAAATTTGTGGATACATGATCTTCTCACAACCATTCATTATTTATATTTATTTTGAAAACCTAATACATAAGTAGGCTTCCACTTGGACACAGGAGTCGAATGTTTGACTTGAATGAGTTTAGATATTGACAAGTCCATGAAACGTAGGTTTGTCTCTCTTGCTTGCTTTCCTATGCCCATTTCAAAGGTATTTTCTTCTGAAGCCATCCATGGTTTTGGGACCTTCGTATCTCAGTACCGGAGCCATTCCAACCCTCAAAATATCATCAGTGATTGTCACCTCACCACTGCGTTGCAAGGAGAAAGTGACCTTGGCCACTGCGGCACAAGGAGAAAGTGAACTCGACCACTGCGGTGAAGGAGACATAGACCTTGAGACACTAAGCGCATAAGGAGATAGAGACCTCGACCTCGAGCCAATATTCACAAGGAACAAAGAATGGTGAGTAATTTCATTCTGAGAGTTTCGATTTGGAAAATGAATGTATAAATTTGGACTCCTCTTTTGAACTTGCGTTGCATTGCCTCTGGAAACCCCAATTTTTCCTTGCATTCGGGAAACCCCAATTTTTTTTCCCACCGCACCTATTTCGCTGGCTCTTCGATTTTCTTGGTTGGGTGCCCATCTTGTGAACTTGAGTTTTTCCTCTGCACACTCTAACCTATTTTTTTTACGATTTCTCGTGTGGGCGCCCCTCTTGCTAACTCGCCTGGTGTTGCCTTTTGTGAAACCCCGAGTTTTTTCCCACATGAGTTGTGTCCCTGACTCTTCGGTTTTGTTTTGTTGGATTTGTCATTTCGTGTGAGGGGTGATGTGAGTGATAAAATGGATATGCCTACCGAGTCCACTCGAATATTGGCTTAGGGCCATTTGTAGGGTTGGTCGGTTTTTGACTTGTTATCACATGTTGCTCGGTAGCACATGAGCGGTAAAACAATTTAGATGAGACAATTTGACTATTGAATTCAATGGATACAAATTCATCATTCATAGTTAAAACATCAAGAAGTAAATTTTTTTAGGGATAGTTGAAGTTGTAATAGGGAAAATTTCTTGAGTAACATCAATCAAAAGAATAGCTCAATGATTCAAATTATAGTATATGGCACATAGAACAATGAAATAAGAGATTGGGTAAATGTCATGAATAATTTCTTTGGATGAGTTAGTAGCCCAAGTAGGAATTTGATCTTTCCTATCTCTGTATCTTTTGTGAGTTGCCTATTTAAGCTTATATGGAATATCAATGGTTAATACAAGGTCAATTACATAATCCGAAATGTCAATTAAGTTTTCAATTTTAATAGGAGGCAAAGGAGGCTTAGTAGGTTGTAGATTTCTTTCCTCAACCCATTTTATTAAGTTGGAAACAAATTGAGGTATTATTCGCATATTGAGGTAGTTGAAAATAAGACGTACCAATTACTAATAAATGTTTCTTAGATGGTGAAATATTTGTATATAACTAGTATTCAAATGGAACTTAACCTTCAGTGTTTCTTTGAACCAAGAAAAACATCATTGTGAGTAATACACTTTACTTTGGGTGTAAAATTCTTCGAGAAATGATCCTCAAAGATAGAACCTTGTACACCCTATGATAATAATTGTAGTGGCATTGTACTAATGTAAGGATTCCACTAGTACAATATGAAGACAATATCCTTACATGTCTTTCCCTATCACTAGTAAAGGTTTTGGGCACACCCTACAGTCATACAAATTCTTTGAAAAATAATTCTATTGTCTTGTTGGCATCTTTAGTCTTTTTAGAGGGAATGAAATGGACCACTTTTGGAATTTTATACTATGAACCATTACCCTTACATGTCCAAGAAAATCCCAAAACAAAACCCATAGTGATGTCAACCTAGGTCCCAAGGTCTCTCTAGTATTGGCATCAACATACATAGTCTGGCATTTCACAAACTTGGATTGGAAAACAAGAAAGTTTGACAAGAATAAACATACTTGTCCACATATTTATGCAGTTGCATTCAAAATAACCTCTACTCTACAATATAGTCAAGATCTTATCTCAGCCACCCAGATCACCAACATGCAATCTAAAACTTAATTCTCCCGCAAAGAACCTGCAAGGATGCACAATTGATTGCCATGAAAAAGAAAATCATCTAACATCAAATAATCCTTGAAGAGATTTCCATCCACACCCATAGGATTATGCACATACTTAAAGTGTTTTAAAAACAAATCATTAGCATCATATGAATCCTTTAAGGCTTCAAAACCAACTGATTCATTCGTCATAGACACAAGCAAGTGATGCATCCTACCAAATGCATCAACTACAGATTTGAATTTACTCTCTTATGTTGAACTAGAAAAATGTAATTTTACAAAAACATCCATATTGCATGTTTGTGATACAAAGTAGCTTGAGAATTTATATAATTAAGATATTTATGATCAATCAATGATATAAACTCCTTATGCAAAAGATAATGTCTCCAATATTTTATACTTACATAATTGCATGAAGTTCCTAGTATATTTTCTTGGAAATGATTACTCTATGAGTGAGTGATTCTTCTAGCCTTACATGATACATAGCCAAACTACTCCCTGTAGTAAATACATGATCATATGTATTCTTGTCTTTTTGTTCTTATGGGGATGGCTTGTGTAACTTTATGCTGTGAATTTTGATGTATTTTTGGGCAATAATCACGGTTCACTTATGTTTATGTCACTGAGGTATTGACAAAATGATTAAAGAGGTTATGATATAATCCATAGGATTTTGTTCAGTTTCACTTTTGGATCTAACTCTACAACATTTTACTTGACTATGTAATGTGAACCAAAATTGAATTCATAGTAGATGGCACCCTAATCTACATTAAAATTGAAGACTAGAGAAAATCTTGAAATCATTAATGAAAATCATTCTAGAAAATCCAACAGAAAGAAAATTGAACTTTCTTTCTTCTCCCTCCTCTCTAGATATATTGGTTGGTTTGTCTTATTCTTGTTGTTCCTTGGGAAGTATCTCTTCCCCAAAAAACATTTTATTCAAAATCATGTAGGCATAAAGATCATATCAATATTATCACTCTATCAACTAATACAACCAAATGAATAAACAATCAAATGAAACATGTAATAAATGCAAGTGAAATGTGTTAGCACTCTGTAAATTTCCAAGAGGTTGACAAAGAAGGAATCCACAAAGGTAACTTTATCCAACCACTTTTAAAGCTGGGATCTAGCCCTTCCAGCTTCAGAGAGGGATCTCTCTATATGATTTAGCTTTGTTTTTAATCTAGATATTAGGCTAGTTAAAAGGAACAAGTATGTTTTGTTGTAAAAGGGTTTATAAATTGGTTGAGAGAGCTTACACATCCATTGGGCTATGGGGTCTGTATTTAATTAAATATGAGAAACAACCAGAAACGCCAAAGAAGACTTTCACAGGGCGAGATAATGCATTCAACTGGATCTTTTAGTAATTTAAAGGATGGATAGAAGAAATAGATAAGAAAAATAACTTCGACTAACAAGCAGTTAAGAATTTCTTAATCAAAGATATTAGAAGACAAACATTAAAATCTTTAGAATCAGAAACAAGGTATCAAAGATAAATCCTGCAACTTTACATTATTCTTAAAGATTAGTTCTAGAAAACAAAATGATTACCAAGAAAGAAAAACATTCAACTTAGGAAATTAACATCACTAGTGAACACATGCAAGAATCCTGTAAAAGTGCCTCCTCTTTATTAATGGCAGATCTCTTCAAAAATATTACAATTTGATAGCGATAGGGTGTGCGAATCAACAACCCTCAATACTTCGATAGTTGAAGTATTTATAATTCAGATTACAAACGTTCCTGTCATAACCGATCAGGACATGCTCATTCTATTTTTAGTCTAACTACTTTAACTAATCAAAAAATGTTTGATGACTCAGTACAACTACATGCGGAACTTTCTGTGGTAGGCCGTCGGCGAGGTGCCTTCGCAACCTCTTCTGACTGGACAAGTGACTGGATAGTGACAGCTCATCTGCTAATCTAGTAGATCACAAAGTTCTTCCCATCTGAGATGATTTGGCACTGTGACTTTAAGTAATCTCCGATACACTTCATCCATGTCTGTATACTTAGAAAATGTAGGCTTGATGATGAGTATGTGTTTAATCTCGTGTTGGATACTAATATCCAACTGCAGGGCATCCATGAATGCTTTGCCTGTGATGGTCCCTTGTATCCCTGCAAACTTAGAACTGTCCTTAGATACTTCAGTCAACCTCTTTTTGTAGTCATGGAGTGTCATCAGTTTGTCATTAATGACCTTCAAACCAGGAAGGCCTTTATTTTGGAGAACATCTATCTTATTGAAAAATTTCTGTACTCCTTGATCCATGACTTGAATTTTTTCCTCAAGATGAAGCATTAGACCTCTCTTGGTTAAAACCCTTTTAACCTCCAGTATAGTTTTTGTTCTGTCCTCAATCTTTAGTTCTTCTAGTTCCTCTCTGGTATTGGAATTCAGGAACCTGATGATCTCATTTGCTTGTGCTGGCATGTCTCCCAGCTCCTCTCTGATTTTCTCAATCGCCTATTTGCTCCTCTGAAGCAACTCATTTTGTTCAAACATGATTTGAAACATTGGCTAGATTTCATTTATAGACTTGGTAATATCTGTCCATACAATCTCTTTGACCTCAGCCAAAGTCTTCCCTGCCATTGTCTGCTTTTGGAGCTGCTGTAACTCCTTCCTGATTTGATCATTCACCTGCTTTTCTTTAGATAGGCTTGTCTGGAAAGAATTTTTGAGCTCTTGGAGGTTCTCCACTTCTTTCTTAAGCCTGCTGATTTCTGACTCTTGCAGGTTCATCCTCTCCATGGACTTGGCAAGGTCTGTTGTTCCTTCTGGTAGTGACACTGGTGTTGCATATGGTATCGATGTCTCTGTTGCTGTGCTCAAACCTACAATTGGGATAGCACTTAATGGAATGCCTTCCATTGGCTTCGTCTCCTCTTTCTCCTTTAGCAGTCTCTCCATTTCAGCCTCCATCTCTTTTAGCTGAGCATTCTGCTCCATGAGTAACTTTAGCATCTCATCCCTTTCACCTTCTTTTTCTGCTATCTCCTTTGCCTGTGAGTCCTCTGTGGGCGGGAGCTTCAACTGTTTTCTTAAGGATGCGATGTCATCATTTTTATTTTTAATCATCTCTTCAACAGCCTTCACATTTGAAGGATCGTAGCCGATCTTGAGGACCAACTCTTCCAACGTCTTGATTCTGTTGTCTTTATCAAAAGATGATATCTTTTCTATCTTAAGCTGCGTCTGAGCGTTGTTCAATGACACCTGTAATTTTTCTGCGGAAGATGAAGCATGTGCCAATGTGTGAAAAACCATCTCTCCTATTTGTTTATGCAGATCCATCTAATCTACTGGATGTACATATTTTTCTTGGAACTCGAAAGTGGCCCTTTTGTAATCTGAGATTACCTTGGGATCCAGTACCTGTTCTTGTAGATAAGCCATATGCATCCTACCATTTTCTGTGTCAAATGCTGAAAGAAGCCTATGCTGAGCTGTGGAAGACTACTTCAGAAACTAGGCGTAAGTGCTACTAGTGAGGGTCTGGTTCTTTTTCTTGATCAATTCGTATTTTTCGAAAATGCCCAGTTTGGGCACAATCTTGCTTTGCTGAGTATCCAGGGGAGAATCTGTGGATTTCTTCGGTATAGCTTTTGTGATTTCCTTATGCTGGCTCAAACCGAAAGGTGGCATGACTGGCTTGACCCCTGTGGTGGCTATTGTGGTAGTTGGGGCTTCTTGTTCTACCATCGCGCCCGGTGTTGAAACTGTCTTTGACTTTTTGGTGTGAATCTGGAACTCTTCAGCTGACACCTCTGTTACAGGAGATGACGACTCCTGTCGGGGCCTCTTCTCCTTGGGGACCTGAGGTGTTGCAGTGGGAGGTACACTCATCGAGGGCACCTACTGTTTTACTTCAACTTGTTGTTCCATGTCCATCAAAGTATCAGGCATCCAAACTGTTTGATTTCCAAATTTCTCGATCTCTGGCTTGGACTCATGAGCATATGGGACATTCTTATTTTTCACTCTCATTTCTGAGATGATCCCGCATGGATCATAGTGCCAGGTGAAACTTGTAAATAATTTCATCTCCTTTAACATTTTGTCCGCTTCCTCCCCGGCACCTCTACTATTGCAGATAAAAGAACCTATCTGCCCTTTGATTCTCAATTGTTGTTTCTTTTTCAAGGAAACAAAATGAATGTCATCTGAATTCATTATTTGTCTAATATATTCTAAGGCAAAGATCCTTACCAGCACGTATTGAGGTAGCTTGTATGGTGCCAACTCGCACCCGAAAACTCTGATTTTGGTATAGTTCTGGTACAAGTACTAGTCTCCTGTCTTTACATTGTCCGAGAGATGCAGAATTCTCTGGACTTCATCATTTATTTGTGGCTCAGGCCTGCCACTCAACATGCTAACCACCGGGTGGTAAAACTAATCAATGAAAGATTTGAAGTCGTATTCAGCAGAGTTACGCTTCAGAAGAGAAGTCCATGCTGTGACTGGCTGGGGCCGTCCGTCTGCATCCATTTTCTGCATGGAGAAACTGAATTTGTCGGCTTGGAAGTAAACGAACATGTACGCCAGTATGGAAGAATATCTGAACATACCCTCTGTGCCAAAATTCATGAATTGTTTGTGAATATTATCGGCCAAGAAGGTGCTATAGTCGAACTGTGTTGTGGGATTTTCATCATTTGAGAAAATGGACAGAAAACCCAGGATGGGCTCATCTACCCATTGGTCAGAATAGTAACCAAGCAGGGAACAAAGGGAAGCAATGATTTGGTTTCCTTTGGTGGAGAACATGGATGAAGGGTAAGGGGGATTGGTGGAAGGGAGTTGAGTGGAGGTGGGGAAGAAAAGCTCAAATATCTGAGCTCTCTGAGGAAAGGTCATTTTCTGATATAACTCGGTGAGGATTTCTAAATTGAATGGGGATGCAGATTCAGCACGGGGAATTTGCATCATCTGGTCAATATCTTCGGGGGTGATGAAAAATAGGACATCTCCAGATGAAGAAACGATGGCTTTCTAGTCGGGGACGTAATGGGCTTGGCATTTGAGGGTGAATTCTGGGAAATGATGAATCTGGGGAAAGAGATACAAGGGCAAATTGGACTCCCAGAGTCCAATTTCATCGCTCTGGTCCAGGAACACCTCTCGGAGCCATGAATGAAGATCCGAAAAGTCAAAGTCGCAAATGGTATCTGTGATCTATCGATATTTATCGACCAAGGGAATTTTGTCTAAGTCGACAGGAGGAGGAAGAAAAGGATTCTCTTCTCCTTCCGCTTGTCTTGGCTTTGACACCATTTCAGCAACTGTACCTGCAATAAAATGATGTTAGTGGGGAATACTGACTGTAGGTGAAGGTGGCGGAAAAGAAATGGAGGTGTAAGAGTAAAATTTTCAGGTGCGATGGATGAATAGTGCATGAAGAGGGAAAACGGTAGTTTTATTTAAAACTGGGTCGGTTGGACGTGGGAAAACGGTCAGCATGACAACGGGTATATTATCCAGTTATTAATGGACAATGGGCCACTTGGGGGTGATATGGTAGGTGACGGTGGCCAAAGCATACGGATGGTTGGCGTCGCTGCTAGGGATTGGAGGTGAAGTGAAATGAAAGTCGCCATAAGGGGCTGGTCATGAGTGAGGGACTTAGGTACTGACAACCGGGA
>JASDQU010100105.1:278762-290178 GCA_032191745.1 Picea mariana
ATTGGCGCTGTTGTCAACAACTCTTTAAGCCTCCGAAATGCTTCCGCACATTTCTCTGTCCAAACAAACTTCTTGTTTTTCTTCTGCAATTCTGTGATCGGATTTGCTATCTTCGAAAATCCCTCGACAAACCATCGATAGTATCCTGCTAAACCCATAAAACTACGCACTTCTGTGACATTCGTCGGTGTAGGCCATTCCATAATAGCCTCAACCTTGGCTGGATCCACAACGATACCTTTGCCGAATATGACATGCCCTAAGTAGTGAATATTCGATTGATAAAAAGAGCATTTGGATAGTTTCCCATACAGTTTGTGCTCTCCCAGACATTGTAGTACAAGGCGCAAGTGCTCGTCATGCTCCTCCATCATCCGAGAGTAGATCAAAATATCGTCAATGAATACTTGGACGAACTTGTCCAAGTACTCGCAGAACACCCCGTTCATTAAACTCATAAATACTCCTGGGGCGTTTGTCAGTCCAAACGGTAAAACAGTAAACTCATAGTGTCCAAACCTTGTCTTAAAGGCGGTCTTAGGGACGTCATCCTCCTTGATCCTTAACCGGTGATACCCTGATCTCAAATCGATCTTGGAGAACATCATCGCACCCTTCATTTGATCGAACAGATCATCAATTTTGGGTAAGGGATATTGTTTCTTGATCGTAGCCTTGTTTAGTTGACGGTAGTCAATGCAAAGCCTCCATGATGCATCCTTCTTTCGTATGAAAATAGCTAGTGCACCCCGTGGTGACACACTAGGGCGTATCGGTCCCAAGTCCAGCAACTCCTTCAGTTGCATTTTCAACTCTCACAACTCCGGGGTCGACATCTGATAAGGCATTCTTTCTATCGGTTCGGCCCCCAGTTTCAGGTCTATGGTAAACTCTAATTCCCTTTCCAGCGGCATCCCAGGTAACTCCTCTGGAAATACGTCCGTAAACTCCTTCACCACCAGAAGATGTTCTAGACCTTTTGCTACTCCCTTTTCATTTAGCACAAGGATTGCATAAAGCTTGCACCCCTTGTGCATACTCTTTCGTAACTATAAGGAAGAGACGAACCTCAGGGAAACTCCATGGTTTCATCCTATAATCACACATCTCTATCCTTTGTCGTCAACCAAGCTCAACCATTTCGTCTTACTATTGAGTATTGCCTCATGCGATCCCAACCAATCCATATCGATCACGATGTCATAAGATCCTAAGATCGTGACGTACAAGTTGACCCTCCTGACAAACTCTCCCAGGTTAAGGGCACAGCCCGTAACCCTTCCTCCAACCTTCTGTTTGGCTCTCGATGCCATCTCTACGAGGCTAAACTCGTCCTGTTTGGCTGCCTTTACCTTAATCCTTTTTAGCACTGCACCAAAAATGAAACTCTCAGTAGCTCCTGGGTCTATCAAAATACTAAGGGTCTGGTCAGTGACAGTACCTGTCGTCTCAAGCACAGTCGACTGGTGCTCTGCCTGTCGGTTATTCACCGTTGCATGAATCCGATGGGCCCTGCCCATATCTCCCACGGTAGGGGGTTCGGCTGATCCAGACACTCTGGTCCTCTCCACAGGACAATCACGCTGGTAGTGTGGTTGCCCACACATCCAACACCCCTTCTTCGGCCCAGTAGTCCTGGTACTCGAAGTAGAAGATGACGGCCCACTGGCCTAGGACCCAGGTCTATTCTGTTGAACAGGCCTAAACTGCTACTACTGTGGGCGATGTTGTGGTCCCTGATAAGGTGCCCGCTACTAAGGTGGCAGTCGTCGGGGTGTAGTGAAAGTGGATCTTCTATGGAAGCCACAATATCCTAGTGTATGTCTCACTGGGGTCTGATGCTGCGGTGTACCAGATGAACCCTACCCTAATGGTCTCATTGGAGTCCTGGTCTGACCCCCACTGATAAGCTCCTCCTCTTCTATGAGGGCCTTTTGGACAGCATCATGCAAGGTTTGAGGCATCAAGATCCTAATCTTTGCACGCAGGCTGCCGTTAAGGCCAAACACGAACCTGTTGACCTTGAGTTTCTCTGTGTTAAGGTGCGGAGCATACCGGAGCAACTCCATGAAATGTGCCTCGTACTCGGGCACCGTACGACATCCATGTCGTAATGCGTTGAACTCATTGAGCTGATGCTCAATGAATTCCTATGAAAGATACCTCTCTCGGAACCATTCCTCGAACAATTTCCATGACACGTCTTCAATGGCCAATGTGCGAGCAAGTGTCCTCAAAGAATAAGTTTTCTCAGTGCGCCAGAGTGGGATGTTATAGGTAGAATGACGAAAGTGAAAGGTAATTAGGTTTGTAATACATCTGACTTTTCCTTTTTATGTGTATCGTACTTATTTAATTTTTATGCTTTCATCAATTATTAATATTTTATACCTTTCTAACTAACATATATTGGTGAATTATGATTTTCTGATACGGTTGGTCGAGAGTGGGATGCACTACATATATACATTGTAAACAATCTTGACTGGATGAAGGTATGGATTGATAGATGCATACAACATGAAGGTAGGTTATCATGGGAAGGGGTGTCTACATTGGTTATATAAGCTCATTTTAATGGAGATACCAATCTTACGCAGCAAGAAATATATTAAGCACATGGTTTGAAAGATAAATAGGAAAGCATGCTATTCATCCAATATAATTTCATTATGTTATTTCATAAATTATTAATGTTAGTGTCGATTTGTTTTTCCCATCCATACATTACAAGTTATGTAAAATATGTTTTATGTGTCTGGCATATTGCAGTTGAAACATCACAAGGCTATGTGGTGCAATGGTCATAAATTTCGCATCAAAAAGTTGGACGAAAAGAGGAAAAGTTCTGATTGTGGGATAACTGTAGTCTTCGAGGTCACTAATGTTTCCTCTAGAAGTGACAGACATCTCTGAAAATCGATACTATGGGTATTTGGAGGACATACTTGAGTGTGACTTTAAATCCTTCAAAATAGTTTTGTTTGACGTCAAATGGTACAGGCTATGAATGAATGAACGTGATCCTGATAGAACTGTTATTCTACATGATAACAGATTTACCATGGTTAATACAAGGTTATTTGAGCCAGGAACAAATCATTATGTTCTTCCAAGACAATGCGAACAAGTCTTATACTCAGAGGTTCCAGGTAAAGCAAGTTGGTCATTTTTTGTTAGGTATGATCCAAGAGGAAGGCCAGTAAAGTATAATATTGTAGAGGAAGAAAATGATATTGAATAAGAAGATGATGTAGAGGAACATGTAGCCGATGTAGCAGATTTCTTAGATGAAGAGCCCGAAGGAGATGAACCAAATGTACTAGTAGGAGGCAATGCAAATCTTGAGGATGATATCCATGATGAAGATATATTGCTTGGAAACGAGTACATTGATGACGATGTTGATATGGTCAATCCTTACAACACCTTATATGAACCAGATGATATGGATGTTCAGTTCGATGAAGATGATCAACTAGAAGATTGATGAATGTATTGAAATGTTGAAATATTGTATATATAAGGTCAAAAGAGAAGGGCAAGTGGGCGCAAGTGGCAAGAGCAAGATTAATTTGGAGACACTTTCTATTCATTCGAGTACACTATGTCAACCAAGGACAATACAAATCATGTAATGGAGGTACGTATTATTTACTTATTACTTATTATGTTTCTTGTTCAAAAAGTTATAAAAGAAGTACATATCTCAAACCACTACACATGACCTCTCGAATTAATCCCGTGTCTTAGAATGTAACAAGACTAGTTGATGTAGGAAGGAGTCTTTGTGATTATGAAGAGTGCACTCTAATGTTTGTTGGAGGTTCTTTAATCAAAAGGGAGAAAAAATTAGACTGATAGCAATGTGGTAAGGCAAAATCTTTGGTGTAGTACTCCATAGGATACCAAAATCCCTCTTTTTCGTTGATTTTTTGTGTATGCACTTGTGCCCAAGAGATATGTGCACTTCAATAGTACAAGTGTTTCTGAAATTATGAGATGACAAGTGATTGAGTGAGATCCACAATGGGGATCTCCTCCTATTTATAAAAGACTTGACACAACAATAGGTGTGTCTATTGGCACAATAGGGCCTACCTCTTTAACTGGATAATATAATTAATGTTTGCACAATATTGATTATCTTTCCAATGGTGGGGCCGACTTGTACCCTTCACAATTAGGGTTACAACCAATCTTACTCTTAGACAGTATAGCAAGGGATCCACACATCCTCTAGTGCTCAACCACTAGGGACACACCCACCTGTGCTCACCCATAGGGACATATCACTCAACAAATTAACTCAACTGAGTCCACGGGAGTACCATCTGGAGAACCATATCAAGCTGACTTAACTAAGTCCATAGGAGTACAAGGCATGAGACCATCTCAAGCTGACTCAAATCAGTCCAGAGGAGTACAAGGCAGGAGACCACATGTCATCACAACTCAGTCCAGAGTCTGACATACACCCATCACATGCACACACCCAACACATGGGCTCTCTCACATAGATCGTCTCAACTCAGTCTAGAGGAGAATAACCTGGAGAATGTCACACGATGTTGCAATCATCAACACACGAGACTAAAGAAATTATGATGCAAAAGAACCACTTTTATGGAAATCTTCCACAAATCATACAAGTTATTATTACCCTCTTATAGTGAAGGAGGTTTCAATTTACAATGGTTTATGTCCACTACAATCTTCCATTGTGGGTGCGGTAGCTTGAGAAAATTCCTTATGTGGATGTTATTTCCTTGGAAAATATTAACATAATGTCTCAATGGAAGATGGAGTATGTTAGCACTCTGTAATCTTCCCAAAGCTACGGAGGCAGTCACAGAGGCAATATAAAAACCACTTCGAGTCTTGGATCTAGCCCTCCAAGACTCAGAGAGGGATCTCTCTGTCTGATATAAATTTGTTGGAAATAATATATTAGGCTAGTTATGCAGAACATGGGTTTGTTTATGGATTTTGAATTGGTTTGGTTGGGACATAAAAGGATCATTGGGCAAATGGAGTCAAAGGTGAAAGATGAATGAAAAAATAAATAACAGAGCCTTATGTAACTAGGCAAGACAGTCACATCAGTGGATTCTTATAATTTGTAAGATGGAGAGAGGAAAAGATTAGGGGTCATTTCAAATACAGAGCAGAGCTTATCCGAATTTTGCATTCAATCTTTAGAAGAAAACATAAAAATTATCTTTAAACCAGATCAGGGTGTCCTTGAAAAATCCCGAGCATACTCTTCTTATAAACAATGAGAACAAAAAAACAATATGATAAACCAAGGAACAACAATTTACATCTGAAACACTTCACCACAGAAAATGACACAAGAATTTGGAAATAAAGTCTTTGTATTCACTTGTAACAGTCAATTAAATCCTGTGAGCACTTTTACATTTTTTGATCATCCCAAGTCCAACCCCAACTTTATTCAAAGTCTTAGGTTTTATGGCCTTTACATAACAGTTCAAGATCCTATGAAAATGGATCTGAAATACTCAAAATAGAATAAAATTGAAACTAGTATAATACGCAAAATCTAGTCCTGATTTAAGGGTGAAAGTCTTATCAACTAAATATTCCACAATATCGACAGCTTCATCCATATCTGATATCTTCAATAATTGTCAAAGTGATGACAAAGCACTTTGAAATCCTGCTTTGACAAATAAGCAATCTTTACCAAGAATTTTAAAATCCACTTAACCTTTTTTCCATAATATCTGCATCAAAAACTTGAAAAGGGTGATGATCTGAATCCCTTTAATCTTTATCTTTCATTTGGAACCCCTTCCGCATGATATGGACACCAAAAAATTCGATCTGGGCAAAAATACGAGCATTCTGTCATCCTCTGCACTTTCAGTGGCTTACAGGTGTAAAACATAATAGGGTTAGCTGCCGAAAGTAGAGCTTTCGGCAACTAACAACGCCTTGAGGAAAAGTGAATAAGCTGCCGAAAATTCTGAGTTTTCCACAACTGTTCAATACTGCAAAAATGGATTTTCTTTGATCTACCTACTCTTTAGGATCTTCATTTAGGTTCTCAACAACTTCTGCTAGAGCTTTTAAATCAGGATGTGCTCTTGGCTTAGGACTTTTGAGCCTTAGTTTGATCCTTAAACATCTAACCATTTTAAGTAACTTACGATTCTCCTTGAGCAATTTCTTATTCCTCTTATGTTACTTTACATGCATTTTAGCTAACCTTTCAAAACAATCTCCTACCTCATCTGATGTGTTGCTTATAGTCTGGTTTTGGGATTCAATGACCCTCTCAAGCAACTTCATCTATGATATCTCTTCTTTAAGATTTTCAATCTTTGATGATTTGCTGACCTTGTTGTCTTTGCTTGTTGATGTCTTAGGTAGCTCCAAGGCTGGGACTTCAACTGCAGCTTCTTCTCTCTCCTCCATGGGTGTTTTAGACTCAGAGTCTGGGTATGGAAAATTGAAGATGTTTTTCTCAACAATGCTGCTTTGGACCTCCTTTCCCTGATCAAAATCAAGCTTCTTTTTTGCCTTCTTAGTCCTGGGTGAAGGGGTTGGTTGTTCTGTCTGCACTGGTGACAAGGCCCTTCTCTTTCTCTTACTTCTCTTTGGTGTAGATGACTTATTTGTAGGTGTATTCCTACCCTTAGGCTAGATCTCTTGCTCGAATTCTCCCCAAAATAGGAGGTAGTTCCATGTCCTCTCTCTTCTCTGGAGTTCCCCCATCACTATAATCTTGATGAGGCCATGATGGAACAACCTGTTGTTTATTTTCTCAGGTTTATCTTGGACTTTTTGTGCCATCTTGGTGAGGCTCCTATGAAGATAATGAGGCAATTTCAAAAGGTTTTTTCCTGTGAAATGATTGATAAGCCTAAAATGGTACAACATGACCCTGCCATACCTCCCTTCACATGTTATGTAGACCTTAATAACCTTCAAAAATTTCTTCCATTTGTCTTCCAAGTAATTCCTGGGAATATCCTTTTGCCAAATAATGCTCTGGAACTCTTTCTTAAGGTAAGATCTAAATTCAATATCTTTAATGGCAGTGGTCTTTAACCACCTCTCACCGTCTCCTGGCATTTTAGTAGCTGCAGCAACACTTGCCTCATCTGTCTGCATTTCCAGAGGACCCAATTTCACTTTGACTCATCAAAACTCTTGGCAAACACCTCTGCAATTTCCTGATTATACCCCTGTAACTTTTCACAAAACCTGTAGCAGCCTATATCCTTGAACATTTGACAAACCTTTGGATGATATTACAGATAGGAAACATCTTGCAGCTCCCTCCTGAGCAATTCTCCTCCAGTAGTCATCTGCAAAAAACCTCTTAATATCTTGAAAATATTAAAATCTGGGTTGATGGATGGGAGACCAGTGCTAGGAAAAAGGATAGAGGGAAAACAGTTGAGGGAAAAATGTGAGATCAACAGATTTGTGGATGTATGAGTTTTTAAAAACAAACGCTCAACAAATAAGGAACCTGACATCATGACGTTTATTTAGAACCGACTAAGACCGACCTTCATGTGAATTATTGCACGAAATGGTAAGGGCGAATGAACTCATGATGGGGTTTCAGATTGGTATCTTGGGGTTTAATGATTTTTTGAAACATCAATTGAAATTATAATAAACCACCTAGATCATTACAAACGATCCTCATAGATGATTTCGGCAACATATAAGATCATCATGACATGTGTACTGATGGCGGTTTGAGAGTCCGATGGGACAGCCTAACCATTGGAGAAATTCTACATTTCGACAGCTTAGAGCACCTCGCACATGCTGTTTTTGCTGCCGAAAGTGACCGCTTTCGACAACTTAGAATACTTTTAAAAATGGCCCTTAGCTGCCGAAAGTGAAAATTTTGGATTTTTTCCTAATAAAGTACAGACTCGTCACTCTTTGAAATGACAAGTTTAAAACTTAATTTGAAGACTTTTCCACTTGAAATTCAAAAACAAATTCATCTAATGACTATCCTATCACCTAAAGACATAAAAATCGAAAAATTTATTTGAGGAGATAATCAAGCCAGCAAGCCAGGAATTTCATCACGAAATCCACATATATTATATGAATCATCATATTTCCTATCGTTATAAGATACTAACATGGGATCCAATTGGGGATGGAAGCTCCTGGGGAGGTGTCAAGAATATCAGATCTCTAGATTAGTAAATCAATGCCTTATCCATTGGGCCGATCCCACAGCCTGTATCTTGATCTGTCCTATACCTTGGTGACCAGAGATCAGCTGATTATCCATTCTGAACTTGAATGAGTTTTTGAAGTAAAGAAGAAAACAACATAAACCACATACTTTCCAAACAATATTATTTGCATAGGGTAAATCTAATAAAAACTTTGATCTGATGATCTTATTTATATACATACATCCTATTCTAATCTGAGAACACTTGATCTTAATCAATATGAGATATCTAGTATAACCAGTCAAATATTGGATCTGAAACCTGGGTTGCTTCACTGATTTTCACCAAACTCAGATGTAGATTTGGTAATGATATGTGATAAGGATTTCTATCCTGATCTCTTTTACATGAGAATCGATCAGTCTAAAGAACAACTAAACTGCTGAAAATGTATTGTGGCCTTTACATGAAAAATTTCTCCATATAGATATCTATAGGGTCAAAATAGACCTGAGTTGTTCCTCGGCATTTGGAATCAATCCATTCCATCTCCTGACCTTGTTTTTCTTGTGAGGTCTTCAAGTCTTCAGACATTTCAATATGTGTTTGTATTTCATCTGATGGGTTTTGCACAGATATTTCTGCTGAACCAGACAATAGGGAAGACTATCTAATCATATCCATATTATAACAATTTTTTAATTCATTAGGAGTAAATGAAAATAGACTTTGAAAACACACCTCATCCAGAATATCAGCTATAGGGTCATAAAATGCTTCAGATAATGGTAGTACCGGCCCCACTGATACTTCATGGTTTACATTGTGACTTTCAACTAGAATCTGACCAAAATTCCCTCTCAAAATTTGAAATGAATTAAAACACAGAGGCAATGAATCACAATAGATATGCTCATTACCTGTTTCAGGCTTCATGATTTCATCTGAGGTTTGACTTTCAAAAAGGCTCAAAGAGTGCATTTCTGGATCAACTTTTGTATCTCCCCTATTTTCCTCAACCGATACATTAGAAAATTCCTCATTCTTTCTATTCACGACCTGTTTGTAATGTTCCCTTAGCAGTGAGTCATAACACAAGGGCAGACATTCTGCATTTCTTGGGAAATTTTCTGCATCATCTTCCATGCAATCTTGTTGGGTATGCAGAATTTGATTGTCATTTGTGCACTGTGATAACTGGGCTTCTTCTTCCCATGAAGATAGTACTGACTTCTCTGACCAATCATCTTCAATCTCAACCATATAATCAACATTTTGAAGATCATATATGATCATGTTATCTATGTAGGGGAGGTCATCAAACATGCACATCATCTCTAGAGATTTTTCCACCACCACCTGATTTTTAACTTCCTCTTTGACTGGATTTTGAATTGAGTACATGAAGAAATCCTTCGGTGGTTTAGGAAACTGAGGCTGGGATGGAGGAATGATCCACATTGATCATGTCAATGATCAAAATTACCTATGGTTTTTGTGTTTGTTCCATGAAATCAAGGTCTGTGATTACATTCAACTAAGTTTGTTCCATAAAACTTGATGAGGAGAATAAGGAGAAAGAAGATGAATATTCAAGGGCTAGCTTAGAAGTAGAAGAGGATGAAATGAAAAATTAACAAGCAGCGAAATATCAAAGGAAAAGAGAAGAAGTAGAAAATGAACTTGAGTTAGTAGAGAGCTAGAGAAAAACAGAAGGAAGTTGGAATAATAATAAAAAAAGTAAACAATAAGAGAATGAACAAACACTACTTCTTTTGAATTGAAATCTGACGGAGGTATGTCAGTTGGTCGAAGACATTCTATCGATGCTTTGAAGAAACGTGGTTACCAATTTCTTCCATGTATATTGGTCGGATAATCTGACGAACATATTTCCATCGGATATCTGACACCCTGTCGTCGGTCTACCGATATCCCTAAGAACCAAAACCTTGTTGAAATCAACCATTATTTCCAACGCATATGCGTTAGAAGTCCGATGTAACTACATGTCGAATATCTAATAGAGAAACAAGATATTCAACGTGTGTTTGTCAGACTCTGCAGTGGATATCCAACAAACTTGTATGTTGAATATATGAAGAAAGATACTTGGATATTAAGTTCTAATCTTGCAATTTCAACAATGGATTTGGATATTAACTTTGAGGAGCCAAGGAAGTTCTTAAAAATTTTGATTTAAACCATCTATCAAAAGGTTTTTGGGTAGTTACCCTATTCTAGGAAGGATAACTAACATCTAACTAATTTTCCCCTTTATCTCCTTAAATGATTTTCTTTATAATCATGTAGAGAAAAGGAGTAATTCATTCATCAAATTTAGGAAACAATTCTATAAGATACATAGTGCTTCAACTATCCGAAATTTGTTGGCATTATCCCTAGAGGTGTGCACTACTATAATTCTAGGAGAGTTACATATGAAAATATTTAACCTTCTTTTGAAACGTGTGCATAGAAAGAGAATTTTCCTCCAAAGCATCATGTCAACTCATCAACATGTAGAAGAGAAGGTTTCATCGACATTTTTGTGGAACTTGACAACAACTTCCCCATGTCCATCAATTGAGCTTGTAAACAAAACATATCAAAATGTTGATGAGAAACTCATATCATGTTATAAGATGACAGTTGATATTAACCCTCCTAATTGTAAATAATACTCATCCATATCAATGACTAGAACCAATAGGTAACCTCGAACATCATTTCTAATCATCGTTCCAACACACAAATTCATGCATTCTACCCTCTTATCTAGCAAAATAATTCATTTAGACATGAAATTCGCAGCATAAATGTGTAACATCCCAAGGGTCATATAATGCATGAATTTAATTAAAAAGGCATAAGACGAAAGGTGAAAGGCTCAAATTTAGGAATTAAAAGAGGAAAAATTGATGAGAAAATAGAGAAATTACTAGGCTCATCACCCATCACTTTTTTTAAGGGGATAGGTTGGCTCGGTATTATTTCATATAAAATCAACTTAAGGACACAAAATACCAAATTAATTCCACTAATTTACAAGTCATATCTTTATCAAGTTGGTGCTAAATCTTGTGTTAGGGGAAGAATTTGAAGAAAAGTTATAATATCTATGTCATGCAAAGGCCTATTCAATTCTTCAACCATCTAGAAAGCAAGTAAAAATTGATGAATAATAGGACATAAAATTATAGAGCCTTTATATTTATTAAGTCCATGCC
>JASDQU010100105.1:309526-341375 GCA_032191745.1 Picea mariana
CCTGTCCAATGTGCTCAAAGGATATCAAGTTGTAGCACGTTGATTTCTATTTTCTACATTGAAGTTGAGCTATAAGTGGTGTTTGGATTTTGTAAACAATTTTGTGATTTAATTTTGTGTTGATAAAAATCAATGATTGTTACAATGGTTTATTCTCAAGGTTGTTTTGATTCGCCTCAAGGTAAATATATACTTCAGAGTTGGTAGCTATCGCAATTTTTGTGCTTGTAGCTAGAGTATGGTTATGGCCCTTATTTTTTATTTATCTTTTAAATCCTCTTATGTTTTTTATTGGCAGTCCCGTCCAAGAGTTTTAAAAATGACTCACAGAAAAGTGGATTTAGGATCAAAAGGATATCAAGTTGCAGTGCGTCTATTTCTATTTTATACTAAACATTGTTTTGATTCTCCTGGGGCTAAATATGTAATTCTGACAAAATTTAAACTGGCCTCTATTGCAATTTTTTGTACAATTTTTGGGATGTGATATTGTTCCCCATACCCATAAGGATCGATATGTATTTGTTTAAATACTTATAAGTTGTTTAATTATCTATTGAAGGTTAGACAATATTTAGCTATTGAAGTTGTTTAGTGACAATTGAAGTAATTTGGTCATTGTTGTATGCAGGTTTTGAAGCACTTTAAGCATGAGAGTCCATGGCTAAGACCTATACAAGACAAGTGAATTCTTCCAAAAATCTCCTCTTCTAATTTCTCAGGCGTAAAATCAGAGTGTCCATGGCTGAGACCTATACAAGACAAGGGAATTATCCAACCAAAACCAACTGATTTTTCACCTGAGAAGTTAGACGAGGATCTTTCTGAAGAATGTTGCTTGGTATAACAGATTGTTCTTGGCAAAAGCTGAATGGTAAGGCATTGAAAAGAAGGGTAAGGCATTGACGAGAGTTTATATAGTTTAGAGTGATAAAATCTAGTTTTATTGTTATTAGATTTGTAAGGCATTGACAAGAAGGGTTTTGGCTTTGAAAGCTACACTGTGAAAAAAATAAGTAGTTCCAATAGATTTCTATGATTTGAGAGTTGAATTTTTATAATATTTGCATTGGAAGGTTGAGAAAATGAGACTGGTCAACAAAAAATTCATTGATGATTACTTGTTCCTAGACATGAAGCCTATCTTGATTACATTCCATTTGAGTCTAGTGACATTGCCATATTTTGGAAGCCTATGTTTGAACCTCTCTGTAAATATAATTTTGTGGTGTTGCATGACTTGTTGGTCTTTGGCATTACATATGGATTGAATGGGAATACCCTATACATGTGCAGGATGTACACATTTTAACAAGGTTGTCTATGGAGGGGGAATATGTCTCCCATGCATTTCAAGTTATGAGGAAGCATGGTCGCAATAAGGATGAACCTAGCCTATATCACAAGTATGGTACATATAGGGGAGGTTGTGGTGCCATCATCTCATTGATTATTAACCCTGAGGGACATTTTGCTTGCTAGTTGATTGCAATCCATCTCATGTGTAAATACACCAAGGAATAATTCAACCCAGATGCCCAATTTGTCACTAAATTATGTGTACAGAGAACTAAATTGAAATGGTTTAAGTTATTAATAGATGAATTCTTTCAGGCATTTGCTAATCCCCACACATAATCCACCTAATTCATCTTTGGATATCCATTGGTTGCTTTTGGGATGTGGAAATGGAATCCCCTGTAGGGAAGATAACTTCATCCCATGCCCAATCAACAAATTCTTTCATTGCAATTTGATGCTTGGAAGAGTTGGAAGGACACTAAGAATTTTGCATTCAATGAGGCCACTTTCAACAAATGGTATGACTAGATGATTAGAGTTACTAAACACATTTTGTGAATCCCATAGGTGCTACAAGTGAATAAATTTTGGTTTGGTATGAACATGGAAAATACATTTATGCGGCCATGAGGGACTAATGTTGATAAATTCCATGTCATTTCTTTGCCCTATTACTTGATAGAATCATCTTTTGATAAATTCCATGCCATTTATTTGCCCCATTTCCAATTGAAACAACCAATCCATCTCTTCCTTTGTTGAAGCTTGAGCCAACCGATGTTTTTCTTTGGGATATTTTAGAATTTGGCAACCAGAATGGGTTGGTCAGTGTTGAAGAAACCTTCTGTGCCTTTTATGAACTTGAGAAAAATAATGCCTCGCCTCTTTTCAACATTTTTTTTTAAATATTCAAGTCCGTCGATCTTCCTACTACTACAAGTCGGACTTCTGATGGGAAACACTCGCAGCAAAGCGTCGGAAATACAACATGCTCGTCGGTCACGTCGACAGGATAGCGTCAGTAGACCAATGAATGTTGTCAGTAGTTTTCCATTCGTCCTTTGAAATTAAATTTTTAATGGCCATCGGTCGTCAGACGTTAGGGGAGTCGGAATACCGACGATAATCCAATGTCGAAAAAACCACGAGAGATTTTTTGACGCTTGTTGAGCCCTCATAAGCGGCGATTGAGCGACATCAAATGTCGGGGGTACGACAATAGGGTGTTGAAAATTATGTCCATTTATAGTAGTAAGAAGGGCTGACTTGAAGCAGTCCAGTATGGGTCACTTTTGGTGTCATTCTTCCTTGAGAGGGTCCCACTATTGCGACTACAGGTAGATTGGGGTTTACCGGCCCCACAAGATTCGAGAATGTTGAGATGGCGTAACCTCATGGCTCGACATGTAGTAGGGCCTATAATCAAATATAAAGATTCATTTTTTGACTAGTTGAGGCCCTAGATGTTGATGATTGATGACTACGCATATGCCAGTTTGGATTTTCGAGGAGATCAGAATTTGGTCCTACCTGAGGACACTCAGTGGGGTGACTTAGGTGAGAAGTACACATTTTGTTCTTTTTAAATGTTTTTGCAAATTTTATTATATAAAATGTTTTTATGTCTATCCAAGGACTAATCAAAAATTTATTTTGATGACATAGATGTGGGGTTGTATCGACCTCCAGGAACATATCTCATTCAAATATGGGGATAAGTGGCTCCAGTGGCAAGATGGGATGCTGAAGACTACGAGGCATTTGAGCATAACTTAGAGGGACTGACTATAGATGTCCCAGATTGACTGAAGATCTTCTAGGTAGTAACATACACAGACATCTGACCACCACATGCTCCAGAATGGAAGTCATTCAAGGATTTCTTGGCTTCCTCAAATGTGAGGCAGCGTCGAAAACCGAAGTCAATCCCCCGACGATAAAGAGTATCACCTAGGATAATATACTGACAGGATTGGTAGCGTATGTGATGACGGTCAGTGCTAGACAAATCGGGCTGGAAAGTCTGGTTCTTGAGATATATGATGATATCCCCATACCAAAGGTCATCGAAACTAATTAGAAAAAGGGATTCATCGGGTAATGAATCCTCTACTACATTTTTTGTCTCAGAAAAGGGAAGGTCACATATCAATTTGGAAAACACCAAGGATTTCTTGGACTTAGCACGTTCGAATTCTAAGTCAACTCCTGGAGTATTACGATCCATTTGGATTATTTTCCCACTAGCAATTGGCGTGTAAGAATGTGTTGCATAGGGTTGCAGTTGGAAATCACAGTAGTCTTGTGTAAAAGGATATAGTGTTGGAAACGTTGAATAGCTTGGATGGTGGCCAAGGCTAGTTTTTCAACATGTAAATACTTGGTTTCAGTAGTCGTGAGACTCCGACTCAAATAATAAATGACATGTTCGTCATGAGAATCATCCTCCTGGACTAGAACCATAGCAATGGTAGAGTCTGAGGCTGCGAGATATAGAAAATAATATTGACTATAATCGGGTGGGAAAAGTAGTGGGGTACAGGTTAAAGTCAGTTTTAAAGCATCAAAATTTTTGTTGACAGTGGTATCCCATACAAACTCAAAATCGTTTTTGAGTAGTTGAGTAAAAACAAGAGTTAACTCAGCATAGTTTGGGATGAAACGACATAGAAAGTTTGCTTTCCCTTGCAAAATTTGTAGTTGGTGAAGTGAGGAAGGAGGAGCGAGATTGAGAATCACCTCGACCTTCAAAGGATCTACCCTGATTCCTTGATGTGAAACAATAAATCCCAGAAGTCGGTCAGATTCTACACAAAAAATACATTTGTGGGCATTTAAGCGTATACGGTAAAACTGACATCGAAGGAAAATGGCGTGGAGGTGTGTTGGATGATCTACATGGTGCATGGAATGAGCCAGTAAGTCATCAAGATATGGTTGCACAATGTGATTTATATCATGAAAGGCATAAGACATAACACGTTGAAAAGTTTCACCGACATTCTTTAAATCGAAGGGTAGTTTTCGGTAGGCGAAAGTGCCCCAAGGACAAATAAAAATGGTCTTGTGTTTGTCTGTGGGTATGATATTGATTTGATTATATCCAAAGACACCATCCATCAGAGAAAAGATCTCACTTCCGGCATAATCATCAACGATATGGTCAACAAAGGGGGTAGGAAAGTTGTCTTTAGGACAAGATTTATTAATGTCCCTATAATCAACGCACACGCGGATCGTGCCTTGCTTGTTAACCAGAACAAGATTGGAAACCCAATTAGTTAGAGCCACAAGGTAAATAAAGCTAGCTTTGAGAAGTTTCTCAACTTCAAGCTTGATAGCAGCTGCTTTACGTGGGTGGATCGGACGAAGTCGCAGCTGGACGGGTTTAGCGCCCGGGTATGTATTAATCTCATGTACAACAATGTCGGGGTCAATACCCGAAATTTATTCATAGCTCCATGCAAAGACGTCACAAAATTCTTGGAAAAGAGACTTGTAGTGACAACTTCGTCATGGGAACATGAAGCTCTGATATGCACATTTTCGACAACTCCAGGTTTGATGGATATGTTGAGGGGGATGGTGGGTGAGATATTACTTAAGTTCCCTTTGTAGAACATATCGTGTGTAGACTCGGGAATGGTAGAAATGGAGACAACAATCGACGGGGTCAAGATCCATTGGTAACTCTCAATGGTGTGTTGTTCCAAGAAGAGAATGGAATGATGATGTCTATCGTCCCAAGGGGTATCTTCCATGGACATAGCAGACATAATCATCTTGTCTGTAGGAAAAATGACGCGGAATGGATCCAGAGATAAATCACCAAGAGAGGGGGTAGAAGGGGCTGTCAATTGAATGGATTGATAAGTAGATTTGACCAGACTCAAATGCATTTGGTCACCATAATGAAGATGATCACCGGGGTTGGGTACTATCCACGAGTCGTAAGACACAGGGGTTTCTCGAACAAAGGTGGAAATCATATTGATCGAGCCGACTAATGGATGTGGAACATCGAGTGGTGGAATGGGGAAAGTACCCATCAAAGAGGAATCTTTAAGAAGACCGAAACCGACATTCTCATAACCAGGGGGTGTTTTTGCAATGAAAGGTACGTTGCTGGTACATGTATCAGAGTTAAAGAAGGCCAATTGGTCCACCGTAATTACTTTTCCTTGATGTGGGAAATGTACGACACAGAAAAGAGTGGACACAACTGCATGCATGGAAACAATCCAACTATGGCCAAGTAGAAGGTTGTAATTGAGAGGAGCGTCAAAGACCTCCACCTCAACATTGACCATTTTTCCTTCTAACGTAATAGGCAACAAAGGGAGGACACCGTAAGGCTTAAAAACAGATCCATTGAAGGCTTTGAGCGTGTTGTGGTATTCGGTTAAGGGAGGAGAGCCAATGGATTTCTAGCATCTTATAGACATGACACACGTCGAGGCATCCTCATCAATAATTGTTCTACAAATGTTATTGATGGAGACAATAACTTGTATTTGAAATGTGAGTTGAGGGGGTAACCTTGGAATGTGATCTTTCAAGTCAAAAATTATTAAATTTGTATCGGTAGGGTCGATTCCACCAATAGCTTTCAACAGTGCCTTTCGTTGTGTAGGAAAACTCTGAAGGACTTCGAGGGTTGACATCGCGGACAGTGCTTGGGCCAGATCTTCGACAATACTGTAGTTTTGGGCAACATGTGCATGAGGATTGAAAGTAGACTTTCGGACAACACCCTTTGGGGTAGGGCAACGAACTATGTCTAGGTTTGGTCGTTTGAGATGAAGAGGACCATTGGTAGGTGGATTCATGGGAGATGGTTGGACCAACAAGGTAGGTATTTCATCAACCTTCTCTTTGGAGGAAGAATAATATTTGGCTCAAGTGGTAAGTGTGATTTCACTCTTCTTTGAATCACTTGTACACATTAATACATAGGATGTAGTGGAGGGGGAAGGTTGGTCATGAATGACCAATTGGGCCTGTTGCTGAGAAGGGAAGGGTTGTGACAACACGGTCGGAGTAGGCGGTTTTGGGGTCCCTTGAAGGAACTTAGTAACCTTGGCTCGTCTTGGACAATCCTTAGTGTAGTGATCATCACTATAGATAAGACAAGGGTATCAGGGTTTGCGCTTATCCTTATCGTCAATAGGTTATGTTTTGGTCTTCTCAGATTGTGGATTATTTTTATCCTCCTTGTTCTTACCCTTCCCTTTTTTGGATTTATTCTTTCCAGTGGGGGTAGATTGAATAGAGTTTACCTCAGAGGTTTTGCTAGCGGGAGGGGTAGGAGACAGAGCATTTTGAACATTAGAAGAAACGGATTTGGGGTTTTTGTTAGAGGCTTGTGCGGAGTGGATTTGGGAATGGAAAGTTCCAATCACATCGTCAGATGCATGAGAAGCAACAAGAGTAGTTGAAGTAGTAGTAGTAGAAGGATGAGGTGCATCAGGGAGTAAATCGTAAAGAGTACCTTTTGTGAATAAACGAGGTTAAGGTATTGAGCAGGACTAATCAAATGTTCTTCTGTGACAACTCCACCCATGGCGATGTCACGAGCGATGTCATTCATGAATGATTTCATGAACCACTCTTCCAGTAACTGATCGGGAAGTTCGATTTTGATGAGACGTCGTCTCCATCACCACTCATGAATGTGATCAGAGATATGAGTGGCTTCGATTTGTTTGAAAGAACTCAAAATTCTGGTTCCCGTTTCATAATAGATCGATAAATGGTAGTGGGTGAGGAAAGCCATAGCGAGGGTGTTGAATTCAGTGAAGAAGCCTCGTGGTAATTATATATACCACTTCACGGTGGAACCTGTGAGAGTTCACTGAAAAAGGCATAAACGAATAGAGTCATCCATCAAAGAGTTGGATGAACACCAAAGGTGAAAACTCATTACATGATTGTTCGGGTCCTCTCCTGGTTTACCATCGAATTTAGGAATGTCGTATGGTAGTTTTGCCGGTATCATGGGCCATTGAGGAGAGTGACGGATCAGATCATTTAAAATTCTCAATAGATCAGGGAGGTCCAGGGTGGCTAAGAAGGGTAACTGTCTATTCACATGTGGGTACTCATGACTTTGGGGAGGGAGCTCCATAGGTATACCAATAGGACCATAAGCAGTTTGCATATAATGTGAAGATCCGGGAAGATTCGGTTGTTGGTGTGGAGGCAGGTAATTTATAGGGTTGTATTGGTTGGGGTTGTTCCCTTGAACAGGGGCATGGGGTTGAGCGTTCGAGCCCCAAATAGGATTGGATGTACCCGGATATGGTTGGTCTAGACTAGGGGGTATGAAGGAGTTAGATTGAGTTTGTTTCCCCCCAGTTGAGTGAGGATTGTTTTCGATAAGATGGTTCCAATACTGGGCCAAGGATGGAGGTATGTTATGTCCATAGGGTGGGGTAAGTGGGGGTTTCCCTCCAATAGGGGGTTGCGTCCCAATTGGGATTTGTCCTACAAAAGGGGATTGGGTTTGGCCTCCTTGGTGAAATTGTCCACCAATAGGAATCTGGTAATTAGGTGTGAAAGACAGGATGGTGCCACTAGGGTCGGTGCCTCCAATAGGGGTTGGAAGGTGCCCTCTGGAAGGTGGTCAAGGAAGTGTCGGAATGAAACCAGGAACGATATGGTGCCCAGAAGGAGTGGAAATTCCAGGACTGTTGGATGGGATTTGTGTAGGAGTGGGAATAGAAGCATTCAATGCATGATATCTAGGGGGAAGTGTTGGGGTGAATCTAGGAAAAAGTGGTGTTCCAATGGGAGCTTGGCTAGCCATCGCAATCTTGGTGTGATGACTCATAGTATCTGGGACCATTGTGTAATGGACTGTTTGTAGGGGAATAGTCAATATGTGGTCGGCTGGCGGAATGTCTAAACCAGGAAAATAATAGGTAGTAGTAAAAGGTATTGCATCTAGATCGGATGTTTTGGGTAGCTCAGGTGTGACAGTGATATCAATGCCTACTCCTGAACCAAAGAGATCCCATCTAAAAATGCTAGTAGTCCAAAAAGGATCTTGACTCTCAGGTCCTGTGATAGGTCTGATTGGTAATCCAAAAGATTCAACAACTATTTCTCCAGAAGAATTCACTCGAACAATACGTCTCATAGATTTCGGAGGAAGTCAGAATTCCTCTCGAGAATTTGTAATTCATAACCATTCTAAAGAGTTAGTTCTTTCCACTTGTGGAGTGGAAATGTCTTGGAATTCACTCTATTGAGGAGAGCCCTCTGGTGAGTTGGTAGGCAAGGGCTGAGAACCTTCCAGATATTATCGGGGTAGTCCTTGCATTCTACGTGAACGTCGTGGAGGGTCAATTGTGATCGAGTTAAAATATTACGAAGTAAATTCTATGGCCAACTTAGGTAAACAAACAACACGCGCTAGTAAAATCTAGGAATCAAAACCAAGAAAACAAGACCTTCCAATTATGAAGTCACTAGTTGGTGATGAAATCCAATGTCGAGACAAGAAGGGGCTGGGCTAGGGTGGAAAAGTTATGTTGACGACCTACTTAACGGACTTACACCCTGGTTCAATCTCCCACACATAATCGTGGGTATACCCTCCAAGGAGCCCGAGAGAGTCTGGCCAACGTCGATTCCAGGTACCGTGAAGACTTACCCCTCCACAGTAACCTTGTGTAAGACTCTAAGGAGATAAGCTACTAAGGTTACCACAAACAACAATGGTTCATGGGGAAACAGTCGACAGTCCAATCCAGACGCAAGGGCAGGGTATCTACCCCAAAATCAACTTGAAAGGCTTCCACTCATAATTGTGGGTATACCTTCAAGCGACCCCCATAAAACATGCAATCTCTACACCAAGATCAACAAAGCAGGGTGAGTAACTCTGTAAATCTCAATGCCACCTCAGGTTTGACCCTTGTGTGAGAAGGGCTTCCCAGGACAAAATGCTGCAAATGGAATTTGACACTCCCTATCACAAGATACTATTGTGTGTTTTGTTCTTTGGAGAATGTGTCTCACTACCTATTCCAAAGCTCTAGCCTGGCTAATGTTGGTGCAAAAGAGCCCTAGAAAAAGTTACTAGTTGAATTTTAAAGATTGCACAATATTATTAAAGATTGTTGTTACTCAAGAGGGAGGCGACAATGAAACCGGTGTTGTGTAAGACTTAGAACCAACAATGTGTAAGACTTCGATGAATTCTATCTATGACAGGGAGAAAGGAGTTTTTCTGGAACAATGCAAACTACGATGTACGATTTTATTTTCAAATGTAGTACCAAACAATCATTGACAATGTAAATTCATTGTTCGTTCTTTTTCAATGTTTTAACGCCAATATTTTCCGAATGATTTCTTAAAAGAACAAAACTTTAATTTTTTTTTATTTTTTTTAGAAACCAAAAATAGGGATGGAACTAAGAAAAGGTAAGCAACCAATGAAAATACAATACTCAATAAACACCCAAATAAATTTTTTCAATGGAGATAAAAATAAAAATCGACAAGAAAAAGTCTCTTCAAATGTATATGGACAAAGAGATTTTCCAAGAAACAAGCAATCTAAAGAAATAATAATCGCAACTTTTAATCCGATCAAAGAATTTTGACCAAACAAGCACTCATATCTCAGAATCTGAGATTATACCCTCGTTGGTAAAAGGTCAAGAAGTAAAAACTGGGAAAAAATATTAAGAAGAGTTTTCGATCTCCGAAAACTAATCAACCACAAGATTTAAAGTCAAGAAACAGTCAAACACTGGAAAAAGAAGTTCTTCCCAGATGAACAAACAAATATGGGCATAAAACAAAAACAAGAAGACTTGATCCAAATTTTTTACAAATGGGTTCGCAGCCTAGTAGTGGAGTACAGTGTGAGAATGAAGCATTCTCACAGTCTGAACACCGACAGGGTGCGAGAAGGTCTCACTGGACCAAACAGCAGGGTGCGAGAATGAATGATTCTCATAAGATATAAAGAGGTACAATGCAAGAATGGTTGTAAATTATGAAAATTTGGAAAAGGGACAAAAATTTTGAGTAAACTTCTAGGTCCAAAGAGTCTATAAGGGTCTCCCACAGACTCAGAAACTAGTTGGAAATTAAATAGGTAGACCAAGAGCAAATGGCCAACAAAAGATAACAAAAATGAGTTGTTTCCCCAGTGGAGTCGCCAATTTTGTTACAGGATAAATCGGTATATGCAGACACTAACGGATCTCCCTAGATCCACCTGGATCTAGAACAAAACAGAATAAGACATGACTCTTTTCTTAAGTTGTAATCATCGAATCTACTACCAAAAAGGAATAGTGACATACCTTTATATCGCTTCCATAGGTCTTTGTTGTTCCTACTTTTCTTTGGTGCTCTTGTGAGATCATGTCCAAGACAACAAAAACCAACCGAAGTGAAGATAGAAAAGTATATTCAATGACAACTTATGCATATGATCAAGGAGTTATGTGTTAAAATAAGAGTGATTTTATGGGAAAGGGACATGCCACTGTATTGTATTAAATGAAAGTAGAAGATACAACCATATCACCTTGATGTCGCAAGCTTCTTTTCAGGGGTCCTTGTTTCCAACACACACACTTTCTCTACACTTGCATGAACAAGATCTAGTATGGATTGATGGATAAATGGAGGCCTCAAGCTTCAACTCAAACAGGGTTCCTCACACAATTCTTTCATCAATTCTCCATTCAATCTTGCTTAACCTCTTCCTTGAGAAACCCTTCATTATATAGGTGAAGGAGAGATGGTTAAAGGGATGAGGATGATCCCACTAAATCTGAGAAGTCAGTAGGATTCCAACCATGAGAATGCCAACTCATTTTCTAGAAGATCCTCTTCTAGAACCTTCGTAACTTCCTCCTCATTTTAATATTTAAAACAGGTTTGCACCCTACCTATAGAGAAGACTGTGAACACCTTCTAGGCTAGGTATAGGGTTGCTTGCGAGAATCAATATTCTTGCACCCTACAACATAGTCATCCTGCAAACTCATATTAAAAATATGTTTTATGGAAGAAGACAACAGTCACTTTTCTTAGGCAAAAGGTACTTATGAGAGCCTGAACACATAACTATAGAGACACCACCAGAGTGACCAAAATAAGGTGTAACATCTGGCTGGCATGGTGAATCGTGATAGTGTACCAAGAGATTTCGAGTACACTATAGTTACTACGTACCTCCCGAAGGGGATATGCATAGTTCAAGCATACTATGACAAGATCACAGCGCTTAATTTCAGAGACTTCAACCTTAGAGATCACAAGATCTATGGTATGTTCACCCCATACAAGGACCTAACTATAAAAAAAGAGAAGAACTTGAAGATCATCCCTCAGTCGTGGATGATGAACCTCACGTAGTCCACCCTGTTGCATGTCATGAAGATCCCACACTTTGAAAGACACCAAGAAGTCAACGCCTGTGTCAAGTTGCTACTGTCGTGTTACCATGGTGACTACTTATGGCTAGACCACTGCATTACAGTTGACCCAACACTGATCCACAGGATCACAGGACTGAGTATGCAAGGACCCGACCCACAAGAATTTTATCCAGGAAAAGCCTCAGATCATACACTAGAACAAAAGATCAAGGATACATATGGCAATGTTGAGAAGGGAACAAGAGGCTACAAGGTAGCTTCCATCCATAGTGGCATAGTGCACCTAGCATGTCAACTGATAGCTAGAAATTTAGTAAGGAATAACTGACCCACGCAGGTCACCGACTTTGTCGTTGACCTCGCAGGGAAGTGCGCAGAAGGCCTACATATGAACTGTGTGAAGTACCTGGTTAACCAATTGGAACTAGACTGTCGAGAAGAACAGGATTAGGGTTATGAATTTCATTTCAGTTGGCTTCTTATTCTCATTGCATTTGTTTCTTGGGAGATGCCATAAGGTGCGACCTTCCCAGACATAGAGTCGTTTGAACCACTCGCTATGAAGTTCTCTACACTGTGGTATTCAAGTGATATGAACAAATAGTGGTAGTCAGATGTTGTGTATACATATTACCTCTAGCTAAAGAGAGCCATCGAAGCTAAGCCTAGCATGAATCCGAACACCTTACAGAGGTTCCGACCCCTAATGAAGTTCAACGCATATCGACACTTCATCTAAATTACAGCACGGGAAGATGAACATAAAGAGTAGCTCCAACCATATTATAAACTTACAGAAGAAGACCTTGAGGATATCACTAAGGAATGGTCCGATGAATTCCTTATCCCTACCAACCCTGTAGANCTAAGCCTAGCATGAATCCGAACACCTTACAGAGGTTCCGACCCCTAATGAAGTTCAACGCATATCGACACTTCATCTAAATTACAGCACGGGAAGATGAACATAAAGAGTAGCTCCAACCATATTATAAACTTACAGAAGAAGACCTTGAGGATATCACTAAGGAATGGTCTGCTGAATTCCTTATCCCTACCAACCCTGTAGAAATATCTGATCTTGATAGCCCAAAGGACACTCATAAAGAACATAATACACCCAAGAAGACTGAGGAGGTCCTAGATTTAAGCAACACCTCTAGAAAGACTGCTTCAATGTCACCTGACCGAGGGGGTGATGACGAAGTAGAAGCTGAACATAAGCTAGGTGAAGTAACACCACCCCAAGACGAGGTTGAACCCTTGAAGAAGAGGAAGGTTTCCCCCCCAAAACATTCTTCCTAGAAGAAATTGAAAGCCACCATGACCAAGATGCAGACTATCCTCACCTCCGATGATTTTGAATTCATCATAGCAGCCATGAATGACACTTCACTAGAATAGTAGAGAAACAAGAATCCAAGCACGAAGAAATGTATGAGAGAATTGAAGTCAAACTTTGAGGGGTACAACATTCCCTTCAATCCATCTGCGCAGTCTCCACTACACCTGTGCTATTGGGAGAACCAGAATTGGGAGATGAGCCATCCCAACTCCACCGATTAGCTGATACAGTTGAAGCTCGCCTTCGATGAACACAAGAGGAAACATAGCAAGCCACCCAAGCTTTGATGCAAGTACAAGGAGTACTTGTAGAAAAACGTCGAGCTACATAACAGGAAAATATTTCTTTCCAAGAGAAGTTCGATGAAGAAAAAGCATAAATGCAGCAAGGAAAAGAACAGTTGCTCACAGAGCAACTCAAAGTGAAAGAAGTGGTCAATAGATCACTTTGCTCTGTGACAGTCTTAGAAATAAAGGTAGAGGACCAAGTCATACCTGCATTTCCAAGCCCTATCTCTCCTTCCTTTCCCAAGACCCCAAGCTTCTTATTTCCCTTTCCCCTTAGGTTTGAACGCTCGATTGAGTCACACAACAAGTAGAGAATCTCGCAGAAGCTATCCAACAACTACAATAACACATAGAAGACTTAGAGCTCCGCATAGTGCCTAAGACTCCATGGGATGTAAGGGATCAAAGAGAAGCAACTTCTCAGAGGGAAGTTGAGAGAATAAAATCCCTTGCTATGGAATGTAAGCAACTCACTGATCACAGTGCCTAGACCTACGAGAAACTCACCGAGAATCTAGAATTGAAGACACTGGAGTCACAACTCCAAGAGGTGAAGTATCAAGCCGAAACGATACAGGCAAAATTAAAACCCCTGTCATCTATGGAAAGAATGAAGTGATCCCAAGATCAATGCACCGCCCAACAGTAGATCCACACTATCCTAAGTAGAGTTATGGAAGTAACTCAGAGGCTCAAACCTGTACAAGATAAGGCTTACCAATTTTTTAGAGAGGTCGAAGGCCAAGGAGAAGAATTGGAGTAGGTTGTCACTGCAGTTGAACAATGCATGGAGGGACCTATCAATGACACAATCATCCTAGATTTCACTGAACATGAGGTCATATCATAGCAACAAGTCGAAGCAGCTTGAGCCAAGCTCGAGGCTTTTGAAGTAGAACTACCCAGATCAGAGTGACTCAGGACGAGTCACAGGTGAGTGTTGGGGGCATGTTGGCCCTTGACCAAGTTTTGGGAGATCCTTGGTCAAGTTGACCTATTTTGGGACTTTGACAGCTTATCGAAGGTAGATCGCAAGATGAAATAGAGATCGCAGGATCTTGGCCCCTTTTTGGGTTCTTTTTGGGATTTGGGATTATGTAACGGGTATGGGATGTCGATCCATGGGTTTACCCATGTTTAGGCCTATTTTGTAAAGTATAAATAGATGTATAGGTAATGTAAGGAGGGGCATATATATGCATATCTGCATGATATTGGGCTAAGTGCTAAGTATGCATTGTATATGCTTTGTGCATACTGTGTGAGATTTGCAGAGCTACGTGCAAGTAATTGCAAGAAGGCTTGGTACTGTACCCTAGCTCAAAGAAGGAGGATTTGGCGGAGTGCACACAAATCTCCCATCTTCTGTAGAGTAGGATTTTGATGCTATCTGCCTCTAAGAAGCTTGACTAAAGATAATAAAGAAGAAGAGTTGGTGGACGTAGCCCTACGGTGGGGGTGAACCACGTATATGATGTGTTTCTCTTCTTTGTGTGATGTATTGATGTGTTTATGTCTTTACTTGCTAAGTTCTTTGATGCAGATGGATAGATCTGTTTATGCTTATGTTAATGATGTTTATGGATGTTAGATCTGACCTATGTGAATGTGCTTAGTGCTTCAATCTGCTAGATCTAATCTACCTCTCTATGATAAGTACTTAGATACATCATATCTGAATGAATGATACAATGCTATGTTTTATCTGCGGAGTAGATAGTGGTTGAATATTGATGAACTATCGATGCTAAGTGATATGTTAAGTATTACAATCACATATATGTGTCCTACCTAAGGTTGTAGACACCTGAGTCCTACAACCCCCCTGTCTCTACCTCAGGTGAGACTTCATCTGCATCGCAGGTGTTGCCGAAAGGGTCGGTAGTGAGGGTTTTGTTGGTGTGTTGTTGTAGCATTGAACCCTAGGTCTACCCCTATGCCAACAATGGTGCTTCCTCGTGTACATCTAAGACATATAATATAAGCATTCAAAATCATTCATTTTGGAGTAGAAATTAATCCTAGTCTTTGGTGAAGATACTAAAGGGATTCTTGTGGAAGCGGTTTTGTAAATATGTATGCCACTTGTTCTTTTGTTCCCAGATATACAACTCTGGTGTTCTTCTCTGCAACCCGTTCCCATAGAATTTGATACTTGATTGGAATGTCCTTCGTCTTGGAGTGCATCACCAGGTTTTTTGAGATACTGATGGTGCTTGTATTATCACAATAGATTGGAATGGGCTCATCATACTCAACATCTATATCTGTCAAAGTTTGTTTCATCCATAGAACATTTGTACAACATGTTTCTGCTGCAATATACTCTGCCTCGACTGTAGATAATGATATTAATGATTGTTTCTTTCTTAGCCAAGATACTAAACACTCACCCAAGTAGAATGTTTCTCCACTAGTGATTCATCGATCATTAATGAAACCTTCCCAATATGCATCTGTGTAGGCAATAAGTGATAGATCCTTTCCTTTTGGATACCATAATCCAAAATCTTATGTTCCGTTGAGATATCTGAAAATCCTCTTCACTGCTAATACATGTGATTCCTTTGGTGTTGCTTGAAATCGTGCCACCTATCCAAATGCCTACATTACATCTGGTCTGGATGCTTTCACATATAGTAAGCTACTAATCATTGACCTATATTGCCTCTGGTCTATAGACTTTGAATCATCATATTTTCTCAACTTGCAATTGGTTTTCATAGGAGTGGTAACTAGTTTGCAATCTTCCATTCCAAACCTCTTAAGCATTTCTCTGATATACTTAGTTTGAGAAATAAAAATTCCTTGGTTTCTTTGACATATCTAAAGACCCAAGAATAATTATAGTTCTCCAAGTAATGACATTTCAAATTTATTCTGCATATCCTTTGCAAATTTCTGGCTTAACCTATCATTAATACTTCCAAAACAATATCATCAACATAAATTTCAATTAATAAAATATTACCTTGAGTTACCTTGATGTAGAGGTTGTTGTATGCGCTTCCTTTCCATTCTTTGTAGGGAGTTTTGTCAATGTTTTTTCTAAGCATTACTCTGTTTTGAGTGCGAACTAATGTATGAACTGCATGTGTCCAAAAAATATATGTCAATTTGGAATCCATTAGCATTGTTAGATCCATTTCCTGTGTAATTATCATCCATTATGATAATGTTCCTTTGTCATTGAACCACTCTCTGAACCAATCTATGAATCCATGATCTCGTCCACTATCATATATCTGCCCAAACCTACTAAGTGTTCTTACAAATCCATCTTTGTCCATACTGTCCAAGAATCTACTTGTGAAACTGTCCATAATGCTAACCCATTTATCACTATACTATCATGAAGTCTTGATTAATCTATCAAAATTTACTTCTGCTAACTGATTTCTCTGAATTTGTCTTCTCAAACTTTGCAAGATGCTCAAAGGATGGTTCTTTAGTCTGTCACAACTATCACATAGACTCACCATGTCTAATATTCATATTACTTGGGATTCTCTAAGCCAGATGGCTTAGAACAATTCCTACTTTAATGTGTATTCATCATCATCTTCATTGGTATATTC
Source organism: Picea mariana (assembly GCA_032191745.1). NCBI lineage: Eukaryota > Viridiplantae > Streptophyta > Pinopsida > Pinales > Pinaceae > Picea > Picea mariana. Next base: position 326,451 of record JASDQU010100105.1, read on the forward strand.
ATCATCATCTTCATTGGTAGATTCATTATCTCTCTGAGTTTTGACTTCTTTGTTTCTGTCTGTGGATTCATCTTTCAGTACAATGCCTGAAAGTACAATCTCTTGAACCTGGTCCTTATTTACCTGTCCTTCCTTTCTTTTAGTTATTTTCCAAACCTTTCTGTATCTGACATATTTCTTTTTCTCTGTAGAATTTTCTTCATCTCGTTTTATTCTCAATCTTACGATCTTTGGTACCTAGTCTTTGTTCACCTGTTCTTCCTGTTTTCTTATCCATACTTTCTTATATCTAATAGTATTATTATCTTTCATGGAAGTATCGATCATGCTTCTACAATCACCAGATATGTCTCCATAGTTATGACATTTGTAACACTCAATGTTACGTGCAACCACATAGACACTTCTTTCTTGAACATTTCTTTTATAATCCCTGCAATCTGCAACCTTATTTCCAAAGTTAGTACAATAAAAACAATGACCATAAAATAAATTTGCATACCTGGGAGTGAATGATCTTCTTTGTGGCGTAGTCCTTCTAAATTTTTTCCTTGACTGATCATGATCATGATCGAATCTTCTTTGTGGCTTGAACATGGATGGTCTTCTTGAATATGTATCTTTAATAGTTTTCTTAGATTCGGGTTGACTATGATTCCTTCATTTGAGTACTTCTACATAACTCTTTCTTTTTTCTTCATTCTTCTTTTCTAGAAACCTAGAGTGCTTCTCTTCATTCTCTATAACTGATGTGGATTTTCTGTCTCTTCAACATTCTTGTTGAGCTTGACGATTTTACTTCTCAATGTGACAACTTCTTCTTCAAGCTTCTCAACCTCTTCTTCTTTCTTCATTATTTGAGACTTCATGATTTATTCTGTTCTTATCACTTCTTCAAGATAAATTTTTAATGTGATTATTTCTTATTCAAGTCCTTTCTCCTTGACCAAAATACGCCTCAAGATGGTTTAGATCATTAGTTCTTTCCTTAAGATTATTTGTCAATATCTTCTCTCTCATTTCTGCTTCTTCCTTTTGTGCTGTTATGTTGGTTTCCGAACACCGCTTTTGATATTCAATATTTTCTTTGATATTTCTGGCTTCTTCTAGATGAGTTCTTAAGTTCTCGATGACCTATTAGGCTTCTTAAAAAATGTGATTAATTTCCTTTTGTTTCATCAATTCTTTCTTGAGTGAATTTTTTTTCTTCTCTTAAATCATCTAAATCACTAATCAATTCTTCTTCACAATTGTATTCCTTTTCAATTAGTTTTTTTTGTCTCATTTCCTTCATGGAATTCTATTTCAAGATGTCCACATTTTTCATAATTAAAACAAAAAAACATACCTCTGGTGATTACGTAATCTTCATCTTCTGAATCTGCTTGACACGGTGAACAAAATTCTTCTTGATTTGTATATGCATCTTCTTTGACATTTTTTGAATCTGTGATGGGTGAAGAATATATGTCATGTAAATTATCCCAAAGTTATTTTTCTGATGAACATTTACCAACCTTTTCTCTTACCAGATTATCTAATCCTTCCTAGATGAAATCTATTGCTATTTTTTTATTCTTCCTCAATTCCTTCTTGGTTGTAGTCTTTTCCCTTTTTGAACTATCATATCCTGTAACAACTGATAGCCAAATATAATGTCCCTGTGCCTATAAAAATACTTTCGTCCTTATGCTCCACATCTCATACTTAAAATCATTCTTACCATTAAACATTGGTTCTCCATTATCAGAATAATCCACAATCTCCTTCCATTGGTTAAATTGTTTCCTGAAGGAACCCACTCTGATGCCAATTGTTGGATTATTGAGAGGGGGGGGTGAATCAGTAATAGAGCAATTTAATTCTTTTTAACCATATAATTCAAGTGTTATATCAATTTAGCATTATCATCCAATAACTGCAGAGTAAATAAGCAATGAACAAATGAACAATAATACACATACACAGTACACCAGTGTTTTACATGGAAACCCAAAGCGGGAGAAAACTACAAAATGATTTTTCTTATATGTCTTGAAAAATTACATTCATTGGAAGCACCAACTTCCTTTTTTTTCTAGCTGCAACTGGAAGGAGGCTCCAACCCCCTAGTTTCTCAGGCTACAACTTGAGGGAAGCTCCAACTCCCCAATTCTCAGGCTACAACTAGAAGGAGGCTACAACCCCTTATGTTCTCCGTCTACAACCAGAATGTGGCTACAACCATCTTTCCTTGCCCCGTCCAACCACCCTGATGTATAATTAGAATGATGGAACCATTGCCACACTATCACTGTGAGATATACTATTGTAAACTTGTACCAATCAACCTGTAATAAACCTGTACCATAAATAAGTGCATCAACTATGCACCAACCTGTACCTCAACCTGTAATCAACATGTACCATAAAAAAGTGCATCAACCATGCAACAACCTATACGAAACATGTACCATGAACAAGTGCATCAACCATGCACCAAACTTGTACAAAACATGTACCATGAACAAGTGCATCAACCATGCACCAAACCCGTACAAATAACCTGTCACAACAACCTGTCTCATCCATATTATCAACCAAATCAGATCTACTCACCAAGATCAATTAACAAGACAACTCTCAAAGATGTGCATCAACCAAGCATAACAAAAGAACTCATAATCATCACCAAGATCAATATGTGCTTCTAATAATATACCAATGCAAGTATGTTACATCATCCATAAACCATGTGTCAACAATACTACTAACCATGTACCAAGTATGTACCAATCATGTATCAACTACTCATCAACTATGAGTCACTCATCAAGATGTACCAACATCATCAACTATACACCTCATGTATGTGCCAACTCATCAACTACTTGTCTGAAACATGTACCCAACACGTACCTCAACCAAAATCCCTCATCAATTTCATCATCAAAATATGATTTGTAGCTCTGTAATAGACCTGGTGTATATGATCACATACCTGCAAACCTTCCTTAACTTTAACAACAAGAGACTAGCATTTTCATCAAACTTGACTTTAGTCTCACATGACTAGTTTTGGATTAGTCAACAACCCTAAATTGAAATAATCATAACTATGTACCTGTAATGAATAAAGATATGAAAATAGTACACAATGTTCTTCAGTGTGTTTTATGCAATTCTTGTCGGTGTCACTACTTGGAACCTCTCATAAAAGGAGTTATAGCAAAAATGACATACCTTGTTGAATTCTGACTTATTCAAGAGAGAAAACTTGTAGAGAGTACCCCACATGGAATATTTGTTGTATGGATATAAAAATTTTACACAGAATACTTCAGACTATACTCTAACCAACACTTTTTTTCTTACTTAATTTGGATCTGATATGAATAATCTATGACGTTTTTACCTAAAACACCTGTTTTAGACTAGTTTTAGGACTAGCCACAAACCCTATTTTCCACGGAGTGTCACTCCAAAAATACAACATCCTACAAGATGAAATTTGTACCACAACTACTTGTATATGTTTTCTCAATGGCATGTCAAATGCATTTTCTAATTCATTCTATAAAAAAAAGTATTGCGAAAATAGTGATATGACTTGTAAATAACATACCTTAGAAAGAATCATCAAAAGAATTTACCCCCCCTTGAATTTTGGCCTTCTTTACTTCACCTTCTCTCTGAAATTTGGCTTTGATATACTTTGGTTACCTCAGTCACCTATATATATTCAATATTCTCAAGTTTGATATGAAATGAGAGAGCCTTGCCTCTTATTTATAATTTCATGTAGCTTCCTCAAGGGGTTACCTTTTAACCATCTTAACCCACTTTCCTTATTTTAGGGTTAACCAACTTCTAACCACTTGTCCAATTAGTAATTTATCCATTAAATTTATTATTTAAATAATTTACTTTTTATCCACTTTGACTTATAGTACACTCATAACTTCACTTTACCTCAAGGGGTTACATTCTAACCATCTTAAACTGCTTTCCTTATTTTAGGGCTAACCACTTGTCAACTTAGTAATTTCTTCATTAACTTTATTATTTAAATAATTTCTTTTGTATTCACTTTGAATTATAGTACACTCATAACTTCACTTTATTATTTACTTTCTAAAAATATCTTAAACCACTTTGACTAATTTGACCTTTTGGGGCTTCTAGATGACTCGTGAGGGTTCTCCAACTTCACATGGCCATAACTCTCTAATCGTGAGGAGTTATGTGACGTTCCACATACCACTAGAAATGCAATGACATGTACTATCCATATAGAATAGTCTTGCCTTCAAATATATCAAAACTCATACCATTATCCATCAAACAAACTTGGGTCCATTACCCAAACCTGGGTTCTCCAACTTCTCATGGCCATAACTCTCTAACTGTGAGTAGTTATGTGACATTCCACATACCACTGGAAATGGAATGACATGTAATATCCATCTAGAATATTCTTACCTTCAAATATATTAAAACTCACACCATTATACATTAAACAACCTTGGGTTCATTACCCAAACCTTTGTACAACCAGAATTCATAATGGACTTTATCCAAGGGTTGACATCAAACATTAAGGGTTAACATCAATATACAATATCACTCTCTAATAATTGAAATCAATGACAAACAACAATTCATACCAACTATCTGTTACACCTCAAAATCACTCAATTGGATAAGTGTCGCATATGCCTCTCACTTGTCGCAAGTGTCACAAACGTTGTTGGATCATCCTATCACAATGACGACACTAAAGGGGTACTTGAAACATCTCATGTACTTGGTCTGAAGGAAGAAACTGGTTCACTGAAGACAAACATCTCTTAACACCTAAGAGGGCTTCTCAATCAAGAGTTTGGAAGGGGAACGCTCCTCTAAAACTACCCGAGGAGCGCTGGCACCCCTCTACCATGCTTCAGAAGTGTTGTAGCCCTTCTCCACCCCTTTGCAGAAGCACTACCTAGATTTGAAGCGCTGGCGCTTCCCTTGACCTTCTCAGGAGCGTTCTAGTGCTCTGATACCCCTTCTGAGGGAGTGCTCTCCATTCTGGGTAATTTGTTAGCCCGGTGAGAAGAATAAGGGGAGAATCATTCGAGTTTGGGAGATGGTTGAAATCGAATTCTTGGTTCTATCAAAAGATCTCTGATCCTAGGAGGAAGTTCCCAACTGATCCTAAACATAACTCAAGTGGTTAGGCCCTTCCCAACCTATATAAGCAAGCTCTATGGTGATGAAGAGGAGGAAGAATGGAGCATGTGGAACTTATGATCTTGGAGGAAACTTGTAGTCAGCCAAAGGAGAGCAATCATTAAAGATGCTGTCATCCAGGTTGTGGATCTTTTAGGCAAGGGTTAGACGAAGAGGACTTGACGAAGCTGCCACACTCGCATCTACGATTGTAAGCATTGTTATCGTCATTCTCATTAATATGACAAGCTTGGCCTGTTTCTTTCTAGTTTGTGTTTGATGTTACATGAACTTATCATTCAGTGATAGATCTGTTTTCAAGCTAATGTCAGTAGAGTAGGAAGTGGTCGTATCTTGTTTTGTCCACAGACCTCAACGAGGAGCAAAAGGATTGGAGCGCAACTCAGAGCGTGCAGGGACAAACATCGGTTAAAAGGTACTTCTATCATCCTTCCTTATCATGCATTAGGCTTAGATAGATTTGAAAGGAAGTCAGTGTCCATGATAAGCATTTTTCTCTCTAGGGTTAAGGTCAAGCCTTAGAGGTCGATCTACTTGTCCGCAGGCAGATTTTCCTACAACAGAAACTGGCGACTCCGCTGGGGAGATAGCCTTGAATCAAAACCCTTTGTTTGATTTTTCTCCTCATTGACCTTGTTCTGCCCCTTTATTGTTTCAGACTTGGTTTACCCCTCTTTGATTAGTTCCATGAGATGATTGGCTCCTTACCTTGTCACTCTCAGCATATTTGTCAAGTTCAGATCTCAATTTTTGAAATTTTTTGACATTTTTGGGACTTTCAGACCCTGGCGCCCCTGACCTAGTGTTATCAGAGCACCGGTGCTTCTTGTACCCCTACACAGAGCGCTATAACACTCTTTTCCCTTGGCAACAGAGCGCCAGCCTCCCTTTGGCCAAAAAACCCTTCACAATTTCATTTTTCCAGGGTTTGCCTCTGTGGCTCTTGTGCTGAGTGATCTAGTGAGTCATTTCTTCTTCCTGTTTAATCTTGAAATCAGTCTTGTTGAAGAACAAACACCTTTTTGATTGAATCTTATAGCCTCCTTCACCTATTTTCATTTGAGTTTTCCTGTTGAGTAAAGCTTGAAATCTATGCATTGTTATTCTTTTCTCTTCAGTTGAGTAAAACCCTGGTGAAGGTCATCAACAGCCTACAGGCCTCTTGGTCTTGACTCCAGTCAAGATCATTGTTCTTCGGCTCTTGTTTTTGGGTGTGAATTTTGTCTTTTTCTTTGATTGTTTCTTTCGTTTTTCGTGTCGATTGCTACGAAGGGTGTATTGTTTGTGTGTTTTTGCTTATGCTAGTTTGGTTCTCATTCATACCAATAAGATAATTAGCAAAGATAAGCATTGTGATTGCATTGATCATCATACATACGCAAACAATAAAGATATCTTAGTGATTGATTGAGCATATTAGAAGGCACTTAAAAGTTTTGCATTACATTAGGATTTGATTGAAAAATAAAAGGATTGTTTGGGAGCATTTCGTAGTTGTGCTTATTAGTGAAAGAACTCTCTCTCTCCCTTAGCTAGATGTTCATCGAAAGGAAATGATTGCTTATCATGCTTGATGCACTCTTTGGGTCAGAGTCTTAATTCCATTCGTTTCACTTCCATGCACCCCTTTGCGTAAAGAACAACCACTAAAATCAACGCTAATTAAAATTTATCTAGAATTTTTTCTTTGATAGAATCCTCCACCAACAGTAGAATAGGTGTAGTACTTTGGATTAGGCTATGAGCATAACTCTCCAAAGTTGTCAAAACAAACAATAGTAGCCTGATTTAGGGAGAGTAAATCCAATTGTCGTATAAGTCTGCCTGGGACCCCCCTCTGACACAGGGGTTACGCACGAGGTTGCATTCAGGAGAGCTACGGGGACTACCCTCTGTGGTTTAACTGAGTGTGGTGGTAAGATCATATTATGGGGATCAATTTTAGGTAAATCCACAATTACTGTGTGGAAGCTTCTTAGTTAGTTTCGGGCTTGTTACCCTACCCTTACGTTCAGACCGAACTGTCGACTGTTCCCGCCCAGGGGCTGACTGTGAATTGGTGACCTTAGTGGCCATAATATTTAGGTTCTTACACAAGGTGACGGTGATGGGTAGTATAACTGTACCTGGAGCAGACATTGGTCAAACTCACTTGGGCTCCTTGGAAGGTAAATCCACAATTACTGCGTGGAAGCCTTAGAAAGTAAATCCACAATTACTGCGTGGAAGCTTTCACCAGGGTGCAAGTCCATTAAGCAGGTCGCCATTGTAACTGTTCCACCCTGGCCCCACCCCTTCTGGACTTGATCACGCGACGTTGGATTTCATCACCAACTAGTACGATCATCAAAAGAAGGCCCTGTTTTCTTGGTTGTGATTCTTAGATTTTTTAGCGTGTGCTATTTCTTTTCACTAGTTGGCCATAGATCTCTTTCGTAGACTCTTTTCTTCTGCCAAAATTGACCCTCCACGACGCTCGCGGAGGCTACAGGGGCTTCCTCCAGAAAATATGGAAGGAGACATCCCTCGTTCTACGGAACAATCTCCCCAACAGGGCGAGGTTCAAAACACTACAACTTCTCAGGAAGAAGTTCCCGTACCTTTGGAGAATTTTAGAATTGTCTCGGACTCCCCGGAAGATTATTGCATTCCGGAGGGATATGAACGATAGATTCTTCACCTAAATTCTGCTGGAGAATTTGTTGTCGTAAATCCTTCTGCCACCTCGGTCGGGTCTCCCAAAAACCCTTTGCTTGATGACCCTTTCTATACTGAGAACATCGTCCGGAGTCCACCGCACTTGGTGCAAGATCATTATGGAACTGGAGAAGGTGCTGATGCATCCTCCTCCTACACTGTACCCCCAAATCACTTCATGGGTACTACCACTTTCACGACCACACCAACCGTTGCTCCGAACACGCCACCCGTTGGCCCGAGATCTACAATTCCCCTCCAAACGGCTCAATCCACAATAGTCCCTCACATCCCGACCATTCCCGCCGGCAATCCGGTGGTCACCCAAGCCCCGATTGGCACACCTGTAACACCAAGACCAAATCTCCCTTTTGGATTTAGGGCACTAAACACATCTGCCACTACCACTGCCCAAACCACTACTCAAATTGTACCGATAAGTTCCATACCTATCCAACAACCCGGAGGGATGGTCCTTGGTGGTCCTAACCCAATCGGCAACACTGGTCAAATTTTTGTGTCTGGCACTCAAATCCCGGGAACTCTACCTCAAACTGGGGGGCACCCTCCCACCGGAGGGAAAAACCCATTCGAGGGGCACCCTCATGCTGGGGGGCAACCTCAAACCAGAGTCCACCATCAGCCACAAGAACAAACTGTGTCTGTTGCACCCAATCCGTGGAGCATCCCCTTTCAAGGAAATCCGCATGCCTCTACGGGACAAACGATGCCTGCCGCATCCAACCCATGGAACGTTCCTTTCCAAGGAAACCTACACTTTCCGGCAGGACAAAATTTACAGACTCCACAACAACCTCCTTATGGACAAATGCCCAACCCAACCCATAACCCTCAAAACCCATCCGGTTATCCTCCGCTCACGTAGGCTTTTCCAAGCAATTCAAATCCTATGTACCTTGGTCAAAACCAACCCAACATGAGAGGACCCACGAGTTATAATTACCCACATAACCCAGTATTGGGCCCCACTGGTGTTCCTCTGCCACACCAGCATTACCCACAGGTTAACTGACAACTACCTTTTCTAGCTACCCTGGACCTTCCAGATTTGTCTCGATTAACGAATGATCCCATTCATCATTCTTCGGGTTGGCCAGCTATTCTAGCAAAGCTCCCTTCTGATATCCCAAAATTCGACGGAAAATCTGGAGAAGACCCGAACAACCACGTAATGACCTTCCATTTGTGGTGTTCATCAAACTCCCTCATGGACGATTCGATTTGTTTGCATATTTTCCAACGGACACTTACGGGTTCCGCAGCGAAATGGTATATTGAATTACCACACACATCCTTTTACGATTTCAACTCTCTCGCCATGTCCTTCCTCACACACTTCCAATTGCCCATCCGATACGAGACGGGTACTGAACTATTAACCTCTCTTCGTCAAACAACGTCCATACACATCTCCGATCATATCCATGAATGGAGAAGAGGACGAAGGCTAATTAAAGCAGTCATCCCCGACCAATTATTAGCGGAATGGTTCACGAAATATTTACTACCCCAGATCGCTCGTGACGTTGCCATGGGTGGCGTGGTCACCGAGGAAGAAGCCATCGCCCGAGCTCAGTACTTAGACTTAGTCTATTCGCAATCTGGTACTCTGTATGAGTTGATACCAATTTCTACCCGTCCCAATAATGATCCATCCAAACCATCAACCTCTTCACATGCGGATGGAGTTATTGGCTCCATCAAAACTCAACCTACCACTCAGTCTACTGAAAAAATCCAGCGGCCCACTTCTACGACCACCCCCAGTTCGACTACACCCTCTTCTACCCCCACCCAAACTCAAGTCTCTGATGTGAACGTGGTCCAATCAACCTCGTCACAACAACCGAGGGGCAAGAAGAAAATGAGAAACAAACCAAAGAAGAATAATAATGAACCACCCAAGACTCAACCACAAACCCCTGTTGCTGGAAAACAGCCACAGCGAAAACCGAAATTCCCATGTCTCATTTGCAGTGACAATCACTACACCCGAGACTGCCCACATCGCGATGAAGTAGCTAAAATTTTCAAAGGAAATTCACAACCCGCTGTGCTCACTCAACCCTTTCCGCAGCAACAATATTTGGTTGCCCAAACCCCCACGCCAGGGGGCAGTTCCAACCAACCTCATGATGAGGCATCGACAAGAGCACACATTTATATGTTCAACGGGGTTAATCTAACCACTCGTTCTGCGACATACGACACACCAATTAAACCTGATAAGCCAAAGATCGCTAACGGTTCTTCACCAGATCCTTTACCATCTACTGTCAATCCTCCATCTGTCAACCCTCCATCCAGGCCACTTCAGATTGAGAAACCTTCTTTTGACTCCATGTTACGCCCTCCTAAGATCACCATCCAGAAATCCACTTTCAATCCTAATTCACGAGCCGCCCAAAACTACAATATTGTAGAAGATTTGGCCCAAGCTCCGTGTGCCATGTCCGCATTGGAAGTGTTACAACACTGTCCTAACCAACGTAGGATGCTCCTAGCTGCTATTGGCGCTTTCGATCCTGAGTCATCCAATCACATCATGTTTAACTTGGACGACCATCAACCACGTCTCTCCCACCAGCTAGCTTTTCAAATCGACGTTATTGTTTATAATCAACAAATCCATCGAACCATTTTGGACAAGGGAGCCTCCACCTGTGTCATGTCTCTATTCTGTTGGAAAAGTTTGAAATCACCTGCCCTTAACAAGTCCTCTACGATGTTACACGCTTTCAATGGATGAGGTTTCCATCCTCACGGATTATTGCAATCCCTCGCCGTTCAATTGGGTGGAAAAATTGTTACCATTGATGTCGAAGTGGTCGATGCTCCCCTCGATTACAATCTATTACTCGGAAGAAGTTGGTTTTACGCTATGACTGTCGTCGCTTCGTCGGTGTTTCGATGTGTACAATTTCCTCATCAAGGCAAAATTGTCACTGTCGATCAACTTGATTTCTGTACACCTGATGCCCGCATCCCTGCCACCAACAATATTCCTTTCCTGGGAGACCACATCGTTACGTATGAAAGCATTGGTGTTGGCTTATTGAAAGATTCTAGCCTCATGGGTACCTTCTCTACACCACTTCCACCTACTACACCTCATATTGCTGCCGTCAATATGATCTCGACTTTTCCTTATCAACCCTTGGAATCATCTGACCCTTGGATTGTGCCTAGTCCTTTGGAATTCGATGGAATCAGTGACACCATGCCACTCAGCGCAGCCGAGGCCGCATACGTAGCTATTCAATCTACCTCTCCCTCTTTGAACACTTCACATTCATTGGCACCCAATACTTACTCGGTGCCCTCGTGGTTGAATTTCCTATCATCTACCGTTGATCACATTTACCACATCTTCCCTTCGGACGAATCTATCATGGAAATGCTTAGCATTGACGATCTGCCCTGGGATGACAACCACCACCGATCCTCTTTTCTTCCACCTTTGGAAGAGGTGCAAGACATACAATCTGTCTTCCCCCCCAATGTTACCAATGCTTCACAATCCCCTATCCTCACCCAAGATACCTTCTCTGAGGGAAACATGGGTAACATATCTACCACAATCACGCTTGACATTTCAATCAAAGAAGGTGTCGTGGAAAACATTAATCTTGGTGCTAATTGCACATCTGACGAAGTGGTTTCTTACACCGCTTTGTTCAAGGAATTCCGCGATGTCTTCGCATGGAGCTATGAGGAAATGCTAGGGATCAATCCTTCGATCGTCATACATGAAATCAAAACTTACCCTAACGCAAAACTGGTTCGACAGAAACTCCGCCCGGTTCACCCCAAGAAACTAGCAGCTATAAAGGAAGAAGTTGAAAAACTTCTAAAATCTGGCTTTATCTACCCTGTCCCTTTGACGGAATGGGTCTCCAACCTCGTTCCGGTTGCTAAGAAACAAGGGACCATCCGTGTCTGTGTAGATTACTGTGATCTTAACAAGGCTTGTCCCAAGGACAACTACCCTACACCCTTTATCAATCAAATCATCGATAATTGTGCGGGAAGCATGATCTTCTCTTTCATGGATGGATTTTCTGGATACAACCAGATCGAAATCTTACCTACTGATCAACATAAGACAACCTTCATATGCCCTTGGGGAACTTTTTCATACCGAAAGCTACCTTTTGGCCTTAAAAACGTTGGTGCCACTTTCCAGTGAGCGATGTCGTACACTTTCCACGACATCAAGCATATCGCGGAACCCTACCTCGATGATTTACCCACCCATTCATCCAATCAACCCAATCATATTGATCACTTGCGGGCAATTTTTCTTCGATGTCGTTTCTATCGTATTCTCCTGAACCCACACAAATGCATCTTCGCTGTCGAATCCGGCCGACTCCTTGGTTTCATTTTCTCTAAAGACGGGATCAGGGTGGATCCCCTGAAGATTAAGGCCATCCTAGCCTTACCCCCACCCACCAACTTAACCCAACTTCAAAGTTTGCAAGGCAAAGAAAACTTTCTCCGCCGTTTCATCTGCAATTACGCCGAGATCACTAAAGGATTTATGTGGTTACTGCAAAAGAACGTCCCTTTCATCTGGGATGACACTGCCCAACGGTCATTCGATGCTCTCAAGCACGCTTTGACTCACGCTCCTTTGTTACATCCTCCTGATTACACAAAGGATTATATCCTTTACTTGGCCACTTCTACTTTCACCATTGCGATGGTGTTAGTTCAAGAGGACTCTAACGGTGAAGAACACGTCATTTATTATCTGAGTAAGAGTTTATCTGGACCCGAACTCAGATATTCGCATGTCGAGAAACTGGCTATGGCAGCTGTCATTGTTGTCCAACGATTCCGCCACTACATCTTATTACGCACCACCACGGTAATCGCAGACTCCAACCCCATGTACCACGTCTTGACACGTCAAGTACTTGGGGGCAAATATTCAAAGTGGATCGTGATTCTTCAAGAATTCGATCTTGAGTTTACCAAGGCTAAGGCCAAAAAATCCCTGGTGTTTTCCGAGCTCATCTGTGCTCTCCCAAGTGCCGATGAAAACAATGAACCTAGAGACCCTCTTCCCGATGAGTCTCTCTTCCTCATTAGCACCTCTGACCCTTGGTATGGAGACATTCTCCTTTACCTTCAAACCCAATGTTTTCAGCCCAACGTCTCTCAAGAAGAGTGTCGACGCATACGTCACCACTCCCGCCGTTACCTCATCCTCGGCGACACTTTGTACCGCCGTGGTATTGACACCATTCTTCGGCGATGTTTGATTCACGAAGAGGCTAAACGCATTTTGAATTATTGTCACCTTGGCGCTTGTGGCGGTCACCTCTCCGGGATGGCCACAGCCCAAAAAATCCTACGTGCCGGCTACTTTTGGCCCTCAATCTTCAAAGATTGCATCGAGGCTGTCAAAAAATGCCCACCCTGCCAAATCTTCAACAAGAAGGCATGAACCCACCCTACTGCGCTGCATCCCATTATTTCCATCGGCCCCTTTTTCAAATGGGGTATCGATTTCATGCAGTGTAAGCCTACCTCAGCCGAGGGGCACGGTTACATCATCGTCGCCGTCGACTAWTTCACAAAATGGGATGAGGCTATGCCTACCTTCCTAAACGATGGCCGTACCGCAGATCTATTCCTTTTCAACCACATAATCACTCGTTTTGGTATACCACATGCCATTGTCACCGACCATGGTGCACACTTCAAAAACCAGATGATGAGCGAATTACATGTCAAATTGGGTTTTCGCCATGAAAACTCATCCCCTTACTATCCTCAAGCAAATGGACAAGTTGAAGCTATCAACAAAGTCCTAAAAACCATGATCCAACGCATGGTGGGGGAAAACAAGACATCGTGGCATTTACAACTGTTTTCCGCTCTCTGGGCCTATCGCACGTCTATGAAAACCCCAACTAGATTCACTTCTTTCCAGTTGGTCTATGGCATTGAGGCCGTCTTACCTATCGAGTGCGAAATTCCGTCACTCAAATTGAAAGTAGAACTTCTGCCCCATACTTCTGCGGAAGAAGAACGATTCTTGTACCTATCCAAACTGGATGAAACATGCCGTGATGTTGCTCTTGTTAATGAGGCACATCAAAAACGGATCAAGAGTCAATATGACAAATCCGTCCAACCTCAAGCCTTCGCAGAAGGAGACTTAGTCCTCGTTTATGACCAAGCACATGATAAATTGGGAACAGGAAAGTTAGAACCTATGTGGCACGGTCCTTACATCGTGAAGCGTGTTTTACACAGAGGTGCTTACGAACTAGTAGATCATGATGGAATTTCCTTAGGAGAGCCCGGAAACGGGATTTACCTTAAAAAGTACTATGCCTAGATCACCTAGCATCTGTACCTTGTACACTAGTGTATTTTTAGTTCGGTGTGCCTTTTCTTTTACATGCTCGAGTATTTACCATTGCCACTCATGACTGTGCCTGTGTTTTCATGTGCAGATGATGTCTACCTTTCCTATCTTTTTTGGGTTCGCGGATGGCGCCAGCTGACACACCCGGAACATCGCCTCGGCGGCATGGGTTATTTATCAGTTTGACGAGGTGGTGAGTTCAGGAGGCATCTACTTAGGACCAGCAACCAACAATATGGCAGAATATCACACTGTCATTGGACTGTTAACCCAAGCCTCCTCCCAAGGTATCTCTCGCATCATCATTTACTTAGACTCCCAACTCATGGTTTATCAACTCAACCGCATCTATGCTATCTGTAGTCCTATCCTGCTACGTCTACACTTGCAAGTTCACCATCTCGAACGAATGTTTGATTACATTGAGTACAGACACATTCCAAGAGAACTTAATAGTGTTTCAGATTCGTTAGCCAATTATATCATGGATCGGTATTTAGCCCATAGATAAGATTTAAGGAAAGCAAAAACTGTACATTACATGTAAATTAAAACACAACACAGACATCATCATGTACAAACCATCGGCATCATAAAACTCGAAACTA
>JASDQU010100105.1:341638-360823 GCA_032191745.1 Picea mariana
GAATTGAGATTCTCTAGCACCCCTACAGTGTGTCGCTGCAAATGCAAAGGCACGTCCCCCCTCCGCAGAGGAGGGATACCCATCGTAAGGCCCTGGAGGTTCCTCTCAACCTCCCGAAGGCCCACCACTGGTACTGCTGGGTCCGCCACAACTGGGGTGCCGCCACAACGCCTTGGCACTGATATATCCGCCAGACGCATTGCTCCCTTGTCTGCATATTGAAGGCAAAACATCTGTTAAACACTCTCTTACATACCCAAAAAAAAATACATATACATCAAAAACATAAAAAAGAAACTGGCGACAAGATACGACTTAGTCTCTTACCTGACTCATCCCAATCCTCTCCCTCGGGAAGGATCAAATCCATGCTCCCGCGGAAGTCCACATCAGCATAGGGGAAGTCCTCGATCCAGAGGAACTGCTGCCTCAACCAGGCAAAGAAATCACCAGTGAAACGAAACTCTGACTCTGATACCAACCTCGGGGATAGGCTAGTCCACCTCTCCATCCAAGGCTCATCCACTGGTCGCACCGCCAGCACAATCTGAGGCTGCATCTGAGGGATGCGCTCCAAGAAAAATGAGACTAGGAAAGAACCATAGCCAAACTGCTTTTGGCCGTTCCTGCACCGAGAAATTTGTTCCTTCACGTTCCGAAGGAACGCCGCACTCCAGTTGAATAGTGTGGGCTCTAAACACTGGACACCATAAGCCACCTGTGACCTCGAAGCCAAATGTGCACTGGTACTACCAGTCACACTAGTGATAGCAAACAATATGGATCGAAGAGCCAGATCTAGGACATCCTTGATAGGGATCCTGCCCCCTACCAATCTTGCCCCCGGAACACAATGACGTGCCAAATACACGTCTACCTGCTCTGGCAATGTCCTCTACCCTGTGAAAGCTATAGGAACCCCTCTTTTTGAGAGGTCGGTCATAAAATACACATCTTCCAACTCGATAGTCAGGAGCTGTGCACCGATACAGAATCCCTGCTCATTGATGTCCCAGAGACCAATGATATGCTCAAGCAATAGAACTTCACTCTTCATTTTTTGCAGTTTGAAGAACTTGAGTAACCCACAGGCCCTCAAAGTAGCCCGCGTACGGGGACTCCATAAAGCAGCTATATCATCCATTTCATGTTCCCGCTCTTTCCACTCGATCATGGTTGCCGAATATGTCTACAAAACAAAAATTCAAAATTTCCATTAATCCCCACGTTTTTGTCATTTCGGCAAAATTCAAAAAGCATTTTAAAGCATGAAAATGACTGCCCATGACATCTAAAGGTGATCAATCATCATTTTAGACCACCACACCCTTTAAAATTCATTAAACAATGATTAAAATGTGAGTAGAATCAAAAACGTTTTGGGGGGTGCATGGGCCCATAAGGTGAAGTTTTTACGAATTTCTTTGACCGAAATGGTCGACCCAATCAATGATTAAGGTGTGGGCATCTTAACAATCATTTCCCAATGCAAATTCGTGGATAATTTCCCCCCTTTTATTGACTTTTATAAGGAGGCCGATTTGGTCCAAAATGGTCAACCTAGGGCTTCACGTTTTAAAATGATGATGCTATTAAAATCAATTTGGAACCATACAATTGAAAGAGCAACGAACGAACATCTACCTGGTTCAAAAAGTGTGCAAAACGATCAACCGTAGCTCCGGCAGTGAACAAAACAAGTTTGGCTCCAGTTGAGATTCTCCAACACTCCACAAAATCCTCGCGAATGAAATGGTAAATGAAGTTTTTTAAGTCAATCTATATTTATAAAATTTCATTTTCATAAGCTATGGTTATTTTGGGTTTCTCTATTGGTGAAAATGACTTCACTAATCCCTGGTTTCTAGTTTCTATCATCGCAGATTGTTGGCAATACTGATGCATCTCGCACCTTGTCGTATTTATGAGCATAGTCTTAGTTCGTTCTCGATCTCGATAATATGAGAACGTAACCGGGTAAACTTTTATCTCTTTTTCGGACCCATACGTATACCATCACATGAAAAAGGAACCCCCCTGGAGTCTCCTTTAAACCCTTTTCAGACTCTCTAAATATGAAAAGATTGTCGAGTGACCTTGCTTCCTTTCACACTTGTTAAAAGGTTAGAAAGGGTGTCTTTCGAGCGATAGTTTAACCCTTTTTCGGTCTCGATTGACTACTGTACGAAAAAGGAACTGAGAGAGTTCTCTTTTAAGTGTTTTTCCAAACTCTATAATCCTGAAAAACCTTCGAGTTTTCTGTCTTTGGACTCGTTAAAGCACACATCGACAGACCCATATGGGATTGAACTTTTACTTCTTCCAGTTCATTAAACAACGGAAGAGGAACTTACCAAAGGTAGGTTATATCGAGCACGTGTTACCCTCCTCGAGCTCATTAAACTAAAAAGAGGTACTCATCTATCTGGATGGGGGAAAAATTGAAAGGAACAAGCCAAGTAAGCCTCTTGAGAACACCATTTAGCACTTCTTAGAGTCGCCCTTGAACACGACACTTTGTCATTTGCCCGTATCATAATCCATTGAACCTCTGCACTGAGCTAATCTTTGAGTTTCCTTTCACTCCCTTGGGTCACCCGATGCAAGTCGCAGTATCCATTGCATAATTTTGGTCCATTCCACGTTTTGCTGTTGTGCCTCAGTGTTCAAGGGAAGTATCCGCCTCGAGAGTCAGCCATCCCTGATATCTTGCCTCAAAACCTGTGTCAGTCCATGTACTTTTGATCTACCAATTACATCTCCATATCTGTTTCATGTCATTGATGGGGGATACATCAAGGCCCTCCCTCAACAAGTCTATCCCTGTCGACTCCAACACATTATCCAGGAATCAGACTTAGAAACCGCTTAGTACTTTGGGACCTGCATGCTTCAATGGCAGGCCTCCTCACATTCAACAGTGGGTTTACATCATTGACCCTTGATCGAATGATTCCACGAGTGTTCGACCTCAGCTCATCTATTCACATTCGATGGAATATACTAGGGTACCTTGGGAATCATCAACATTAATGGTGATCTCCCTCGCACTTGTTAACGGTTTACCTCATTGACCGGTAATCAAGTGGCTTATGCCATGTTTGACGTCAATACATCCATTCACATGGTCAGATTCATACCACATTGGGATTGGTATGAAGACCCTAGGTTGAGCCATCACTTTGATATATGCTTTGCCCAGGTTGCGAAGGAGTTCTATTGAACAATGACACATACACTGTTACATAGATCCACTTTGTATTGGTCGTGGCTATGTCTCATCATCTCATAGATCCACTGTGTATTCTTCGTGGCTACGATCAGTTTGAGTCACTACCATATAGACCCACATTGTATCTTTGGTGGCTATACCCCTGTTTGTCAATACAATTATGGATCCGCAATGTATTTTATGGCGGCAATACCTTAAAAGTCTCGATCTCCCAAGCATAGGTATGCCTGCCTTGGGTTTTGAAATAGGTCATGATATTGGTTGTATGTTTGTGTGCAGCTTCCGTCAGGTTCTCCGAGTCTAAAACCTTGCTTGAAAGTCTACAAAGTACTTCAGCCATCAGTCTGCATCTTCTGACTTCATACTTTGGGGGGCATTCTGTTACACCTCAAAATCACTCAATTGGATAAGTGTCGCATATGCCTCTCACTTGTCGCAAGTGTCACAAACGTTGTTGGATCATCCTATCACAATGACGACACTAAAGGGGTACATGAAACATCTCATGTACTTGGTCTGAAGGAAGAAACTAGTTCACTGAAGACAAACATCTCTTAACACCTAAGAGGGCTTCTCAATCAAGAGTTTGGAAGGGGAACGCTCCTCTAAAACTACCTGAGGAGCACTGGCGCCCCTCTACCATGCTTCAGAAGTGTTGTAGCGCTTATCCACCCCTTTGCAGAAGCGCTACCCATATTTGAAGCACTGGCGCTTCCCTTGACCTTCTCAGGAGCGTTATAGCACTCTGATACCCCTTCTGAGGGAGCGCTCTCCATTCTGGGTAAGTTGTTAGCCCGGTGAGAAGAATAAGGGGAGAATCATTCGAGTTTGGGAGATGCTTGAACTTGAATTCTTGGTTCTATCAAAAGATCTTTGATCCTAGGAGGAAGTTCCCAACTGATCCTAAACATAACTCAAGTGGTTAGGCCCTTCCCAACCTATATAAGCAAGCTCTATGGTGATGAAGAGGAGGAAGAATGGAGCATGTGGAACTTATGATCTTGGAGGAAACTTGCAGTCAACCAAAGGAGAGCAATCATTGAAGCTGCTGTCATCCAGGTTGTGGATATTTTAGGCAAGGGTTAGACAAAGAGGACTTGACGAAGCTGCCACACTCGCATCTACGATTGTAAGCATTGTTATTGTCATTCTCATTAATATGACAAGCTTGGCCTGTTTCTTTCTAGTTTGTGTTTGATGTTACATGAACTTATCATTCAGTGATAGATCTGTTTTCAAGCTAATGTCAGTAGAGTAGGAAATGGTCGTATCTTGTTTTGTCCACAGACCTCAGCAAGGATCAAAAGGATTGGAGCGCAACTCGAAGCGTGCAGGGACAAACGTCGGTTAAAAGGTACTTCTATCATCCTTCCTTCTCATGCATTAGGCTTAGATAGATTTGAAAGGAAGTCAGTGTCCATGATAAGCATTTTTCTGTCTAGGGTTAAGGTCAAGCCTTAGAGGTCGATCTACTTGTCCGCAGGCAGATTTTCCTACAACACTATCCATCAACCTAAGCCAACTATATGACATTTAGGACATATGGAATGTTATCAATTGAAACCAAATTGTAAGAGGGGCCTTAGCTCAGTATGGATTACTCAATTATATTGAGAATCCATTTATGAGAGAAAGGGAGGGACATATCCTATCTCATATTATTGAGTATTGGGATCTATAGATGGGAGTATTCATGTTTCATGGAGAGCCAATAGAGTTGACTCTCCAGGATATCCATTTTCTCATTGGACTACCTATGATGGGGGTAGTCAGAGACACTCGACTAGTTGTTCTTTGTGGGAGGAGGTTAGAAGAACCAGTGGAGGCCCATGGTAGTTAGAATGCTAGGACAAAGGATGGCATAATCTAGATAGAAAATATAGAGCAGTTGGAGACATGAGTCGTCACAATAGTAGTGGTTTTCATAGTCGGAGCTCATGCTTCTCACAGGATATCAGGGGGTATGATGATGTTCATTAAGAGTGTGTTGTTTAGGAATTACTATTAGTGGGATGAGATGTTACTAAAGGCCATTGGGTACCACCTGACTTCCTATCATAGAGTCAAAGGAGGAATTATTTTTTTTGGTGCATTTCTTTGTGCATTCTTCTTTAAGAAGATGCCCACCCATCATCCCCATGCATGATCCAAGATGGAGGTTCATGGGAGATGATGATTTACCATATGGGGTGGTCATTGATATGGGGAAGGGGTGGGGGAAATGGAAAACAGGTTTCACCTAGATTTCTTTCCACATTGGGACCAACTATGATGCAGGAGCATTGCTCCACCTCATCATGTGCCAACTAGATTTCATGCATAGTGCGCATTCAAGGAAAGAGAGGCGTCATTCTCTCATATTTTCCTCAAGATCACAAGACAAAATCCAAGAATTTATTAAAGACAAGCTGGAAGGAGCAAAATTGTGCTTTCACACAAGCTGGAGATAAGGTCGCCATTAATAGGCTGACAAAAAAATGGATTTGCACCCGATTTGGGGCAGATAACCATCATTGTAATTTTCCCTTTCGAGAGGCATTAGGGCTGGTGATTTGACACCATTTGTTAGCTTGCGAGGGAAGCTCATAGATCCTATCTTATATATATCTTTTTATTGTAAGAAAAGTAGAAAAAAAGAGAGGTGGTGAACTGTTAGACAACTTGAGACAAGTCGGGTTGTAGGGAGAGAAACAAAGAGAGCTGAGACTCAGTTGTAGCTCGGACTCAACCATTGTAACATTCATATAGATCAAACACTCAACACATTCATATAGATCAGATCTAACATTATTATACATCATTATCACTAAGCATAAGCATATCTGTCTAATAATCTCAAAGCACTTAGCAAAAGAAGACATAAACATATTAAGACAAGCAAAAATCAAGACAACACAGTGTTTACGTGGTTCACCCCCACCCTGGGGCAATGTCTACCAACTCTTCTTCTTTATTGTCTTCATTCAATCGGTTATAAGCACAAAGCCATCAAAACCCTTACTTCACACAGGACAGAAGATCTGCACAACTCGCTAGATCCTTCTTCCTTGCGTTACAACACTCAACCTTCCACAATCTGTTACAAGGACCTGCACTTAGCTCTGCAAATACCTTACATTCATGCACAAAGCACTTACAGAATCTACTTGCACTTAGCATACATTCAAATCACATAGATGCACTATTCAACTACTTATTACATTGCCTAGCCTTCTATTTATACATACAAAATAAGCCTAAACATGGGTAAAACCATGGGCCGACATCCCATTCCCGTTACATATTCCCCAAAAATGAAAAAGGATCCAAAAGTGGGTCGAGATCCCATAATCTCTGCTTCGTCTTGAGCTCCTCCTTCGACAGACTATCGAAGTCCCAAAATAGGTCAATATGACCAAAAATCTCCCAAAACTTGGCCAAGCACTAATAGGCCCCCAATACTCACTTGTGACTCGTCCCGAGTCACTCTGGTTTGATCAGTTCTGCCTTGAACACCTCTAGCTTGGCTTGAGATTCTTCGACCTGCTGCTGTGCAACAACCTCTTGCTCGGTGAACTCCTGGATCACTGCATCATTCACAATCCCTTATAGGTGTTGTTATGTTGTGATGACAACCTATTCTAGATCTTCTCCTCGGATTTCAACCTCTATGAATAGTTGGCACACCTTATCCTGCACTGGTTGAATCCGTTGATTAAATTCCATCACTCTGTTTTGAATCGTATGGATCTGTTGTTGGGTGGTGTATTTCTCTTGAGACCACTTCATTCTTTCCACGGCTGACAAGGCCTTCAGCTACACTTGTAGTGTTTCTATGTTCTTCTTTTCTTCCTTGAGCTGCGACTCTAACTCCTATAACTCTAGATTCTCATTGAGGTTCTCATATGTTTGGGCACTGCGGTTACTCAACTGCTTGCACTCCAAGGCAAGAGATTTTAGTCTATCAACTGTGCTACAATCAGTTACTTCCGTTTGGTATCTTACATATTGAGGGGTCTCGAGTAGAGTGCAGAGCTCCAAGTCTGCTATACACTGATGGAGCTACTGGATTACTTCTTCAAGTTGTGCCACGTGTTGTGGAAATCACCCTTCGGTCTTTACTTCTATGATTTTCATAGAGCGAAGTGCTCTGTGAACCATTTCCTTTACTTTGAGTTGCTCTGCAAGCAACTGTTCCTTGCTTTGTTGAAGTTTTTCTTTTTATTCATCCCACTTTGCTTGCAGAGCAAGCTTTTCCTATTCTGCAGTATTGCGTTGTTCTACAAGGTCTCCCTATACTTGTGCCAAAGCCTGGGTGTCTTGAGTTGTTTCTTCCTGAGCTCATCGAAGGCAAGCTTCAACTATATCAGCGATCCGATGGAGTTGAGCTGGCTCATCTCCCAGTTCTAATGTTCCTGCTGATAGAGGCACAATGGAGATTATGCAGCTAAATTGTAGTGTCTGTTGTACTCCTTGGAGCTCATCCTTAATCCGATGGAACACCTCCTCCTTCTTAGCTTCTTGCTTCTCTACTATCTCCAACGAAGCATCATTCAGGGTTGTTATGATGAAATCAAAGTCATCGGAGGTGAGGACGGTCTACATTTTGGTCATGGTTTCTTTCACTTTCTTCCAGGAGGAAGGTTTCAGTAGGGAAACCTTCCTTTTCTTCGAGGGATCCTCCTCATCTCTAGGCAATGTAACCTCTCCTTTCTTCTGTTCAACTTCTGTGCCATCTATCTCTCTACTATATCCTCCTTGATTTGCTGAGATGGAAGTGGTATTCATGGATGCATTGTCTAAATCATGGAACTCTTCGGTCTTCTTTATCTTGTTAGGTTCAGATGTATCCGATGTAGTTTTTGGACTGTATAAATTGGATATCTCTACAGGGTCTGCTAGAATGAGGAGGTATGTCGACCAATCCTTGGTGATTTCTTCTAAGTCCTCCTCTGTCAGCTTGTAGTAAGATTGAAGTTTATTCTTGTGCTTGTCAGTGTACATTGTAATATAAATGAAATGGCAGTCTACGTTGAAATTAAAGGTCGAAAGTCATGAAGAGTATTTGGCATGATGTGAGGCTCAGACCATATAGATAACTTCAATTGATTGCAATATGTGTGGAATATGGAATTTGACTGCCATTTCTTGTTTATGTCAGTGGAATACCACAGTGTACTGAACTTCATAGCCAAAGGTTCAAAGGGCTCGATGTCCGAGAAAGTCGAACCTTCCGACATCTCCCAAGCAATGAAAGAAATCAGGATTAGAATCCAATTGAAGTGGAATTCATATCCTTGATCTTGCGCTTCCCTGCAGTCCAATTATAACGAAATCACAAGGTACTTCTCCCAATTCATTTGTAGGCCCTCTGCTCACTTCCCTGCGAGGTCAACTACAAAGCCAATGACTTGGGTGGGTCAGTTCTTGCGGACCAACTTTCTCGTGATCAATTGACAGACTAGGAGCACTACACTACTTTGGATAGCAGTTACCTTGTAGCCTCGTGTGCCTTTCTCGACATCATTGTAGGTGTCTTTTATTCTTTGAGCTAAAGCGCGATCCATGGTTTTTTCGGGATAGAAATCTTGTGGGTCAGGGCCTTGCATACCCAGCCCTGTGATCTGATTGATCAATGTTGGATCCACTATGATACGACGGTTTAACCACAAGTATCTGCCATTGTAACAAGACAGCAACAACTTGATGCATGCATTCACTTCGTGGTGCCTTCCAAAGTGAGGAATCTTCATGACGTTGAGCAGTGTGGACTGCGAGAGTTTATGGGTCCATGACTGAGTAATTATATTTGAATTCTTTCCTTTTGTCTTGGTCAAGTACTTATGTGGGATGAGCATGTTCTAGACCTTCCTGTTGTCGAGGTTGAAGTCACTAAACTTCAGCGCTGCAATATTTTCTTGATCTAAGTGAACTGCGTGTATCCCCTTTGGGAGGTACGCAGTGACCAATTCATACTCAAAGTCTCTGGACACATTGTCTCAATTTATTGTGTTGCTCAGAGGTGGTAGATAGGTGGGTAAAATGTTCAGAATCAACTTAGCATTTGCGAGATCGTCTCTGTGCTTGGTTCGCTTCTCATCTATGGGTCGTGATGGTCTGAATCGAGCAATGGATGGAGAGGTCGACAGTCCTCTCATCAATGATGCTTGTAGACTGGTATAGAATCCTCTCTCCGACATGACTCTTTCAGTCATCAAGTTGAGGAGTAATTATGTTATTGATTCTTCAACTGCGGTGAGCTCGCCAGACATAAATGCTCGGGATTAATAATATCAGGTTCACAATTAACTCAGATATTACACTAGAATAAATAGCAAGAGGGAAATTATCACTGTATACAATTCACTTGGTCTGTGGTCTCAAATTCCTGGTTAGCAAAAGTGTCCTCTGTGCATGGTGCGATGGGATAAATAGGCAACTCGGTAACGGTTCACTTGTAACAGGTATGAAGCCTCATTAACTCTTGTTTTGTCCATTACGACATGGTCCAATGGTCTGGTGTTGAGCTATAAATTCTTTTCAACCTGTTCAGACAGGCAGTCGAATGGATATATCGGTCCCAATGGCTATATTGCCTCGCCATGGAGATTTTCCATGTGTCGTTGTTCTGATATCTCGGTGAAGCTCCAATTCTGCAATTTTTTTATCTGCAAAGTTCCCTCTGGAACCTTCTGTAACTTTTCAAACTTAGCTCTCTTCTTACTTAGCTTTCTAGCCTTCCTCCCAGTGAGATTTGTCTCGGTAGTCCTTTTTCCATTCTGATTCTTATCTTCTTTGGTCATGGTCACTTCCCATTGTTAAGATTCTTTCCTAGGATTAGGGATTAACACCTCTTCTTTATTTGAGATACATACTTCAGTCTTATGTTGGTCTTATAATGTTCGTGCAACTTCGACATCTAGGTTTCTAGTGTTAAATAGCTTCAATCTTTTCTCCTGTTCTTCAATCAAGTATGTAATTCTTCTAGTCATGAAATCTTTTAACTCTTGTCTCTTCTGCTTCAAAAATTCTTCTTCTTCTTTTCGTCTGGCTCAATCTCTTTCAATCCAAGGTTTCCCTAGTAACATGGTAAACAAGGCTTTGTCCTCAATAAATTGAATAATCTCAAAATCTTCTTCTGTCGAAGTTCCATTTTCATTCATAGGTATCTGAGCGAGCCTCCCACACAGGTTTACCAGTTTTCCTCTAAATAACCCTATTCCTCCTAATGAAGGAATCATAACAGACCTCCCTATAGCTTTCCAAGTTCTCTCTATCATGATATTCACATGTGTTTCCTCATCTAGAACAAATTCAATTTCGAAGTCTCCTATTCTTTCTTTGATGCATTCCTTTTCTTTAAATATCTCTGATAATCTAAAATGTTGGTGGTCATTCAAATTTTCTTTCATCTGTAGCAATACCTTCTCTGATTCTTTCTGTTATAGCCTTATTTTATGGATCTGCCTTAGGGTTTTCTTGTATTATGTTCATACTTTCAATCTTAGCAATCATTCTAGGGAAATCCAACACTTCATGGTCCATAGCTTTCCAACAAAGACAACCAGGTCTTGTCCCAAGGCATGCCTTAGCAAGATGTCCCAGTTTTCTGCAGTTGTAACAGAGGGTTAATACTCTCTTTCTCTTAAATGATCCCCCTCTTCTCCTATACTGCGCGCTAGGATCATAGGAGATAACCTGAAATAAATTATTTATGGGATCCTGCATCCATTCATTAGTTCAAACATTCTTTCTATGCATAGGTATAACATATCTTTCACTATTCTTATCATATCTACTCATATCAAATTTTCTTTCATCTATTAATACCCTAGTTTTCAAACTAGGACAGACTCTATTAAACATACCTAGATCCATACTCTAGAAACACAAATTTCCACTTATCTTACTTCTACAGAGCACAAAGCTTCCAGATCTAAAACTTTTAACTATTCTTACCTTTATCAGAGCACAGAGCTTGCAGATCGTACCTCTTTTTAATCGAGAATTCTCACTTTTACCTTTCTTAGGGTACAAAGCTTCTGGATCTTGCCTCTTTTCTTCAGATCAGACTTATTTTCCTTAGCACAGAGCTTTTCAAACTAAGTACAATATTGCGCACCAGAACAACAGATCTATGCACAAAGCTTTCACAATCTTAGGTCAAATCTTTGCACAAGCTTCTTCTTCCTTATTTCCCAACAATCACAGTTTCAGGTCCCGACAACAGAACCATTTGTTGGCATAGGGGTAGACCGAGGGTTCAATGCTACAACAACACACCAACAAGGCCCTAACTATCGACCCTTTCGAAAACACCTGCGAAGCAGATGAAGTCTCACCCAAGGTAGAGGCATGGGTGGTTGCAAGACTTAGGTGTCTTCCACCTTAGCTAGGACAAAAATCTGTGATTTTACTACTTAATAAAGCACTTAGCACCGTAATTTCCTCAATATACAATCAATAATCACTTCGTTGATAAAACAGGGCTTCACAACATTCACACGGATATAATGTACTCAAGCACTTAGCATCAATAGATAGGTCATATCTAGCAGATCAAGCACTCAACACATTCATATAGATCAGATCTAACATTTTTATACATCATTAGCACTAAGCATAAGCGTATCTATCTAATCATCTCAAAGAACTTAGCAAAAGAAGACATAAACATATTAAGACAAGCACAAAGCAAGACAACACAGTTTTTATGTGGTTCACCCCCACCTTGGAGCTATGTCCATCAACTCTTCTTATTTATTGTCTTCATTCAATTGGTTACAAGCACAAAGCCATCAAAACCCTTACTCTGCACAGGATAGAATATCTGTGTAGCTTTCTATATCCTTCTTCCTTGCATTACAACACTTAGCCTTCCACAATCTGTTACAAGGACCTGCACTTAGATCTGCAAGTCCCTTAGAGTCATGCACAAAGCACTTACAAACTCTACTTACACTTAGCATACATTCACATCACATAGATGCACTATTCAACTACTTCTTACATTGCCTAGCCTTCTATTTATACATACAAAATAAACCTAAACATGGGTAAAACCATGGGCCAACATCCCATTCCCATTACATATTCCCAAAAACCCAAAAAAGATTCAAAATTGAGTCGAGATCCTGTGATATCTGCTTCGTCTTGTGCTCCTCCTTCAACAGGCTGCTGAAGTCCCAAAATCGGTCAATATGACAAAAAATCTCCCAAAAATTGGTCAAGGGACAAAAAGTCAGAAGAGAAGCTTCGAGGAGGACACACCAAATTAATTTACAGACACAGGGATAAATTTCAAGGTGGCTAAGTCCCTTGAAAATAAAGATTGTGTGCAGAGAAGAATAGTCCAGAGTTACTAAACACTCTGGAAAACTCTGCCAGGAGGGAATCGATCTTGCGTAAGCAGTCACAGAAGCAACATGAGTGAAGGTGTTGAAGAGTCCCAGAATTGCTAAACATTCTGGTGAAGGAAGGCTTTGCAAGAAGTGCAACGACAAAGGAAAGGAGATGCCTTAAACCTTTCCATAAGGCCGAGGGAGAAGCCATCGAAGAATTGAGCCAAGTGAAAGGAGTGAACCTAAGGTGTTGATATTTCACCTTATAAGTTTAGGAGGAAGGGCGAGAAACTTCCAGGAGGGCATGAGGAACTCACAAAGGAACTTGGAACCATGAAGGTTTTCAAGCTGAGAAAAGTTGTAGGAGAGTTGCACAGATTTATGCAAGGATTGCAGAAAGCCTTTGAGAACATCCTAAGTCTTGAAAGAGGAATTTAACTAAGTGTGCAAAGGATTCGAGGACTTGTAGAAGTCCTGAAGATGAAGAAATAATCCATCATTAAGGAAGAGACAGGTGGCAAAATATCAAGAAGTTAGGGAGAAGGAACTTTGGAAGGTTTGTGGAAGTGAACAAGGATCTTCGCGAAGTCGCAAAGAGTGATTTAAATTCTAGACCATTGTATCTGGAAGGATGAATGGAAAAGAATCAACACATTGTTGATTTGTGGTCAGAAGAAGCAGAAACGAGAGGAGATAGGACTCGCGAAGTCCGAACTCATGATTCAATCACAACCATTTATTGCGAGAAGAACATGGATCGTAGATCTGGTCCCAAATCATT
The DNA here is from genome assembly GCA_032191745.1 of Picea mariana. Lineage (NCBI taxonomy): Eukaryota > Viridiplantae > Streptophyta > Pinopsida > Pinales > Pinaceae > Picea > Picea mariana. The sequence goes on from JASDQU010100105.1 coordinate 354,972, forward strand.
CTCCAATTTGGAAATCGGGAAGGAGGAGTAAGTCACTCGTAAAAGTCTCGAAGTGCAGGGTCATGAAGGGAGTTGTCCCACGATCATATTCTATGGTCACATCAGCGAGGCAGTCTAGCCTTGAGAGCTAGCAGCGTTGGCACAAGATTTAAAAGAGCTAAGGAGAGGGTCTGCAGGTGCCACATTGCAGGTACCGAGGAAGTAGAAAGGGCCTGTGTCAAGTCAAATCGGCTCCATCAGAAGCTCGATGAGTCATTCAACTTGACAACTCGAATGATCCTAGACTGTGAGGTCTTTCCAGCCCCAAAGAAGAGAAAGGAGAGGGGGGAGGTTGGTTTCAGAGCTAAATTTCTCTCAAGAGGAGAGAAGGAGGTACAGAGATAGTCTGGTACCAGAGTGGTATTAGAGCTAAATTTATCTCAGGTGGAGAGAAGGAGGTACATACATAGTTTGATACCAGGTGGTATTAGAGCTTGATTTCATCTACAGAGTGTGGATGAAGGGAGAAAGAGTGCGATGCTCTATTGGATCCATTGCAAGGTGTGCAGCAGATGGTAAGCAACCAAGTGAGTTGTAGACAAAGTGAGATGACCATTGACAGTCATAAACATGTTCGAGGAGAATTCCATTTGCAGAAGAGAAAATAAGAGATGGATAAGGAGCTCAGTGAAATCCGGGCACAGATGGAGAAGCTTGCATTCAAGATGCAACAGGAGTCAAAGGTACACTGGAGGTATGAATGGCCTTTAAAAAGGACAACCAGATGGCCTGTTTAGAAGTTGTTGGATAGGAGGAAACAACCGATTTTAAAAATGTGGCTGAGGCATGTTGAAACCCTCGGTCATAAGGGAAATATATCTGGCAAGGATCTTACAGGTTTCTAGGTGGGAAATGAGAGCGGATCAATGGATCTCATAAAATTCCAAGTGGGCAGAGGAGACATCCCAGATTTCCAAGTGGGCAAGGGAGAAGAGATGAGCTCAGTCGAGATTTCAATGATAGATGAAGAGGAGGCATGAGAGAGACCTCACTTAGATGGAGATTCATGCGAAATTGTGAGTCATGTGAATGAAGATGATGAGAAGTTCCAAACTTCCGCCACAGATAAAGAGGATCAAAGGACTGTTCTGATCATTGGAGGAGTTGAGATATTCCTACCAAGCGACTGAGGAGAGGCTAGCATAGATGTTGCAGATGCGACAGGATGACATCCAGCAGAGTCTGTCATGGAAGAAAAGGAACAGATACTGAAGTATGTCCCAACAAGAGAATGCCTAGTTGAGTTATTCACTAAGTGGGAATTGGAGTTAAAGGCATTGGAGGATTGGTTGGGAAATCCAGAAATAGAAGGTGGCTTCCAGGAGGTAGCCATGCCGGGAAATATACACCAACACGAGTTGTAGTTGGTGGGAGCTAGAACTGAACCAACTGAAGAACCAACAGAGGTAATAGCTGAGCAAAAGCCCAGTCATGAGAGATCTGCAGGAAGGATGAAGGTTGCAGCAGAGTGGAAAGCCAAAGCATTTTCAAATCCAGACTGTTGGATCTGGAAGGACACGTGGAAAAGGAACAACACATCGTTGATTCATGATCGGAATAAGCATAGTTGAGAGGAGACGGGACTCGCGAATTTCAAATTTGTGATTCGATCACAGTTGTTGATCGCAAGAAGAACATGGACCGTAGATCTAGTCCCAAAGCATTCACCAATTTGGAAATTGGGAAGGAGGAGTAAGTCACTCACGAAAGTCCCGAAGTGCAGGGTTGCAAAGGGAGTTGGCACACCATCATAGTTCATGGTCACATCAACGAGGAAGTCTAGCCTCGAGAGCTAGTAGCATTGGCGCAAGAGTTAAAAGAGCTAAGGAGAGGGTCTGTAGGTTCCACATCGTGGGTACCAAGGAAGTAGAAAGGGAATGTGTCAAGTCAAATCAGTTCCATCAGGAGCTCGATGAGCTATCCGAATCGACGACTTGAATGATCCTAGACCAGGAGGTCGTGCTAGCCCCGAAGGAGAGAAAGGAGAGGGGGAGGTTGGCGTCAAACTAACTATTCACATTGAATATTACCCATATGAGGGCATGAATTATTAAGGCGATCCAAATCTTTCCCTACCACCTAGATGGGCTTGTGGCCTGTTACCCCACCGTGACTAGGGGTAACTATAAGAGATCATGTCTCATGGCCTACAATGGAGAAAATGATCCTGACCATGATGATGATCAGCATGTCCACAGATGGAATCCTAGCAACACCACCCACATCATTCACCTTTACAGCTACAAGTTAACTAAGGCTCATCACATTTAAGAAAACCAGAGTATGGGAGATGGTAAGCCATCGAGACCATGAGGTATGTTAGTTCTTATTTTATGAAAAATGTTGTGCTTAATTTTTTGGAAATGTGGATGGGGATATTTGGTTGAAGTTGGATAATGAATCATTGGTTTGGGAAATTGTGTCAGTGTCCTTGTTTCACCTTGGTGGTCAGTTTCTATGCCTTAGTCTCGTGTTGTCACCACCTAGAAAAAAGGGGTTCTATTGGGGGGCTCACAATGGTAACATTCCATTCCCTGCCATAATTAACACTTTCCATCTTGGAGCCTCTCATAGTGGACTAAACTTCGGTAATGGTCCATGGTCCATTCTCTCATGAGAAGAGGGGATGAAGGCCTAGAGGTTGATTTCAAATACTAACAAAAGAATAAGAAATTGATGCTAAATAAACAAAGTAATGATAGAAAAAAGGCCGAACAAAATCTAGTCCAAACTTGAGCTCTACCCTTTTAGTCCTCACCCCGGTCCCAAATAGAAATTCTATTGCTTGAAGCCTTATAAATGAGACTTGCAAATATAATAAAGTGGACTAGAAAGATGGTCGATACAGGGGTTTGGGAAAAATTGCATGTAAATATGGGGTAACTCAAGAGAATGTGGACCATCCATAAAGGAACTCATATAAATGGATTCAATGACACCATGATCCATAAAGAAAGCCCTAAAACCATATCACTATCACACTTACTCTTGAAGGGTTTTTACTTTCCCTTGTCACTCTCGGGACTTATCCCTCTACCTAGGTTATTTTATTTCAAGTCTAGGTGGAACACCTAATAGGCTTTGATGAAGGCCATCCCATACTTAAACTTGGTAATCCACATGGGGTCCTGGGCTGGTGTGATGCTTAGGGGATACTAAGGTGAATCATCTTGGATGTATTATATATTAAGTTGCAGCTTAATTTGCATGTTTTAAAGACTAATACTTATTATGAAATTTGGCTAACCGTTTTTTATACTTTGGCTTGTTTTGGATGGCCCTAACATAGTTCTTTGAGGGATATCCTAGGATTGTACCCAGGACATTATGCCTTTATTGCAAGACCTTGGCATGTGTAATGGAGAGCAGTAGGTCATCCAGTGACTCACCACCCTCAAACATTGGCTCTCACATCCTCAAAACCCTGAATGATGAACAAATGGTCTTGGTAGGAGCAAATTCATTCATGATAGCACAAAAATAGGTTGGAATCCCCAAAGGCTATGAAGAGAGCCCCAGGACTTATTTTTCACTAGGATCGAGGATGTTGCAATAGTATAAAGTTAGAGACATTGTCTATATGATATGCAACTCCCAAGGGCCTAGACACAACACTTGGATCGTGAATGTTGGCCTTGTTATAGTGATGACATCACCCTCTAGGGTGTGATGCAACTAGGGTTTGATGCACATATGGGGTATTGATGACACATGGAGTGATTTCCAATGAGGAGAGACATCACTTTCTCCCATGTTGCTCCATATTTATGTCACTTGGCCTTTTGAGGCCTCCTAATTTCCCTAGAGACCTTGAATTCTCACTCATGTGGGATGTTTTGATTTCATTTTGAATTTATTTCACTTCTAAAGGTTAAATGAGGGATCGAACCCACTTAAAATAATGCTATGTTATGTTATGTTATGTGGAAAAAACTGAGATTTGAGGCCTCATATAAGAAGGCAAGCCTCACTTTAATTTTTGGATCATCATTCTCTCACCTTTGTGCAATACACTTTTGAAATTTTCACCCTTTATGGGTAACTAGATCTTATCTCTTATATACTATGCTTGGAAAGGTATCTTGTGGATGGATTCGCTAATTTTGGATGGATATTTCTGCAAGTAGCGTTACAATATCTTATTTTCTTGGTTGAAGTAAGTAAGTTTCTACAATTATTGTTCATGCTATTAAGGTTTATGGTGAAATTGTTATTTGTTGCAAGAAATATTGTTTGTTGAAACCCTAAGAGAGGAACATAAGTGATTCTTCCTCTCACAAGATTATATTTTTCTAGAATTGGTTAATTTTCCTTGTTAGGGTTAGAATCCTAAATCCTAAAGTGCTATCACTTTAGGATTTTATCCCTAGACTTTTGATCTTTGACCTAGTTGAAGCTACAAGAAAGGAGGAAAATTTTCTAGGGCCTAAATGTTCTTGCACCCTAGAATTTCTTATCCTCAAGATATAAAACCAAAGGTCCAAATGTGCTTACACCTTAGGGTTTATATCCTACCTCTTGGTTTCAAGTAGGCCAACCTTCAAGCTTAGTTGCATTCGAAAGAAACCATAACCCTTAAAGGCATTGGTCTTAAATCATTCTCATGGTGAATTAACTAATGAATTCACACTCTCAAAACTCTCAGGAATTCTATTAACTATAACAACACTAAAATTGGAAAACTCACTAAATATTTTTTATTGTTACAAATGTTTTGCTACAACCATCAAAGTTACATTAATTTGATGCATAAACTAATCTTTTGGTGGCTTAACTCATTCAAAAATTACCTTCAACAATTGGATAATGTTCTATTAGATGTATTCTTAAATTGCATTGTCAATTGTGGTATTTATGAGCATTATTTATTGTTGTTGTTACAAATTACTTATTATTACTTAAATATTGTATTACTGCTACAATTTGCAACAACCATAGTAATATAACTTGTCCAATGTCTAGAAGAGGTATTTGTTGCATAATTTGACTTGGAAATTGTTAGATATATCCTACAAAGTGTTCTTGTTCTATGAAGGTACCAAATCATCTTCAAATATGTTATTTTCCTTGACTTAGACCAATCATCCGGTGATCAAGATAGGGATTGGTAGGCTTGCCTACTAAAATTTCTATTTGATCCCTTGAGGTCGCAAGGGAATCCTCCCCTATGGTGGACCTATTTCATAACTAAAATGAGGCAAGCCTATACTTAGGTGACATTGTTATATTCTTCCATAGTTACGATATATTTGGGGATCTTGTGGTGGGATTTGTACAAGAAAAAATACTACAACAACATCTTGGCATTATTTTCGGGGAGGATTGAATCATTCTCCTCAATGACATATCTTTGGCAAACTTTTCGCAAATCCCTTATCTTACAAGTTTACCTGGCAAATCCAATGAGGGTAGTTCCCTTATCTTCCCTTTGATGATCCTAGAGAGATCATCTGGCGACTCCACTAATACATTTTGAGTTTTTTGTTTCCCAAGTAATGGAGTTATGAATTTTCAGGAATGGTTCCTTGTATTGATTTTGAAAGCATCCCCAGATACCCAAACAAATTTAAGGAAGGATGGTCAAAGAACATTCCAAAATTCAAAGGATTGGTTTTTACTCTTGTTGTAAAGTTATTTAAATACATACAATGTATGGGGGAACATGAATATGTATAGATACAATAGTTTGTAGTCTCCCTATCATTTGATATATAGGATTGGATCAAAGATAATTGCAAGTTGAAAACCGTATCTTCTCTCATAGATATCATTAACAAATTTCTTGAGTATGGAAACCTACAATCTCATACATA
>JASDQU010100105.1:365510-391793 GCA_032191745.1 Picea mariana
ATGAATAACAATTATTAGTATTCAAATGTGTTGGAAAATTAGTTGCCATTAATGTCAACCATGGAAAAAAGTATAAAGAAGAATGCACAGAGGAAAGAAAAGATCAAGAGAAATAGCATTGCAGAAATCGCGCAAAAACCAAAGCGCATTGAAGATAGAGATCCTTTGTAAAGGATCGTGGAATTGTGACAGTTAGATCGGGATCCCGATGAGCAAGAAACTTTGGGTATAACCAAAGCCATCAAATCAAATTGATCGATCATTAGTTGTTGATAGAGGTCAAGTAAGTGGAATGATATTGTAAGTTTTGTGACTTTGAAACTTCACCACTTCATCGACTATTGGAGACAAGAGAGAGCCACAAAATCACGGAGTCGTGAAATCGCAAAATCCCACCAGTCATCTGTTTTGATAGGGAGATTGGTTGAAATCCTAGTCATTGGTCATGGTCATTCGACGTTGAACTTATGGGGAATTTGAACAACTTTAATATCCCAAAGTCCCAGAATACCATAGTCCCAAAATCCCACCAACTGTTAGATTGAGGTAATAAATTCGAGAGTAATGCTAGCAGTCAAATCTAGAATCAGTGGAAGGATATAGTATGTAGAGGTTTTAACTGACGGTAAGCAGTCATCATCACTTTATGACCACTTCATAAGGTATAACTCTGGGGGAGTTGAACAACTTGAGAGTCGTAATATCCCGGAGTCTCAGAGTGTCGAAGCCCCAAAATCCCATCAATTGTTAGATCAAAGGAATAATATGGAAGCAATGTGAGCCATTAGATCAAGCAGCCATGATCCAAGAGGGAGATATGGGGCAGAAGAAAAATATGACATGTGGACCAATCAACCGTTGAAAAGTGTCAAGGCCCAATTGGCACATAAGGTCTATGAAATTCATGAATCAAGGTGGCATGTGGTGCACATATCATGTGTCCACGTCAACCTAGGTGACATCAACATGCCACCTCACTCTAGGATTACAGCCTCTGGGGATGTCGAGATTCTCCTACCAGCAAAAATGCCTGAAGTGTCTAAGGATAAAATCGTGAAATAATGTTGTTTGTTGATCTAAGATCCTCTGAAATCTTTATCAACCATCCAATCGAGTATATTGGAAGTATAGCGTAAGAAGCACTATCAACTAGCAGCAACTGGTCACATGCACTTTATGACCACTTCGGCCTATTCAAACCCTTTTAATCCCAGAGTTTGACCTACCAAAGTGGTTATAAAGTGTAAGCAACTATTTTTTCTTGCTTGATAGAGCTCCTTACGCTGTCCTTTCACTATACTCAATCGGATAGTCAAGAAAGATTCTAGAGAATATTATATCAACAACCAATGTTATTTCATGATTTCATCCTTCGTCACTTCGGGCATTTTTGCTGGTAGGAGAAGTTGGAAATCCACGAAGGTTGTAATCCTAGAGTGACGTGGCATGTTGACATGGACACATGATATGTGTACCACGTCTCAAATTGATTTGTGACTTTCACAAACCTTATGCTCAAATTTGGCCTTGACACTTGTCCAGAGTTGATTGGGCCACGTGTCATATTTGTCTTCTACCACATATCTCCCTCATGGATCATGGTTTCTTGATCTAACGACTCATATTGCTTCTGAATTCTTCCCTCGATCTAACGATTGTTGGGATTTTGAGGCTTCAACACTTCAGGACTCCGGGATATTATGACTCTCAAGTTCTTTAACTCCCCCAGAGTTATACTTGCCAAAGTGTTCATAAAGTGATGCAGGAGCATTGCTCCATGCCAGCCAGCCAGCCACGTCAGCGTGCACGCATTCAAAGGCTGAAGAGAGGCGTAGCCTCATTTTGAATTTGAAATTCAATGTAATTTAATGTCTTAGGCTGGTGAGCCATGGAAGTCGTGCCTTTGCGCATGCTGTAGATAAGATAGGAATTTAATGTGTGACCGACTGAGATCTAGGTCCGATTCTGGACTAGACAGCCATTAAATGTAATTTATTAGAGTAGGTGAACCTGGAGGGAAGCGCTAAGAGCCCCTCAGGTAAAAGAGATTTTCATTCCTCATTTTGAGTAAGGATTGTTGAGTTGTAGAGCCAGAGAGAGCTCAGGAACACATTGTAATTATAGGCATTTTCCATTTGTTAATATAAACAGAGCAGTTTTCCCTGCATTGATTATGTGTTGAATGGATGTCTGTGTGTGTTCTCTATGTATGTTGTGAATGTATGTTATGTTGATGCATTTTGCAGGAGTTCGTTTGATTTCAGGTTGAAGGTCTTTGAGGTTTCATGCCAGGAGGGCATGATAGAGCACTGCGGTCTCTGAATACCGGTGCACAGAGGATGCACTTCTGAACACTGTGGGGTTCAGACAAAGACGTGCTGAGGTACAAGAGACTGAAGTCAACATCTCAGGAGGAAGACCTGTGAGGTTACTAAACACCTCAGGAGGCAAGGCTGTGTGAGAGAAGACACAGTTGCAAACAGAATCGTGGAGGATTCTGTAGAGCTCTGCCAAGTGGGCATTAAGCATGTGTACAGGAGTGCACAAAGGAGGGAAATCTGCTGAGAGTTCAGAAGAAACGGAATCATTGAGGATTCTGAGAGCTCTACCAGGAGGGCATTGAGTAGGTGCAAAGAGTGAACAGAGGGAACCTAGAAATACTGAACGTTCTATGGAGAAGATACTCCGCCAGGAGAGCATCGAGGAAGCGTGCAGATAGGCACCGAAGAGGAGAGAACTCTTTGAGTTCTGTGTTGTGAAGGGAGAGTCCACTGAAGGGTCTCCACTGGGTTGCTGAATACCCAAAAGTACTCAAGAAGAGGCTTGAGCAGAAGGATAGCCAGGAGGGAATCCATTTCATTCTCCATCTGAGAGAGAAGAAGGAAAAAATCCCTTAAGGGGTCTGAGTGTTTGCAGAAGCTCAGGAGGGACATCTTTCTCATATGCACGGCGGGGCTCAAGGTTGTGAAGCTCACAGAGGAAATAGACAAAGGTTGAGGCCTTTGGAAATTCAAAATTTCTTCCAAGCCTAGGAAGAAAAGTGTGAAGGAGGCTCAGGTGAGAGCACAGCAGCCGCCAGATCAGCAAGAGAAAACAGATCTGGACCGTTGAAGATTCATATCCAGGGGAGCGCCAGGAGAAGTGCACAGGAGCCTACAGTAGAAAGAGATCGACAGTCATCGGATCTTACTCGGAAATCCCATCAGTCGTTGGATCGGGAGGAGTTGTGCAGAGGTTAAGCCTCAGGAGGAGTACAGAGAAAGAGAATAGATCTGGGTCCTCAGATCTGAAGAGGAAATCCCGTCAGCCATCGGATCAAGCTGGAACTTCATAGGTTTTAGCAGTCAGGATATCGGCCATCGGGAAATCGGGATTCTAGAGGTCGTAAGAACTGGGACAGCGCAAGTCATGAAATCCCGACGAGATCTAGACCATTCGTTGGCAGAGGACACGTGGCGGAGATCAAGCACCATCGGCGTTTGGCGCATCGGGAAATCGGCGTTCACTTGGACAAGATATCGGGGAAATTCAAGTTGAAAACCCCGACATAATTTGAGCCATCCGTTCATAGGGCCAGGTGTCAGAGATATGAAGGGCATCGGGATATCGATCATTAGGAAATCAGAGTTCTCGAGGTCATGAGAACCGGGAATTTGAAAGTCTCGAAATCCTGAGAGTTAATCTGAGTCATTCGTTTGAAGAGAGACACGTGTCACGTGATCGTCCATATTGGAGATCCGAGGCACCAGGCATCAGGACTTGCAGGTCTCGAAACACTGACAAGATCAGAGCCATCCATCTGAGGTACAGGTGTCAAAGATCAAGCGACCGTCGGCATAAGCATTCATCGAGAAATCGGAGTTCCTGAGGACAAGAGAACCGGGACATTGGAAGTCTCTAAATCTTGATGAAATCGGGATCGTCCGTTGGAAGGACGCGTGGCAATCATCTAGTGCCATCAGAGTTGAAGCCATCAGGAAATTAGGAATCCCATGGACGTGGTGTTTAGGCACTTTGAAATCACGAAACGCGAAACCCCGATCAGTGGGAGCCAGTTTTCATCACCAAAGAAGGAGGACAGAGGCATAGTGGAGGCCAGTTGTCAACAATCCAGAGGATATCGAAAATCGGGATATCGGAGATCCCATAGACAAGTGATTTGTGCATCTTGAAATCGCGATACGCGATTTCCCGATAAGGCATCGGAGCATGTGGGGGGGCCACACAGGAATTGGTGAGTGGACAGGTGGCACATCGCCTGTCGGAAGCGAGAAGAGACCACAGCTGTGGATCTCAGATAGGACAGGTGTCGGAGATCCAGAGCGAGTCGGCATATCGCCAATCAGAAAATTGGAGTTCCTGAAGACAAGGAATTCAGGACATCGAAAGTCCCGAAACCCCGAGAGTAAATCGAGATCATCTATTTGGAGGGACGCGTGGCAACCGTCAGTGTTATCGTAAGAATCCTGATAGGGGAGCATCCATCAGAGGTTTGTGCATCGGAGAATCGGTGATTCCAGTGACAAGTGGTTTGTGCACTTTGAAATCGCGATACGTGATTTCCCGATCGCGACGGAGGTGGGCCACACAGAAGTTGACAGAGGAGGACAGGTGGCAAAGCTTCGAGACAGCGAAGGGATCATTGACAATTCAAAGATCGTGAGCGGGAATCAGAGGATCAGGGGTTGTGAATACATGTGCATCGCGACATCACAAACCCTGAAACCCCGATAGGAGGATTGATCACGGTCATGGCAGTGGTCATATGGTGAGAGCTTAGCTAGGAGGGCTAGCACACGAAGAGTTCATCAGGAAATTAGAACCCAAAGTCCTGACAGGGAGAAATAGAGTTGTGGTCTTATGGAATTGGTCACATGAGCCAAGGGCCTAGACAGGAGGGGCTAAGGGAAAAAGAGAGCTCATCGGAGAATCAGAGATCAAGGATTGGAGAGGCGAAGAATTCTCGACAGCGAGAACCGTGAAACCCCGAACCCCGATACAGAGTCGGGGATAACCATGGTCAAGTGCTGAAGGCCATGGAAGGTAAAGAAGGACCTGTGGATCGGATAATTGAGAAAATATTCCTGAGGGAATCTAAAGAGCCAATTTCGGCTCGAAGGAGGGATTGAGAACGATCCTGTGAGCAAGAGGTCAGGTGGAGAGACCCTGTGGGGTGATAGGAAATACCTCGTCTGCGTCATAAAGTGACAATGATCTCTTACCATTGGTTAACACCTCTGCTTACTCTATCCTTCCACTTATGATAGATCTAACGGCTAGCATTATTCCCGAAGTTCTTCCCTCGATCTAACGATTGGTGTTATTTCAGGACTTTATCACTATGGGATATTAAATTTGTTCAACTACCCTAGAGGGTCAATGTCAGATGACCATGACCAATAGTTTGGATTTCAACCAATCTCCCTATCAGATTGGATGGCTAGTGGGATTTTGGGATTTCATGATTTCGTGGCTTTGTCTTGTCTCCAATAATCGAAGTGGTGAAGTTTTGGAGTCAAGAAACTTACATTATCCTTCCACTTACTTGATCTCTATCAACAGCTGACAATCGATCATTTCAATCTGATGGATCTAGTTATACCCAAATTTTCTTTCTTATTTGGATCTCGATCTAACGGTCATGATTCCACAATCCTTTACAAAGGATCTCTATCTTCATTGCACTCTGGCTTCTGCATGATTTATGCAATGTTATTTCTCTTGAGATTTTCTTTCCTCCTGTGCATTCTTTTTCATAATTTTTTCCATGGTTGACATCAATGACAACTAATTTTCCAACAATCTCCCCCTTTGGAATTGATGGCAACTCAATAAAATATCCTTCAAATATATTTTGATTCTTACTATGTATTTTAATGTGTATCCTCCCCCTTTAAAAGAAGTGACATAAGGGATCTTCCTTCTCTCCCCTTGAGACGATGCTCCCCCAGTCTAATGAATATTTTTGTAGTTTTAATGACGTATGGGAGTTACTCCCAATTTATGTCTAAGATTTTCAAAGGTACTTCTTGGTAGAGGTTTTGTGAATATGTTTGCAATTTTCTCTTTAGTATCAATATATTCCACTTTGACTACATTTTGAAAAACCTGTTCTCTCAGAAAATGGTATTTAATTGGGATATGTTTTTTTTTAGAATGCATAACAAGATTCTTAAATATATTTATGGCACCGGTGTTGTCACAGTTAATAGTGATTGGATGATCACATTTTGCTTGTACATATTCTAGGGTCTATTCCATCCACATTATTTGTGTGTAGCAAGATGCAACAACAATGTACTTTGTTTCCATTGTAAATAGTGATATAGATGTATGTTTTTTACTTAACCATGATACCAGAAATTTTCCCAAGTAGAATGCTCCTCCACTAGTACTTTTCTTGTCATCTGCACAACCAACCCAATATGAATCAGTATATGTAATCAATGTAAAATATTCTATTTTTGGAAACCATAAACCAAACTCCAGGGTTCCTTTAAGATATCTAAATATTTTTTTTACTACCTTCATGTGAGTTTCTTTAGGTGCAGATTGAAATATACCTACTACTCCTACAACTTGCAAGATATCTAGTCTTGTTTTTGTTGCATATAATAGGATACCAACCATTGATCTTTACATGGTTTGTCCTACTCTTGGTGAATTGTCATCTAGGCTTAGTTTTCATCTTGTGACCATGGGAGTGCACATGGGTTTAATGTCTTCAATTTGGATTTTTTTTAGCATTTCTTTGATATATTTAGTTTGGGAAATGAATATTCCTTTATCTATTTGAGTGACTTGTAAACCTAGGAAGAAAATTAGTTCTCCTAGCATAGATATTTCAAAATATTTCTGCATTTTTGTAGAAAACATTTTACTTAGTATAGTAAGATTACCTCCAAATATGATATCCTCTACATATACCACCACAACAATCATACGACTCATGTCCACTTCGGGACTTCGACATTAGGGACTTCAGGACTTAGGGAATTTGCTAGTGGTAAAAATCCCGAAGTAAAACTCTCGGAGTGACGTAACTTGCTTATGTCACTTGATGACATGGCACAGGCCAAGTGGCAGCCACATGTCACTTAGATTTGTGATTTACATGTACCTCATATGCCGATTTACATGTACCTCATATGATATAACTGTGCCACATGTCCTTGTTGATGTGGTCTGCTAACGTGGTATGCCACATTTTCTTGCTAACATGGTCTGCTGACGTAGATCTCCTGATGTGACACATATTCATCTCCTTGATCTAATGGTCAAAATACTATTTGAAATGTATCTCAGATCGACGACTGAGAGTGACTTCGAAATTTCGACTTTCGGGACTTCGGATAATTCAATATCTCAACTTCAAAATTTTTCTTGATTTAAATCCAATGCCCCTCCATCTTTTCTTATCCTATCCTTCCACTTAATTTGATCCAACAACTGACATAAATTTGGATAGTCTAGATCTTAGACCTTTTTTCTTATCCTATCCTTCCATTTAATTTGATCTGATGACTGACAAGATTTTGGATATTCAAGATCTCAAATATTTTTGTTTATCCTATCCTTCCATTTAATTTGATCTAACGGCTGACGAAAATTCGGATAATCGAGATCTTAGATCTTTCTTCTTATCCAGTCCTTCCACTCAAAAGTGATCCAATGGCTAACGGGTATTTGGTTATTAGAATTCTCAAAAAAAATTCCCCACTTATCCTATCCTTCCACTTAAAGTGATCCAATGGTCGTGAAAACTCTCGAAGCAGATCAACGATCAAGGATGTATGTGGGGTCCTCAACTAGCACGACTTTTATGACTATCATCAAGTTCCTTTATGGAAACCTCTCGTTGGTAGTGGAACTGATTCCAACCGCATATCTATTGTCGAGTGACCATCGACAATCGATGTGGATTTCAGAAACACAACTTGTGAGTGGTTTAATTCGTCACCCAAGCTCTATAATTTTTCCCTGTTGTTGATCTGGCGCTTGCGTATCCGACAGTCACGACTTAATCCAAATTAATCTGACCGTTTATTGGATCAACTACAGTCGTCGATATTTGACCTTATGAGATCTGACGATCTAGACCAATTGAAGGATTGGAACTAGCGAGTTTTTTAATTCTCCTTTCACTCTCTTCAATTCATTCCTATCATTGATGTGGCGCATGAGCATCAATGGTCTTGATTTGATCTGATCGTTGGCTATTCCTCCAACGATCCTTCTAAGTTTCATAGCACCATATCTTCTGAGCTTTGATCTTCATTCGCTAACCCAACTGAGATTTAATCTTTGCATACCATCCTACTATAACTTTGATTTTCATTCACTAACTCTCATGAGCTTTAATCTCTACATATCATAGAACTGTTTGATATTAAACATTATATGATAACTATATACTATTGATATCAATGAAAATTCGCCATACGAACTTATCATCACATAAATGACATCAACTATTGACATCAATGACAATACATCAATGAAACTATGTATAGCATTCTCCCCCTTTGTCATTGATGGAAACACACCAAATTCATACACAATCTCCCCCTGTGATGATGCTTCTCTCCTCTGAAGTTACTCTCCCCCTTTGACATCAATCAAAAAGGGTTTCTCCTCCTATTATCTATCTGTCTAAATGATACTAATCAATATATGAACTTTTGTAACTCCCTTTGCAATCATACTCTACCTACCATAACTGAATAACTCCCCCTATCAGTCTGCTCTCTCTTCCTCTGATATTTCTCCCCCTTTGTTTCTAAAAAGGGTAGGTCTTCCTGACAAGATCTCTCCTCTTGTTATCTCTACAAGATGTCAAATATATCATTTTTTACATCATAACATTGCTGCTACAGATACTTCTGTCCTATTGAACCCAGCGCAATTGTAGCTCATATTTTTCAAACAACCCTTAGATCTGACCATTGATTCTCATCGATCTCTAGCCATGATACTAATTGTTTTTATATAATCCACCTTGACATATGAGATCTCAACAATCTTATGTAACCTAAGATTGTAGCATCTACATGATTTCTTGGTAGAAGCATATCCAGGAAACATACCTTCATTAGATCTAGCATCAAATTATCCAAGATTCTCATCAAGCCTTTTGATGTAACACTTACTTCCAAAGACCTTGAAGTATTTTACCGAAGGAGATCTTCTAAACTAGGGTTCATACGGAGTTTTATTATTATTAATCCTGAGATGACCTCTGTTCAAACTGTACATTGTTGTTCTTACAGCTACCCTCCAATATCCATCAAATTTTTTTGCTTCATTGAGCATAGTCTTTGCATCTTTTTGGACAGAGATCTCTCTCTTTTTTTTTTTTGAGGAGTTTTAGTGTACCATTAAAATAGGATTGACGGATTTATGAGATAATCATCACTCAATTCTTCTTGATGTTATTCTGTTGCAGATTCATCATCAACGTCACTATTTTGTCTGGAGAATATTCCTTATTAGAAGTTTCACCCACCAAACTCCTATTATAAACTTCAACAATTTCAGGAGCAATATATTCATCATCTTTATTGTTTGGTACTTCAGATTTTCTTTTACATGTATTATTTACTCTTCTTGTCATATTGTGTGAATCATTTCTTATTGACTATCTTTTTGAGTTCCAACAATCATGGGATTTGTGGCCATATCCACCACAACTGTAGCATCTCATAGTGTAACAATGTGTAGCAATATGTCCAACAAGATTGCAGTTCCAAAATCTTATATTCTTGTTGAACCTACCAATTTGTTTTCTACCATGACGCCTACAATCCAAGGCTTTATGACCATATTCATTACAAGAAAAACAATAACCATTAAAAACACTCACATACTTCCTTTGATTCATCCATGAAGGTGACTCTCTTCTAAACTTACTTTGAGGTGTATGAGTAGCTTCATGACGTCTTCCTTGATCTGATCTTCTAAATATTGTAATGTTTCTTTCATTCTTTGAACATGAAGGATCTGCATCATACCTTCTTTCTATTTTTATAAATGAAAGACTTGCATCAGACCTGTCTTCACACTTTACAAATGAAGGACTTACATCAGGTTTCTTAGGATTACTAATTTCTTCCTTGTTGTAGCCAATACTGGATTTGTCATTTGGTGATCTCTGACTATCCAAGATATCATCTAAGATCATATAGTTATTCAATAACTTGAGTTGGGTGTTTGACTACTCAACCTTCTTTCTAAGATTCACAACTTCTGCTTTCAGCTTATGACATGATTCTTCCCTTTTTTTCAACTAGTTCCTCACTACCTCCTCTCTTCTTTTGGTTTCTTCAAGTTGGGTCTTCATATTGACATTTCTTTCTCTTAGTTATTTTAGATATACAAGAATTATGCTAAGTTCATCATCTTCCCTTTTTTCTTCTTTTAATTGACTGATTTCATTCTTTAATTTTTCAATCTCCTCTTCTTTTTCTTCTAGTTGAACATTTTTTTCAAATATGACATTTTCATTGTCTTTAAGTATTTCCTTTATTTCCAAGAAATGCTTTTGACTCTTTTCAAGAAATTATTTAGTGTAGTCATGAAGAAAACTATAGTCTGAATAATCACGGTCATAGTGGTATTCATAAAGACTCCAATCAACTTTTTGTTTGACCTTATATAGTTCTTCTTCTACTTCATTCATGGGATAAATGCTAGCAGAACATTCTTCTATTGCATCTAAATCTTCTTCTTTACTTGTAGGGGAGATTTTAATATCAACATAATTGCAATTAGAAGATTGTGAAGAGTCTTTACCTTTATTGATGGTTGAGTCTTCCTCTTCATCCTTGATAGGAATGTCTTATGTGTCTTCTCTTTTGATTTGATACATCTTCATGGGAGGATGAGTAGACTCTTTGGAGGTATCATCACAACACATGTCATCTTCAACATCAATCTGAGTAATAGGACTTGAACCTTTAACCATGTGTACTTTTTCATATTTAAGACCAAATTTGTTTGAAGGAATTCTTTGTAGACTAAGAAATTTATCAAGGGCTTCAGTCCCTTTCTTGAATTTTTCAACAGTCTTAGGTTGATCCTTTAGTTGTTTACACCTTTGTTTATATTTTCTCAGATCATCCAGAGACACTCAAGCTCAACTTCAAGATTAAATTTTTCTTCAATGTCTGAGTATTATTCAAAAGAATCTTCATCACTAGAATTGTTGTAGACTGAACTTTGTTCTGATTGAAATTCTTCATTAGAATTTTCTTCTGAGTAGAGGTCTTTCATCTTGTCCCAAAGTTCCTTTGCAGAATTATGTTCACCTATCTTCTCTTTAACATCATTAGGTAGTCCATCAAGGATTGTATTAATTTCCACTGAGTTACTTTTCTTGGCTTTCTTTTGAGATGGATTCCTTACTCTGCTTGGTGGGAAGTAATCAGTGATCACTGAATTCCATACATCATTTCCCAATGCCTTCAGATGACTTTCCATTCTTGTACTCCAAAATATGTATTATTCTCTTCCAGGTATTGTTGTTCCATTCTCAGTGTAAATATTTTGTCCATCCATGTGTGCTTAATTTGATCTTCCCTTAATTTTGTTAGACCGTTNATCAGAGCAAGGTTCCTTTAATAACGGTCTAACAAAATTAAGGGAAGATCAAATTAAGCACACATGGATGGACAAAATATTTGATCTTCCCTTAATTTTGTTAGACCGTTATTAAAGGAACCTTGCTCTGATACCAATTGTTGGAATATACAACAATACTGAGAGGGGGGAGGGGGTGAATCAGTATTGCCTACGTTTTCTTATTAATTCCTTCAATATTAAGCACACATAATAATTATTCAATTAAGCAATATATGATGAACAACAAACTCTTATGAAACGAGATTTTATCATGGAACCCAACATGGAAAACCACCAACACTTTTCTATTAACAGAAAAATTCATTTTCTTACAAGTTACATAGAAGGAATATGTTCTTCCTTTTTGATCAACAACAAGTGATCAAGATGCACCCACACCATTGTTCACCAACACCAATTGGTAGGAGGCTACGACCCCTTGTTTAGTCATCTACAACTGACAAGGAAGCACCAACTCCCCTTGTTCACCCGCACCAATTGGTAGGAGGCTACAACCCCCACTTTAGTCATCTACAACTGAAAAGGAAGAACCTACTTGCAGGATCCAACCTGCCCTTGCAGCACCCAACCACCCTTATTTTATAATGCAATTCAATCTCTTCTGCACTTCATTTAATTTGACTCATGCATCCATTGTTGTACTGTCTTCTTGTATACTGCAACCTTTTCTTGTATGGTCATATCGTTATCTGCAGTCAAACTTCATTTTTTTCTTTATGTCTTCTGTCATTTAATCTTCAATGAATCTACTGAAGTTTCAAAAAAAATCTTCTATTTCAAATTGTATAACTTCTGCTCTGTCTTCTTCTGTTCTTGATCTTCAATAAGACATTGACAGGCACTTTAGAGCCAACAATTCTTATTCTTGAACTATGTTTATGTTTTGATCTTCTTATTTGAACTGTAGAGACACATTCTTCTCACCACTCTTTCTCATTTATATAATCTTCAAATTGGTGTGAGATATAATGTATTGTGTCCTTTCGTTTGAACCATCACACCTTTTCATTTTAATATTAACAAAAATCACTATTATTATTCAACCATTAATGTTAATTATTTTAACTTAGTGAGAGTTCTTTTCATAAATCGATCACAAGTATGGATCGATTTCCTTTTAACTTGATTCCATATCTCTGCAAATATTACAGAAACCGAGTTATGTTGAGGCGATTCCTTAAAACCTTTTTCATATGACCAACAACGCAAAAACACATCTTATCAACTTTAGTGACATATTATCTTTTGCCTTTATTTCATATGACCAATGGCGATGACCCGACACTGGGCCAAATGAGCGCATGAGTGCTTATCGGAATCAATGGTCACAATTTAATCTCTCAATGAAATGGATGACTGTGGGGATTTCGCCCTTCGGGACTTCGGGACTTTGTCCTTTCAAATATTCTGAATACGATTTTGACAAATAGATCAGATGGTTCACGTTTATTTCGTGGAACTAGATCAATGGTCAGATTCGATCCTTACGCTTATCCTTTCACTGCTTAATCATATGGTTTGGACTTAATCACGCATTAAGATGGATGGCCACCATTTACTTTGGGACTTCGGCTATTCTACTTATGTTATCCTTCCACTATATTTTGATCAATGGTTAAGAATGCACCCGAAGTGTTCTTCAGATCTGAAGACTCATGTCCACTTCAGGACTTCATAGGTTTGGATAATCGCTGCTCCATTTTCCTACAGATTGATTACTTGCTGAGTAAGTCATAAAATGGTGGAGACCGCTTGTTGTCGGTTAACACTTCCACTTACACTATCCTTCCACTGTAGTAGATCAACAGTTGAGAATGCTCCCAAAGTGTTTTTCAGATTGGATGACTCATGTCCACTTCGAGACTTCGACATTTGGGACTTCGAGACTTACGACATTTACTGGTGGTGAAAATCCCAAAGTAAAAATCTCGGAGTGACGTAACTTTATTACGTCACTTGATGATGTGGCACGGGTCGAGTGGTATCCACGTGTCACTTAGATTCATGATTTATATGTACCTCATCTGTCGATTTCATCTTGACACTTGTCATTATATGACTATGCCATGTTTCCTTGCTCACGTGGTATGTCACATGTTCTTGATGACATGGTCTGCTGACGTAGATCTCCCGATGTGACACATATTCATCTCCTTGATCTAATGGTCAGAATACTATCCTAAATGTATCTCAGATCGACGACTGAGAGTGACTTCATAATTTTGGCTTTCGGGACTTCGGGTAATTCGATATCTCAACTTCACAATTTTCCTTGATTTAAATCCAATGGCCCTCCATCTTTTCTTATCCTATCCTTCCACTTAATTTGATTTGATGGCCGACAGAAATTCAGATAGTTGAGATCTCAGACCTTTCTTCTTATCCTATCCTTCCATTTAATTTGATATGATGGCTGACGAGATTTCAGATAATTGAGATCTCAGATCTTTCTGTTTATCCTATCCTTCCATTTAATTTGATCCGACAGCTGACGAAAATTTGGATAATCGAGATCTCAGATCTTTCTTCTTATCCTGTCCTTCCACTCAAAATTGATCCAATGGCTAATGGGTATTCGGGTATTCGAATTATCAAACCTTTTCCCCCGCTTATCCTATCCTTCCACTTAAAGTGATCCAACGGTTGTGAAGACTCTCGAAGTAGATCAACGATCAACGATGGATGTGGGGTCCTCAACTAGCACGACTTTTATGGATATCGTTGAGTTCCACTATGGAAACCGCTCGTTGGTAGTGGAACTGATTCCAACCGTAGATCTATTATTGAGTGACCATCAACGATCGATGTGGATTGCAGCACCACAACTTACGAGTGGTTTAATTCGTCACCCAAGCTCCGCAATTTTTCCCTGTTGTTGATCTAGCGCTTACGTATCTGATGGTCACGAATTGATCCAAATTAATATAACCGTTTGTTGGATCAACCACAGTCATCGATATTTGAATTTATGAGATTTGACGATCTAGACCAATTGCGGGATTGGAACTAGCGAGTTTCTTAATTCTCCTTTCTCTCTCCGCAATTCATTCATTTCGTTGATATGGCGCATGAGTATCAACGGTCTTGATTTGATCTGATCATTGACTATTCCTCCAATGATCCTTCTGAGTTTCATCGCACCATATCTTCTGATATTTGATCTTCATTCCCTAACCCACCTAATCTGTAATCTCTACATACCGTCCTACTGTAACTTTGATTTTCATTTGCTAACTCTCTTGAACTTTAATCTATGCATATCTTCCAACTATTTGATATTAACTATTATATTCTAACTTTATACTGTTGATATCAATGACAATTCATCATACCAACTTATCATCACATCAATGACATTGACTGTTGACATCAATGACACTATGTCCAACAAACTTGACATCCATTTGATAAATTTTAAAGTTTCTGAAGCATGCAAATGCCAAAAATATTATGATGGCCTCTAGTCTTACTACTAGGGAAAAAGTATCTTCAAAGTCAATAGCTTCCACTTGGGCATATCCTTTGCATAATAATTTGTCTTTGATATTTATGATATGTCCATTTTCATTGAGTTTGTTTTTGAATATCCACTTGGTTCTTACCACATTCTTGTCTTTTGGTCTAGGGACAAGTTCCCATGTATGATTTTTCTCAATTTGATCAAGTTCCTAATTCATTGATTTTATCCAGTCTCCACTCTTGCTAGATTTTGAAAACAAAATGGGTTCTATTACTGGAAGAATTTCATGTTCAGAATCAAATCTAAGTTTCCATATTGTTTCTACTTCTAGTTCTTTATACCCTATAATTTGATTTTCAGGTTGATTCTTTTGAACTCTTTTTTATGGCGCTTTTGGTAAAGGGTGTTTCTTCCTCATCCTTATCTTCATTAGTTTGTGGTTATTTCTCTTGTAGTCCTTCAATATCTTCTTCATATTTTCATTCACCATATTCTTCATCATCACTAGTTCTTCTTCATTCATCAATTTTTTTATTAATCTTGATATTTTATTTTTCTCAATTTTAGATCATCTATTTTTACATTTTCACTTTCCACTATTTTGTGCAATCTTATATTATAGCACTTGTAAGCCTTTTTGTTAGGTGAATATCCCAGAAATATACCTTCATTTGATCTAGAGTCAAATTTCCCTATATTATCTTCTTCCCTCTTGATGTAACATGTACTTCCAAATACTTTGAAATGTTTCACAGATTTTAGTGTTCAAAACCATAATTCATAAGATGTTTTCCCATGGTTAGTTATCCGTTGTGCTTGGTTAAGATTGTGGACTATTGTATATATTGCATCTCAACAAAAAAAAATAGGGGAGCTTGGATTCATTCAACATAGTTCTTTCAGCCTCTTGAACAATTTTGTTTTTCCTCTCAACAACTTCATTCTGTTGAGGAATTCTTGGAGCTGAGAATTGTCTCTTGATTCCATGGTATTCAAAAAACTTATTGAATTCTTTAGAGGTAAATTACCTTCCATTATCTAATCTTAAACATTTGATTTTGAGATTTGTTTCATTCTCTACATAAGTCTTGGATTCTTTAAAATTTTAAAATATCTTATATTTTTCTTTGAGAAAATATACCCAGGTCGTCCTCGTGTAGTCATCAATGATCAAAATGAAGTAGTGTTCCCCTTGTATGTTTTTAGTCCTTAAGGGCCCACAGAGGTCAGTGTGAACAATTTCCAAGGGTTTAGATGTAAAATGCTCTCTTTTTCTTGAATTTGACTCTTGTTTGCTTCCCTAATTGACAATGTTTGCAAACAAGATCTAAAGGCTTGATGAATTTTGGCATGTCTTTTATAGCTCCCTTTTTACTAGCTTTGATCAATTTATCAAAGTTCAAGTTCCCCATCCTCTTGTGCCATAGTCGTATTTCATCTACTTGAATCATATGGAATTCTTCGTCTTCCTCAATATCTAAGATATAAACATTGCTTGAGGTTCTTGGTTCAATAGAAACTAATTTTCTTGATATTTATTTTCTTATTTCACATTTTTGTGAGTAAAAAATGAGTATATGTCCCTGATCACAAGTTTGGCTTACACTGAGTAGATTAGGTTTTAAATTTTCTACTAGTAGCACATTTTCTACTTTATTTTTCTTGTTTCCCCAATAAATTGTGCCTTTCCCTAGTATTTTGGAAGATACATTATCTCCATAAGTGACTTTACCTTTATCCTTCTTTGTCAAATTGAGAAATTTTTCTTTATCTCATGTGATATGTTTTGAGAAACCATTATCAATATACCACTGGCACTTTTTTTTCTTTGCATACAGGGCCACTTTACATTATATTACTTTTTCTTCTATATGTTTTTCTTTCCATATCTTCTTATCCTGATTGTTAGGGTTGCTTGTTTTTAAGGATTTATTTGGTAATCTGCATTCACTGGCTTTATGGCCATAGTTGTTGCACTTGTGGAATTCAACATTGTACTTTTGTAAAGGAGAGAATGAACTATAATTTATTTTCTCTATATCATTCATGTTGTTCTTATATCTTTGGACATTTCTTGATTTCTAATTTTTATAGGCTTTACAATGTACTACTTTGTGTCCAAAGTTATTGCACGAATAGAAATATCCAAGAAAGATATGTTGATATATGTTAGGATTCCTTTTGACTACTGTATTTCCCTTTCCTTCTGATCACTGTATTTTCTTTTCCTTTTGGAGGAGGTGTTGATTTCTACTTATTAAAAAAAATCTTTAATGGTGTCATGTCCATATTGTTATCTTCTCTTTTTGAAGGATTTATAAGAGCATTTGCATAGCTAATTGAATTTTTATCCATTTTCTGTGCAGTAGAGGTTGAATTTTGATCATATCCCAATCATGTTTTATCATTTGGTGATCTTTGGCTGTTAAAAATACCATTCAATATTTTTTAATAGTTTTCAAATCTTGATTGCTTCTTTTCTTCTTCAATTTCTCTTTTCAGTAGGACAATTTCATCCTCTATCTTTTCATAGGCTTGTTCCCTATCATTAAGTTGTTTCAAAATGACTTCTTCAATACTTTTTGCTTCCTGGAGTTAATTCTTTAAATCATTGATGACTTTCCCTATTTCTTTGATGGTATTTGACACTTATCTTTCTCTTGAATTTTGTGATTCTTCGTATTCTGACAATTGTTCTCTTAATGATTTATTCTTCCTTTTATAGTTTCTAAGTTCATCCAGGGCACTAATCAGCTCTACTTCAATATCTACTTCTCCTTCAACCTCAGAGTTTTATTCTTCAATCTCAAAGTTATTTTTAGTGTGATTATTTTGGGTTTCTATACCCATAAATAGGTGCTCAGGTTCCTCTTCTTCTTCACTTTCTTTAGACGAGTTGTTGTTTTCTTCAATGTAAAAGGTCTTCTTCTTGTAGACCTTCCTTTTGTATTTGGTTTGGATCTTCTTCTGTTCTTTGAAATTTATTTCATTATCACTTTCATCTTGTTTTGGATAGGGACATTTGGAAGAAAAATGTCCAATATTTCCACAATTAAAGAATATTAAAGGAAACTTTCCCTCGTATCTACCAGTTCCTTTCTTGAGTTTCTTCATGAATTCAACTATTTATTCATCAGATATCTCTAACTAATCTTCATTAGAAGCCTTCTCCTATTTCTTCTTTTATTTAGATGCTTTGAAGCTTGTTTCTCCTTTTCTTGGTCTTTATTTCCCTGTTCTCATCTCATACACTGTGAGGATCCCATGTAGTTCATCTTGTTAGCACCATAAGTTACTCCTGGATTGCAGAAGGAGTAAGCTTGATACCCATCAGTTTGTATGTCACAGGTTGTTTACAAAAGGGTGATCAAATGGGATTAAACTCGAACTAATATCGCTTTAACTCAAAACACTGGGTTGGAAGTGCATAGATAAGTGAGGTCTTGATCTAACTTAAGACAGTGCGTTTGCATCATGGGGAGTAGGTGGAAGAAAAGGTGAGAAAGGTATGAAGGTATTCTCTAGACATCCGGTCTTCCAACAACCTTTGGAGGAAAAGTCTCAGATATAAGATCCTCTCAGATCTGAAAACTTCAGGAAACTTAAAGTTGCTGCAAAAACAAATATAGTCAAACATACACTATAAGATAGTCACAACACCTGTCTGGATCATCCATGCCCAGGCTTTAAGAGTCAGAAACAAGGAATAAAAGAAGAAGTTGGCTGCCATTAAACAAGAATTCTCAAGTATCGTGCATAACCAGAGAACCAGAGGCCTCATCAAAACATTACAATCGAGAGCGTAGCTCTACCATCGGTCCTTACAATAATATAAAAAATGAGTATATATACTTAGAGAAATTTTATCCCTTGACAGTAGGAGAGTCACTGAGATGATTCATTTAAGGTTGTAATGTTCCTGACTTGGCTAGTCTAGGAAATGTTGCTAATGTGTGTGTAGGATCAAAGGTTTAAAACATATAAATGACCATACAAATAATAAACACGACAAAGGACTGCAAAGTTTGTATTATGATATCTCTGTGGATTACAAAAATTGTCGAATGTGGCTGAATAAACTGAAAATACTCGACTAGATCAATAGATAAAGGATCTTAGCCAGAATACAAATAAGAAACTATGGCTGAATAAAATAACAACACTCAGCTAGATCAAAAGACAAAAGGATCTTAGCCAGAATACAAATAAGTAACTAAAAGATAATACCCAAAATATGGGAGCACTATGGAATCAATGAAGAATGATGGAAGACCTGGATGATGTTCCCGGTGACTAGGGTGTGTCTTTCAACACAGAAATCAATGAACGGGTTTCTTCCTCTTGGAATACATTGAACTATCTCTCCTGAGATGTGCCTCTTCTCCTCAATGACAAGTCATAATCTGCATAATGATGAATTAGGTCGTTGAATCTTCTCTTATAGCTTTCCAAAACCCTAATTCACTGCTAAAACCCTAATTCATTGTTGACCTTTTCCCTCCAAGTGACTTTTACTTTATTTTATTATTCCTTGATTAAAAAACTTAATTAATTAATTAATTAATCATTTTACCTCTAAAAAGTGATTTATCCATCCTTATGGATTCTCCGGCCACTGAAAGTCACTTCTCATCATCTTATCCTATAGTGCTCTTCTTCTCGATTCTGATGAGCTATTACACTAAGTGGTTTCTCCAAGTAATATGCCCATTATGACCTTCTTAGTGAAATTAATTAAGATATGACCCATAATAACTCAAAATTACGGGAATCATCGGAATGCAATGAAACCAAAACCAAGCTATGCAGAATGGATCCTAATAATGAACAATGCAAGTCAGGCCCAATAAAACCCCTCAATATCTCCCGAACTATCTGTCACCTCTATCTGGCTACTCTGGTAGGCATAGCACTGTAAAGTTATAATGTCCCTAAATGGGGACATTACAAAGGCTTTACGTGTGCATGGTCTTCTTCCAGACTGTGCACGCAGCTTCTTGTCTAACATTGGTTCATACAACATGGATTTCACAGGGAACCTATCCATCGAGGGTACCACGGGCTGACTACTCTAGACCTTTCCCCACGTCTTCCATTTATGGATTGAGCTGAAGTCTCAACAACCTTCTCAATATTCAATAACTACTTCTCCCATGGAGGGTGGTCGAGACTGAATACATAAGGGACGACCACGTGCCTCTCCCAAGGCTTGGAGGATAGCCTCTTTTTTCTACGGGCCACATTCTCAATATAGCCCAAGGCCATGACCCCGTGCCTATCTTCAAATGAATTTCGACACTTTCCCTTTCGGGGGGTTTTCACCTCCCCTGACTTTGATATAGCGATGCCCAAAATTGTGAAACATTGGCTAAGATCAGTGGTCATATTTTCTTCGAGATGGAAGACCATGATATTTTTCCATTGAACAACCCTAGCCCTCGTCCACTTTGGCCCCACTTCATACAACCCTGAGGCTGTGACCGTGCCTGACACCAAAGGCGCTTCGTTAATTTCACGTATCGACGATGAGAAGGAGTCGACTCCTCATCCTTCAAACTCTTGGCTGTCGAAATCACGATGGGGCTCAACTTGTGTTAGCACCTCCCTTATCTCTCATACATATGGTTACCGGATAGGACCGCGAGCTCAACCCTCGGGGGTTCTGTAATTTCATGTTTTAGGGTTTTGAGCTATCGGTGGATTTGTTTATGAGAACCTTGAAATGCCGACTCTCGAAAAAGATCAATCATCTACCACATGTCCCTGCTGGATCGAACGACTTAGATCATTTCTGGCCTCCACCTAACACAAACCTCCGTGCAACTTGATGCAGGAGCATCTCTCCACGCAGCCAGCTAGCCACGTTAGCGCGCACCCATTCCAGGCTGAAAGGGAGGCGCAGCCTCATTTTGAATTTGAAGTCAATGTAAATTAATGTTTTAGGCTGGTGAGCCATGAATGCCATGCCTTTGCGCAGGCTGTAGATAAGATAGGCATTTATTATAGATCGGCTGAGATCTAGTTCCAGATCCTTGACTAGACAGCCATTGATTGTAATTAATAGAGTAGGTAAATCCTGGAGGGAAGCGCTAAGAGAACCTCAGGTAAAAGAGATAGAGAGATCTCATTTTGAAAGAGTGATGGTAGAGTAGAGAAGATCTGGAAAGAGCTATGGAACACCATTGTAGAGATACAGGCATTGTTTCCATTTATTAATATAAACAAAGCAATTTTTCCTGCATATTCTGTGTATATGGATGTCTGTGTGTGTTCCCTATGTATGTTGTGAATGTATGATTGTCGATGCATTCTGCAGGAGTGTGTTTGATTTCAGGTTTGAGAGGTCTTTGAGGTTTCATGCCATGAGGGCGTGACAGAGTGTTGAGACTCTGAATACCGGTGCACATAGGATGCGCTTCTGAACTCGTGAGGAGTCAGACAAAGACATGCTGAGAGCACCAGCCTTGAAGTCAACAATTCATCCAGAGGGAGGAATTTTGGGGTTACTGAGCACCTCAATAGTCAGGGCAGTGTAGCTGAGACACTGTTGTGGACAGAACCTGTTAGGAGTTCTGTAAGAGTTCTACCAAGTGGTATCAGAGCGGGAATCTGTTTGTATATTGCAGACAGAAGGCTGCAGAAGGAAGACAGAGTTACTGGAGACTCTGTGACGACAGTGTGCAGGTGGGCAACAGTCATGGTTACAGTCATTAGAGGACTGTGAGAAGATGAAGCTGACCACTCAGGATTTCAGGAGTGATAGCAGCAGCAGGGTCGCCAGGGAGGCAGACAGAGATGACACCATGGTTACTGAAGACCATAGGCATGCTGGGGGGAAGAGGAGAAAGGCGGAAAAGCTTGCCGAATGGGATGAAGAAGAGACTAGAAAGCTCTATGAATTAAAAGAAGACATAGAGAAGATGGAACTGCGGATGCAGAAGGATAGGAGGAGGAGACAACTGCGCGAATCGCCAATGGAGAAGGAAAAAGTGAAATGGCCAATCGAGCAGCTGATGGTCATAAGACAACAGAGGCTGTTGAGAAGATGGATGAGGTATGCTGAGAACCTCAGGGCCACAGAAGAAGACATGATTTGTTACTGTTGGCCAGAGACAGGAGAAAGTCTCGATGGTGAGGATGATGATGATGAGTGGAATAAATTGGAATCAGCTGATGGTTTCAAATACTTCTGGTTGGGCAGAAAAGAAGAAATTCCAGTTTGCCAGGAGGGAAACGAATTGGGATCAATTGAGGATCTCAAATACTGTCGTGAGGACAGCCAAGGAATTTCAAATGGCCAGCTAGGCAATGATCAGAGATCACTGCGAGGTCTCGAAGACTGCCAAGAGGGCAGCGGAAGCGTACTAAGCTGCCTGGAGGGCAAAGATGAGAAATTGAGATTGTCTGAGAGTCTCATGGACTCAGGGAAGATTTCAATCCAGCAAGGATTGCTGATGAAGATGGGACCGGTTGATCTCATGATCTGCAAGGAAAGCAGTTGTGGAAGCATCCCATATGGCCAGATGGGTAGGGATGATTTGAGAAATCAGATTCAGCCAGGAGAGCTGACAGGGCATATGAGCTTGCAAGAAGATCAACAGATGAAGATGACAGAAGAGGAGAACCAGAATGATATCCTGATGATTGGGGGAATCGAGTTATTCCTACCATCTGTCCAGGAGGAGGCAGAAAATTCTGTTGTACATACAACAACCGTAGGGGAACAGTCACAGTTGATGATGACTGATTTCCATCAAACAACCACAAGCGGAGGAGAAGAAGAGTTGGAGCAGGCATTTGGGACTGCCCAAGTAGATGAAAAGAAGAATGAGTGTTCGGAGGAACAACTCAATAATTTCAGCCAGCAAGCGGAAGGAGATGTAGCACTGAGGCTAACAGAAAAATCTCAAGCAGGAGCAAAAGAAGAAGATGAGCATTCTAAAGAATGGCTCGGCATTTTCAGCATTGAAGCTGAAACCAATGCAACAGGGGAGGTTGCAGGAGCAGAAGAAGAGAGTGGGAATTCCAAGGAGTGGCTCAGCATTTACAGCTGTGAAGCTGAAAGAACTGCAACAAGGGAAGTTGCAGAAGAACAGAAAGAAGTTGTAGCACTGAGGCTAACAGCGAAAGAAGCCGAGGAGCAGGCAGGAAAATTTATTACTCCATGGGAGATGGAGCTGGCGATGCTGGAGGATTGGCTGAACAATCTAGAACCAGCAAGGGAATTGACAGAATTTGAGCTCTCAGAAGAAAAGAGAATGACTGAGCAGCAAGTCAGTCAAAGAGAGACTGCAGAGCTAAAGATTGCAGTAAAGTGGCAGCTTGAGGCCATAGATGAAAAAGAAGAAGGTGGTATGGGAGATCATGATGATCTATCCATTGGCCAAAATCTTTTGCAGCTGAGGAGACTGCAAAGGCAAAGCCAACCACAGGAGCAGCTGAACCGAGAGATAGAGGACATCAGAAGGCTGATGTTGAGGTCAGTGCAGATTGTGAGGAGAAGTTGGGTAGAGAAAAGGCAGCAGCAGCAGCAACACAGCGGAAGCAGCAGCAGTGGCAGAATGGAGTAGAGGGAAATCTCCAAAGACTGATTTGGGATCCAGGAGGATTTCCAACAGCTCAGAGGGAAATCTCATGAGCAGGAGCTCATGATTTTTGCAGCTGAGGAGTATGATGCAGGAGCATCCCTCCACACAGCCAGCCAGCCACGTCAGCGCACACCCATTCCGGGCTGAAAGGGAGGCGCAGCCTCATTTTGAATTTGAAGTCAATGTAAATTAATGTCTTAGGCTGGTGAGCCATGAATGCCATGCCTTTGCGTAGGCTGTAGATAAGATAGGCATTTATTATAGATCGGCTGAGATCTAGTTCCAGATCCTGGACTAGACAGCCATTGATTGTAATTAATAGAGTAGGTAAATCCTGGAGGGAAGCGCTAAGAGAACCTCAGGTAAAAGAGATAGAGAGATCTCATTTTGAAAGAGTGATGGTAGAGTAGAGAAGAGCCGGAGAGAGCTCTGGAACACCATTGTAGAGATACAGGCATTGTTGCCATTTATTAATATAAACAAAGCAGTTTTTCCTGCATATTCTTTGTATATGGATGTCTGTGTGTGTTCCCTATGTATGTTGTGAATGTATGATTGTCGATGCATTCTGCAGGAGTGTGTTTGATTTTAGGTTTGAGAGGTCTTTGAGGTTTCATTCCATGAGGGCGTGATAGAGTGTTGAGACTCTAAATACCGGTGCACAGAGGATGCGCTTCTGAACTCGTGAGGAGTCAGACAAAAACGTGTTGAGAGCACCAGCCTTGAAGTCAAAAATTCATCCAGAGGGAAGACTTTTGGGGTTACTAAACACCTCAATAGTCAGGGCAGTGTAGCTGAGACACTGTTGTGGACAGAACCTGTTAGGAGTTTTGTAAGAGTTCTACCAAGAGGGTATCGAGCGTGCACAGAGGAAAGAACTCTGCTGTGAGTTCTGGAAGACCAAAATTCTGTCGAGGATTCTCATGAGCTCTATCTGGAGGACGTCGAGAGAAGAGTGAGTTTGCAAGGAGGAAGCGTCACTGTTGGTTATTCTGTAGCCAAGAGACTCCACCAGAAGGGCGTCGAGAAAGTGTGCAGACGACACAGGAGAAGAGAACTCTTTGAGTTCTGAACAACAGAGGAAGAATCCACTGGGGGATTCTCACAGGGTTGCTGAATACCCAGAAGTACTCAAGAAGAGGCTTGAGCAGAAGGATAGCCAGGAGGGCATCCATTTTATTCTCCATCTGAGGGAGAAGAAGGAAAAAATCCCCCAAGGGGTCTGAGTGTTCGTGAAAGCTCAGAAGGGATAGCACCAGTGTGTGCGTGAGGAGACTATGCGAGGAGTGCAGGAGTCAGGAGAACCCTTTGAGGATTCAAAGGCAGAACCTCAAGAGGGACAGCATTCTCATACGTGCAACGAGACTCAAGTCGAGGAGTTCGCAGAGAAGAAGGCAGATGAAGGCTGAGACCTTTGAGAGAACTCAAGGATTCTTCCAAGTGCCGGAAGAAAGCGCGTGTATGCTCAGGGGGAGCAGCACCAGTCGTCAGATTGGCAGGTAAAGAGATCTGGACCGTTGAGGAGTTTACGTCCAGAAGGAGCTCAGGAGGAGCCTGCAGCAAGAGGAGACTGACAGCTGTCAGATATCAAAAAGAAATCCCGACAGCCATTGGATCGAGAGGAGTTGCGCAGAGGTTAAGCCTCAGGAGGAGCGACATCGGCGCTTCAACGTCTCGGTCCTCAGAAGTGACGTTGGAGTCATTGGACCTCGCGAGCGGTGAAGTCACGAGAGGGCGAGGTCGTGAAGTAGCGAGAAGGAAGGAGCCATCCATCTAAGGAGGACAGGTGGCAGAGATCTAACTGATCTCGCGAACTCGGAATTTTGTAGGGTGAAAGCCCAAGTGTTGGGTATTTGAGCTCGCGAAAGGCGAGGTTGCGAAGCCGTGAATTGTGAACACGTAGCAGAATTGTAAGGTAGGCTGGGAGGAAAAAGGCGGACACACGTCACCTTGTGGAAGGAGTCAACACTTCATTGAACTCCTCGCATCTCGGAAGCTCGGGAAAGAAAGGCACCAGGGTTGGACCTTTGGATTCACAAAGGCGCGAGAGGTGAGAAGCGCTAGCATTAGCCTAGCCGATGGTCACGCGCAGAGGTCGCTGACGAGAAAAGGAGCCATATCTATCTCACGATATCGGACATCGTGGGATGAGACAGGGAGAGTCGAGAGTGTCGACCCACGAACTCACGAAAGGCGAGTCGCGCTTAGGAAATTAAACATGGTTAAGTGCTGGAGGCCGTGAAGGGTAAAGAAGGACCTGTGGATTAGGTGCTTAATGGGGATTCCACTCCGGGGTCCAAGGAGCTAATTCGGCTCAGCAGGAAGAGAAGTAGAACGATCCTGTGAGCGGGAGAGCGCGACGGGGTATGGTTGCGTCTCGCCTGCATCACAACTTCACGACCCTAATTACCCGAAGACCGCTAATCTTCACCATTAATGGATCCTCACCTTTGAAAAGAGATCTTTTCCCTCTCTCTTTCTTTCTGTCATTGTTCAACCATTCTTGGAACTGCAGGTAGTGAAAATGGAGTCTTGGCCGACCAGACTTAGGCTTGGGAAGGCAAAGGTTCAGTGATGGAGGAAAAAAAAGGGGGG
>JASDQU010100105.1:391810-405973 GCA_032191745.1 Picea mariana
TAACCCAGGTCCGATCTCTCTAGAATAATCATAAGTAAAACTGGTCAATCGACAAGGATGACAGAAGGGGAGAAGGTGAGAAAAATTACAGACAGAAGGGGAGAAGACGAGAAAAATTACAAACACAGGAAGGAAATACAGACCCCCAAGGATTTGACAGGAATATGTTATAACATTAGGCTCCATGGGGGAGGGCATGCTCCCTGCGAGTTGCCAAGAACTCTTCTGTAGTTTCAATGCCTTAGTGTCAGGCTGTGGATTCTTTATTAAAACCAAAAAACAAACAGGAAACAAATATTTACAAACACAGGGGGAGCCACTCATAGCTCAAATAAAACACTTCTTCAAAAAATTCCCATTCACAGGGCCATTAAAAACTTCCTTGCCCTCCAAATATTTCAACTTGTAAGTATTATTTAAAAACACTTCAGAGATTTTGAAGGGCCCGACCCATAATGCTTCAAACTTGTTGTGCTTCCCTATGTCCTACCTGAGTGCATCCCATTTTAGCACTAGATCTCCCAACTAGAGATCTTCTTTTCTCGCCTTTCTGTCAAAGGCTTGCTTGATCTTTTGTTGAAGGTCATGAGCTCTATCCATCACCTGCTCTCTAGTCTACTGAACCTCTACCAGCTAATGAATCCTTTTGATCATATCATCAAGCTCTCCTTGATAATCCTGAAAGAATTTTTCTACAAGTAAAGCCAGTTGAGAAGGGAAAACAACTTTTGTCCTATAAACAAGTTGGAAAGGGGTGGTGCCTATGGATCTTTTTGTTGTCGCTCGATCAACCCACAGAGAGAATTTTATCTTTGAATCCCATTCCTTCTTATTGTCTTCCAACACTCTTTTAATGA
The DNA here is from genome assembly GCA_032191745.1 of Picea mariana. Classification (NCBI taxonomy): domain Eukaryota; kingdom Viridiplantae; phylum Streptophyta; class Pinopsida; order Pinales; family Pinaceae; genus Picea; species Picea mariana. The sequence continues at coordinate 392,668 of JASDQU010100105.1, forward strand.
GTTTGATCAAGCTTTTGTTAGAGGAATCTGCCAGTCCATTTCCTTGGAGATATTAGGGAGTGGAGTGAATTAATGAAATCCCAAACTACTCACAGAACTTGATCAATGGCTCAGACTTGAAGGATGCAGCATTATCATTGATGATTCTTCTAGGACAACCAAACCTTGCCATAATATCTTCAAGAAAGCTAATGATCACTTTGTGTGAAGCACACCTAGTGGGGATAGATTCTATCCACTTGGTGAAATAATCTGTTGCAGTTAAAATCCATCTGTGTTGACCACTTGAAGCAGGATGAATCTCCCCAATGAATTCCAACCCCCATTGTTGAAAGGGTGCTAAAGCTACTACAGGATTTATTGTCAGAGATTTGAGCTATTTTTTTCCTTCGAATCTTTGACATTTGATACAGGATCTGATATTTATGCTAACATCGGTGAACAAAGTGGGCTAGTAGTATCTAGCCCTGATAATTTTGTAGGTTGTGGTCTTCCAGAAATGGTTTCCCCCACATAGGTTGTCATGGAACTCAAATATAATCCTTTGGGCCTCCTATGAGTCTAGGCATCTCAGAAGCACTCCAAGAGGGTCTTTCTAATACAAGACTTGGTCGATAATACAATACCTTATTGCCTTGAGCCTCAAATATCTTGCCTTGCTTTTTCCCATACAATCAAGGGGCCTTAACTCCTGCAGGAAATGTATAATATCTTTATACCAGGCGCATTCTTCTAATGGAGGGTTTTCTTGAGAACTGCCATCAGACAATTCAGCCTGCTGATTTTTTGAGCAAATGCTGGTGAAGCTAACCCCCAAATCCTTAAAATTAGACTCAACCAACAAATTGGCTAAACCCTGACCTTTAACTAATTTGGTGGGCTTTATCTCAAGATCAAACTCAAGGATTTTGGCGATCCACTTACTTCTTCTCCCGTCTATGTCAAGTTGAATGAGAATGTCCTTCACAGAGGCCGAAGGAACATATGCAATGATTTTTGAATGCAAAACATAGATTCTTAAAGCTTTAAGAGCTTTCACCAGGGCATAGGCTTGCTTCTCCATGATGTCATACCTAACCTCTACATCTCTTAATGCCCTGTTGAAAAATGAAATAGGCTGCTCCAACCCCTCTGCATTCTTCTGTAATAAAACAACTGCCACTGTGTCAAATGAAGCGAAGAAGAAAATCAGAAAAACTTTTGAGTAATTAGGACTAATAAGCACACGTGCTTCAGTCAGTGCTTTCTTGATATTTCAAAAGAATTTTTGGACTCAACAACCCACTTTACTTCATTTCCCTTCTTGAGCATGGTTGTTATGAGCTTTACCATTTTAGAAAAATTGGAAACAAACCTTCTCAAAAAGTTAATTTTTCCCAGAAACGACTAGACTTCTTTCGTGGACCTTGGGAGTGATAAAGCTTCGATCATTTCCACTCTATTGGGGTCGACTCTGACCCCCTCTACTGATACTATGTGCCCTAACAACTTTCCCTCCTTCATGGAAAATAAAGATTTCTTGGGATTTAAGGAGAGACCAAACCTTCTGCATTTTAAGAAAATATTTCTTAGATGATAGCGATGCTCTTTATCGGATCTGGAGAATACTATGATGTCATCCAAATAGATGACCACAAATTTTTTCGTTTCCCCAATGAAGGCTATGTCTATGGCTCCTTGGAACATTTCTCCTGCGTTCATCAATCCAAAAGGCATTTTTTCATACATGAAAGTGCCCCACAGAGTGATGAAGGATGTCTTTTCTCTGTCCTCAGGCAAGACAGAGATTTGATTATAACTAGAAAATCCATCAATCATTGAAATTTTGGATGCACATGTGACCCTTTGCAATATGTGTTCCATCTTGGGCAATGGGTAGTTCTCCTTCTTAGTGCTCCTGTTTAGATTTCTAAAATCGACACAGAGCCTGCTTTCTCCTCTTTTTTCTCATCGGGACCAAGTTGGCCACCCACTCAGAATACCTCAGAGGTACAATGAGCTGGGCATCCAACAACTTCTTCAACTCTTTCTCCATGATAGGAAACATCATGGGATTAATTTGTCTTAATTTCTGCCTAAATGGTTTGGCCTCCTCTTTTAATGGGATGTTGTGCTTGATAACACTGGTGTCATATGTTCTGAGGTCTTCGTAGATATAGGAAAACACATCAGCGAATTCTTTCAATAATTCAACATACTCGGCTTTATGCTCCTTTGACAGGCTACTTGACAACTTGACAAACTTTGGATTCTTTTCTGTGCCAAGATTGCACTCATCTACATTAGTGTCTTCATTTGAGATTCTTCTTTTTACTTCCACATCATTGCTGTCAAATAGCCTTTCCAAAGGAACTAGTCCCTTTGGGATGTGATTGTTGGGTAACTGAACAATGTGATGGTTGGCAATTTTGTTGAGGAAAACCTTGGCCTGAGATTCTTTATTAGAATCTGGGTCTTGATCGATATGCAATGCAAAAAAATCCTCAATAGCTTCCAAAAATCTCTTGATCTCAAGATCATCCTCAAACACCTTCCAATGTTTGACATTGTCAGATATGGAGGGCATGTATTTCACTTTTACATCATACCTGAGCTCGAGTGGTGGAGGGACTCTGGAATTTCTTGTTCAAATTGCAAGAGAGTCAGCCAGAGTGTTTTCCCCTCTTGGGATAAATGATATTTTGAAAGTTAGGAAAAAATTGTTAATGAGGTCCCAAGCTTCATTTCTATAACTCCTGAGACGAGGGTGTTTGGCTTGATAAATATTTCTGGTTTGCTGGATAATCAACTCAGCATCCCCAAACACTTCTATCTCTTTGATGCCCATGTCTTTTGCAGCCCTTAAACCCAATATAAGAGATTCATATTCTGCCACAATATTGGTAGCCTCAAACTCTAATTTGTATGACAGAGATATAGTTTCTTGAGTAGGGGAAACAAAAATTATCCCAACACCTCCGCCTTCTCTAGAAGAGGCTCCATCAATGAACATTTTCCAAATAGAGGTAATCAAAAGGGGGCTTTCACAAAGAGTAATGGGCTTTCTGATTTCAAAACGAGGCTTGGGGGAATCGGTGAGTTGTAGCAAGCTAGATCTTAAATCGGTAACCAGGGAAAAGATAGGATGATTGGTGGGGTCTGCCTCATCACTAATAATGTTGGCCTATTGATTTTCTCTGTACATTCTCCTATGATCCCCTCCGAACATTGAAATAGTAGCATATGTGAGGTCCATCTATAATGTTCCCCCAAGTATTTTTATCCAATATCTTGACAACAACGTACCGAACTTAGGGGGCACATCAGCTATCACAATGTCCATGACCAAACTTTTCATGGGAAACTGAAACAAGGTCACGACCAGATCTTTCATAACCCCAAGACACTGCACCCTTCTTGAATAGAAAGAGTACAAATTGTGGTAATCCTTAGTGACTCCCAACCCAAGTTCTTCCATGACAATTTTAGGCATGAGATTATGAGATGCCCCAGAATCCATTAGACAGTTATGCAACACATTATCATGAATGTTTAGGGACATATAGAAGGGAGGGGATGAATCATATCTATCTTCTACCATAGGGCCTAATATGACTGTTGGTTTTTCATCTTGGAAGTTCACTGAGTCTGTGGAATGGCAAGAAGGCTCAGACTGTAGTAGTTTAGAGAGGGACCTTTTAAAATATTCATGTTTGACTAGCTCTGAAATGGGCACAGGAATTCTAATTTTTTGAATTCCATGCTCAAAGCTAAAGTAAGAAGGAGGCTTTTGAACTTTCTTACCTCTGAGACAATTTATTTGACTATTGGCGAGAGATTCTGAGCTGTATTTTCCTTGCTATAATTCGATGCACCTTTAGGAAGATTTTCTGCAATGAGGGGATGATCAAGGGTTTCTAACTTCCCCTATTTATTCTTTGACCTGCTATTATATTTACTAGGATTTCTATTATTATTTTTCTCCCTTCTACTCAGCTCATTTATTTGACTATTCATGAGGAGCCCCTCGTAGGTAGACTGAGTTAAATGGGGAAAAGGGGAGGTGTCTCCATTACAATGAATTTTGAGGTCAAGCTCTTCCTCTTCCCTCTCCTCATCATCAATGAGGTTATTTTGGAGAGGGGTTTGAATCCTATGAACACATCTATCTATGTTCCTTTGTTCCCTTGGCATAATTTGAGGGACATTGTTATTCAGCCTCCTAAAATTTCCTATGTTGTCAACATTTTGGGGATTTCTGTACATAGGCTTCCCTTCTAATCCAACCTTTCCATCCTAGCCGAAAGTGATTTAAGTATCTTGGTTACTTCATCCATTTCAGGGGGGAGGGAAGAGGAACCTGAAGTGGAGGTTTCAGGTCTCTGCCTAGGTATGTCCCTATCAATCTTATTTCGGATTCGAGAAACAACCAATATATCATAATCTACTTCTACAACTGCATCTTGCATATGAGCCAGGGAAGTGGCTTTTCTTTCCCTCAAAAGGAGGTAGAAATCAAGGTCAAAAGCACTGGCATAAGTAATTTTGGATGAATCCCCTTTAGGCTTTATCTCTGCAGGGATCTTATTGTACATCTTGTTGAACCTTTTGGAGAAGTCATAGACAGATTCTCCTTCCTTTCTCTTTAGGGACCCAAACTCTGTGATATAATACATGAAATCATTTTTATTCCCCCATTGTCTCAGGAGGCAAGGCCCTGAACCATTTCCTAGCCTTGCCTTCAAGGTTGTGAACAAAAATCCTCATCCACACGTCTACATGCATGGTGACATGATGATATGTAAAAATGTAAAAGGAATCAATGTGTTCCTCTGCAGGTATGTCTCCTTTTCCCGTGAACTTGGGCAATTGTTTAAGGTAGCCATCTGCTAGGAGGGCATTAAGAGGCTGAGGAAAAACAAGGGGGACATACCTAGCTGCTATTATGGACTCCATTCTAGTCATAGGGGGATTTTATCCTGCCATAGGGACAATAGGTGGAGGATAACTAGGAGTGGAAGGGGTTCAGACAGGGGAGATCAAAACTTAGCTTCGACGAGGATTTAGAGAAAAGGCTACAGGGTTTGAGAGAGCAGGAGATTCTTTGTGTGTAGTAGAAACAGTGATAGGAGGAGGGGTGGTAAATCTCAGAGTAGGGAAATCTCCTGAGGCATTGGGTCTAAACCACGATACAATTTCAGGGGAGAAAGGAGTGACAAGGATTTCTCCCTCTAATCCCAGACCAGGAGGGGAAATATCAACAGGGACACTCCCAAAATTTAAAGTTCGGGAAACTCCAGCAAAAGGTATGACAGGGGAATGAGGAGAAGAAAATGGAGCTTCAAAATAAGGACATGGAAAATTATCAAAAATACCTGGTTCAGCAGTAGAAGTTCCTTCTCGAGAAGCCTTTCCCTTCCTAATAATTTTTCCAGGGAAACTTCAGGCATAGCTAGAGGCAGTTGTGGATGATACCCCGTGTGTTTTCCTTTCGAAGCCAACTGAGAAATGAGGTCAGACTAGTGGAATCGTCACAATGGAGTCACCAGGTGCACAGTAGAAATATTATATGTATTGATTTCTGATGCACCTTCAGAACCAACAAGCTTTGTCGTTCAATCCTAAGGAAAATCTTTAACTTCATCCCTCGCAACGGTGCCAGAAATGTTAGCACTAGAAGTCACTCTTGGATTGTGGTAGGAGTAAGCCTGATACCCATAAGTTTGTATGTCACAGGTTGGTTACAAAAGGGTGATCAAATGGGAGTAAACTCAGAATAATATTTCTTTAACTCAGAAGACTGGGTTGGAAGTGCATAGATAAGTGAGTCTTGATCTAACTTAATCCAGTGAGTTTGCATCATGGTGAGTAGGTGGAAGAAAAGGAGAGAAAGGTATGAAGGTCCACTCTGGACATTCGGTCTTCCAACAACCTTTGGAGGAAAAGTATTAGATATAAGATCCTCTCAGATTTGAAAACTTCAGGAAACTTAAAGTTGTTGGCAAAACATATATAGTCAAACATATACTATATGATAGTCACAACACCCAATTGGATCATCCATGCCTGGGATTTAAGAGTCAGAAACAAGGGATAAAAGAAGAATATGGCTACCATTAAACAAGAAGTCTCAAGTATCGTTCATAACCAGAGAACTAGAGGCCTCATCAAAACATTACACTTAGGAGCTTATATCTACCATTGATCCTTACAAAAATATAAAAAATGAGTATATATACTTAGAGAAATTTTCTCCCTTGACAGCAGGAGAGTCACTAAGCTGGTTCATTTAAGGATTTACATGTGCATGGTCTTCTTGCAGACTGTGCATGCAACTTCTTGTCTGACACTGGTTTAGACGACATGGCTTTCATAGGGAACCTGTCCATCGGGGGTACCACAAACTCATTGCTCTAGACCTTTCCCCATGCCTTCCATTTATGGATTGAGTTGAAGTTTCAACATCCTGCTCAATATTCAATAACTACTTCTCCCATGGAGGGTGGTCAAGACTAAATACATAGGGGACGACCAAGTGCCTCTCCCAAGGCTTGGAGGCTAGCCTCTTTTTCGATGGGCCCCATTATCAATATATCCCAAGGCCATGACCCTGCACCTATATTCAAATGCATTTCAGCGCTTTCCCTTTCGGGGGGTTTTCACCTCCCCTGACTTTGATATAGTGATGCCCGAAATCGCGAAACGTTGGCTGAGATCAGTGGTCATATTTTCTTCGAGATGGATGACCATGATATATTTTCCATTGAACAACCCTGGCCCTCATCCGCTTTGGCCCCACTTCATACAACCCTGAGGCTATGACAGTGCCCGACACCAAAGGCGCTTCGTGAATTTCGTGTATTGATGATGATAAGGAGTCGAATCCTTGTCCTTCAGACTCCCAGCTGCCGAAATCGCGACGGGGCTCAACTTGTGTTAGAACCTCCCTTATCTCTCATCCATATGGTCACCGACTAGGACCATGAGATCAACCCCCAGGGATTCTTTAATTTTGTGTTTTGGGGTTTTGATCTATGGGTAGATTTGTTGATGAGAACCCCGAAACACTGACTCCCAAAAAATATCAATCAATTGCCACATGTCCCTGCTAGATCGGATGGCTTAGATCATTTCGAGCCTCCTCCTGACACAAACCTTCGTTCAACTTCACGGCCCCAATTACCCAAAGACCTCTAATATGCATCGTTAATGGATCCTCGTCATTGAAAAGAGATCTTTTCCCTCTCACTTGCTTTGTGTCATTGTTCAACCATTCTCAGAGCTGCAGATAGTGAAAATGGAGACTTGGTTGGCTAGACATAGGCTTGGTAAGGCAAAGGTTCAGTGATAGAGGAAGAAAAGGGGGGGGGGTGATCATCCTTTGGAAGATATGGAAGGAACCTAGGGCCGATCTCTCTAGCATAATGACAGGGAAAATTGGTCAATCGATAAGGATGACTGTGAATGAAAGAGAAATACATGCTGCGATGGGCAGGAAAATCATGATCGGATCAACATAAGGGGAGAAGACAAGAAAAATTACAGACACAGGAAGGAAATAAAGACCCCCAAGGATTTGATAGGAATATGTGATAACACATCCATTGTGATATTATCAAGGTCTGGTTTGTCTTCAAGAGTAGAAATCTTGGCATCATATCTCATGGGTAATGATCTCAAGATATTTTGCATAATGGGTTGACCTTTGAATTCTTCCCCTAATGCTCTGATTGAGTTAACCACTTCATATACACTCTAAATATATTTTGTTATGTTCTCTTCTTACTTCATTTTTAGGTTTTTAAATTGTGTTTTGTAGGTTTGTAGTTTGGTCTTTTTTACTTTGTTGTCTCCTTCATACATGACCTTTAGTTTGTCCCAGATTTCTTTTGTTGATTTACAATGCATTACTTTCACAAATATAGGATTGGCTAATCCTCCTAGGATGGCATTGGCTGCTCTTGCATTGTCATTACACATATACTTTATGGTTGTGTCTGTGGGAGTAGTAGCATGTGAAATGTACCCATATTCTATATATTTCCAAATATCACAACCCAGGGGCATTATATAGCCTTTCATCCTCATACTCTAAAGTGCATAACCATTCCCTTTGAACAAAGGTTATCTGGTGGAAGACATTCCTTCTTGATAATCCTTACGATTATGCATAATTTACCTTCTAGTTATTAGACTGTGTTGAAGGAACCATCTCTGATATGAATTGTTGGAATAAGGTTTAATAATGAGAGGGGCGGTGAATCAGTATTAATAATTTTTCAACAAAATGGACTCCTAAAAATATTTCAAATGTGTTCCCCTCTTAGTTTTCATAATATTCTACTAGCACTACAATTATGCAAGGCTATGTGAGACTCAATTATATGCTAAGTGATTAAGGTATTTTTCCCCTGTGAGATTGGGTCTGGATCACAACAAAGAAAGACAAAGTGGCAGAGAAAATAGTCTCCTCTAAAAGACAAGCACACAAAAGCTAAAGAAAATAACTACTTAAACTAGGAGGAAGTAGGGATACAAAGGAGAAAAGAAAGTGCACCTTTTTCTCCCATTTGATGGTGATCCCCACTCTGATTTGTTAAAGAGCTCTTAATATTCTACCAGAACCATCCTATAAGATAGATACAAAACAAGGGCTGCAATAAAAGTAGTTATGCAATCAAAATCATGTGCATATTATATGTCATATTCAAACTAAGCATAATATTAACATACATTGAATACAAAATCTAAGGGAAAACAAACTCTTTTATTATCATCAAGTGGAAAAGGTAAGTTACAACCTAGTTCAACCTTTAGGCACCTTCTTGAAGCCAATTGTCTAGGTTCCTCTAGGAATCCTCAAGCATCAAACCAACCAATGTAATCTTCCATCAATGACTCATATAGGGATACATAGACACCCTTTAGTCATATAACATGAGAAATAAGTGTTGGAAAAAGAGTTTCCAGACTACAGGGGATGTTGCTTAGAGAATTATAGGGAAGGGAGGCTTGCTAGATGTTGGCAGCATAACTTTGCATAAAAGGAATTGACCTCTCCTTAGCCCTCCATGATTGTTTTATATTTTCCCAAAGAGGTTTGGGGAGTTGAATTTCATTGAGTATGGGAAAATTTCATTGGGAAATGAGCCCAACCAAAAAACCCACCCGAAAACATGAAATTATTTTATTTTTAACAAATTTTGAGGGCATCCTGTTCAAAAACACAGGTATTCCAACAGAGGACGAACACCTTCAGTAACCACTCACATAACTAGATCAAAGATCAACACACCGATGTTTTCATGTGGTAAAACCCCTACGGGGAAACATCCACGACCCCAACCAAAGCGGCCACTTGGAGCAGTTTATTAATGCAAAAAAAGATTACAGAGAGATTTTACAAGAGAGTTTCTCACAATCGATCATCGACAAATGACCCTCCATGCTCTTTAAATAGAGATCATGGACCAATTGAGTGCTAAGCCACAGATCAATGGCCATTAAGATCGAGGAGAGTATGAATTGTCGGATCACTCTATGTCGGGAACATATTGTGACCGTTGGATTTCCTAACTACAAATGCATGCTAATGCATACTAAAGAAACACACTTTTACCTAACGAAATATTAGACCAAGTAGATCTTAACTAACTCTTAAGTGTCTAAATATCCTAACATCCCCCCTTAAGAACAACTTGGGATAGGATTGAAGGATTTACAATAGTGACACAATAGGAGAAGGAAGAAGGCATTAGAGCATATCCCCCCTTAATGACAACTTCCTGAACTCCTAACATAGATCGAAGTTTGGAAAACTTTTCTTCTGTAAGAGACTTTGTGAAAAGGTCTGCAACTTGATCTTTTATAGGGAAAAAGAGCACTTCAATAACTTGATCATGAATTAGATTTCTAATGAAGTGCATGTGTAGCTTGATGTGTTTGTTATGCTGATGTTGAACTGGGTATTTGGCGAGCTTGATGGTACTCTAATTGTCACGCCAAAGGCTGGTCGAATGTTGGTGATGGAATAAAAAATCTCAAAGGATTTTTCGAAACCACAGGGCTTCTTGACTTGCATTTACCATTGCTCGATACTCTGCTTTTGCTGAAGAAAGTGAAATAGCTTGTTGTTTCTTACAGGCCCAAGTGACAGGTCCTGAACCAAGGCTGAAAACATAACGTTCAGTATATTTCCGATCATCAGGGTCATCGACCCAATTTGAATCAGTGAAACCAACCAATAAAGGAGTCCCCCCTAAACTATAATGTATCTCGAACTGAACTGTACCACGAACATCGTGAAGTATCCTTTTAGCTACTTTCCAATGGCTTTCATGGGGTGTTTGCATATATCAAGCAACAAGACCAACAACAAAGGAAAGATCAGGATGGGTATGAGTCAAGTATAAGAGGCTACCAACTAACTGATGGTAGAGGGTGGCATCAACTTCAAGAGAAGTACAGGTGGCAGAAAGCTTGACTCCAGACTGGAAGGGAGAAGGGGTTGGTTTGCAATCATCGATGTGAAAGCAACAAATAAGTTCACAAGAATACTTCGACTGGGAAAGAAAAATTCCTTCATTGGTTTGCAAAACTTGGAGGCCAAAGAAATAGTGAAAAAAACCTAAGTCTGTCATTTCAAATTTCTTCTTAAGGCTGGTTTTCACATGGTTAAAATTTTTTGAGTCACTATCAATAAGGATAAGGTCATCAACATAAACGACAAGGATTATGAGATGGATTCCTACTTTCTTGGTATAGACATTAGGATCATAATGGCATCTAGAGAATCCAGTGGCAATAAGAAAGCTATCCATTTGGCATACCAAGCTTGGGGAGCTTGCTTGAGACCATAAAGAGATTTCTTAAGGTGAAAAACAAGGCTAGAGTCATTCTAGACATAGCCAAGAGGTTGTTCCATGTAGATTTCTTCTTGAAAATATCTGTGCAAGAAGGCAGATTTAACATCCATCTGATGGACCTCCCATTTATGTGAGGCAGCAAGGGAAAGAACAAGGTGGATGGAATTCATTTTTGCTACAGGTGCAAAGGTTTCATTATAGTCAATTCCTTCAACTTGGGAAAATCCTTTGGCAAATAACTGAGCCTTGTGTCTTTCAACACTTCCATCTGATGCATACTTAGTTTTGTAGACCCATTTGCATCTAACAATTTTTATTCCTTTTGGAAGAGGTACAAGATCCCAAGTATTGTTTTCCATTAAAGAACGATACTCTTCATTCATTGTTGTATCCCAATCTGGATGACCTGAAGCTTCTGCAAATGTCTCTGAATCATGAGTTTCTGAAACTTGAGCCAAAAGAGAAGAGGATCGCTGGAATTGTCAACGTGTCCGACGTTGATCTGAAGGACCATCAACAAGATCACCAGCTGCTTCTCATGTTGAACGGACCCATCTAGGAAGCGGTGGAGATGGTGTTGGTTTAGGTTCAAAGGACTCATCTGGAGGAGGGTGAGCAGGCAGAGGTGGATTTTCATCCTCACTGTCATCATCTGAAGAAGAAACCAGATCATAAGAAGGCACAAATGCCGAAGATGGCTCACAAGCTGAAGAAGGAACAATCACCGAATTAGGCTCGCAGGCCAAGAGATTTTCATCAAATTTAACATCTCTTCTAATAATAATTTCATTACAATGTGATTGAAGAAGTCTGTAACCTTTGACATCTTCAGAATAACCAACAAATATACACTTCTCACTTTTAGGCTGCAATGCTTTCCTTTTCTCATCAGGAATGTGAACCCATGCTATATTGCCAAATACATGGAAATGACTTACATCTGGTTTAATTTTAGTCCAAACTTCTTCCGGTGTTATATTTTTAAGAGCCTTTGTGGGAGTGTGATTTACTATGTAATTTTCATAGTTGATGGCTTCCGCCCAATACTTTAGACTTAATCCCTTGGATTGGATCATACAATTAGCCATTTCTTTTAATGTGCGGTTCTTTCTCTCAACAACACCATTTTGTTGTGGTGTATATGGAACGGTGTGTTGCATTTGGATTCCCCGTGTAGTGCAGCAGTTTGTAAAATTATTGTTCACATATTCGCCTCCATTATCTGTTCTTAACATTTGAATTTGATGTCCATATTGCTTTTCTACAAGGGCCTTGTAGGCCAAAAACTTGTCAAAAACTTCACTCTTGATTTTTAAGAATTAAACCCAAGTACGTCTGGAAAAGTCCTCAATGAAAGTTAAGAAATACTTGCACCCAGAAAAAGAAGGAGAAGAAAGTGGACCACACAAATCACTCTGAACAATATGCAAAGGACCCGAGGCGTGCCAAGAGGCACGTTTGTCAAAATTGTCCCGATGATGTTTGTCGAGAACACAACCAGCAAAAACACCATCTCTGCATGAAACAAGAGGAAGACTAGTCACCATATGTTGATTACATAGTTGTTGCAATGAGCGATAGTTTAGATGACCAAACCGCTCATACCAAAGTTTGCTCAAGTCATCGCTATGAGAAAAAAAAAATGATGAAAAAGTTGATGATCCAAAGTTGTCAAATTTGTACAACTTGGTAATATCATCAGTAATTCTAGTTGCAAGAACATGCTTAGGATCTTTTAGATCCTTGATTACAACTTGGTGAGGTGAAAACACGAAAATTTTACCTTCACTTGAATGAGTGATTTGATATACTGATAGAAGGTTACAAGAAATATTTGGAACACATAATACATCATTGAAATGACCATTTTCTACCTGAATTGTTCTAGATCCTACAACACTAAGAGATCTATCATCACCAACAAATATTTTCTTGGTGTTACATTCATTTAGAGCAGAAAATATGGCTTTATCCTTAGCCATATGATAAGATGCTCATGAATCAATAAGCCACTCATAAGAAGAAGAAGTAGTAGTAGAAGGTGTATTGAAGGAAATAACAGAAGAAGAAAGTGCATGTCCATGAGAAGAAGAAGAAGAAGAAGAATCAATACCGATGTTGTGCTTCTTCATCACTACTTCTAAGGCTGCCATCTTCTTGAAACATTTGGACTCATCATGACCATCTTTATCACAAAAATTGCAATGTCTGTTAGTATTCTTACTTTTATATTTTTCTCATTTGTCACCATTAGGAGCTGAAGCTGTTTGAGCGGGTTTGGGACCCTTATGTTGTTTGTTGTTGTAGCGAGGTTGTTTCTTCTTAGGATACTTGGGTTTATCTTTCTGCTGGGCAACTAAGGCTTTTTTGGAGGTACCTACAGTGTTGATCACTCCAAGTTGTACAAGCTTATCTTCCTCTCTAATCAAAGAAGCACAAAAGGACTCAAGAGTGGGTTTTTC
>JASDQU010100105.1:406023-441955 GCA_032191745.1 Picea mariana
ATACTTGGGTTTATCTTTCTGCTGGGCAACTAAGGCTTTTTTGGAGGTACCTACAGTGTTGATCACTCCAAGTTGTACAAGCTTATCTTCCTCTCTAATCAAAGAAGCACAAAAGGACTCAAGAGTGGGTTTTTCATAAGCTTTCCCTAGAGCCTCTCTCATGGCATAAAAGGTAGATAGAAACACAAAATATGCACTACCTAGCTTAGAAAGAATAAGATATATGCAACGTTCTTCCTCCATTTTTATCTTACATTCTTCACATAAAATTCTGAGTGTTTTAAACTTAGATAGATAGTCTCCAAGGCAAGAAAAATCACTTGGACTCAAGGTCAGTATTTGATTTTCTAACTATTGTGCTCGAATAATATTGAGTTTACCAAACACAGATTCAATCATGTTCCAAGCTTCTTCGAGGTCATCAATTCCTTGAAGGTGGTACCTTAAATCAGGAGAGATGGAAATTCTGATTAGTCCACGTGCTTCGTCATTCCTATTATCCCATTTGGCTTTCTTATCATCATCAGTGGGTGTTGTTTCCTTTCCCAAGGTAATCTGGTATAGGCCTTTACTTCTTAATAAATCTTCCATATGATTTCCATTGGAAGTAGTTGTTGTTGGTAAGCAAGACATTACTTGTATAAGACATATTAAATATGCAGATAATGTGGATTTAAAAAATGAAACTAATGATTTGGATGGAAATATCTCGAAAAATTATGCAGTTTAAAAAAAAACGGCACTGAAAACGGACTTCCGATGTGAGAGTTATGCCCTTTAAAAAAAAAAGGCATAAATGGTAACCAAATAACCACGTGATAGTGTAAGCTGCTTTATGAAGTGACCCACTTTTATAAAGAGAAGTGGGGATCACTTTTAAAATGAAGTTACCTTATAACATAAAAGTTGCATGCAAAATAAATAACTCTAAAATAAAATATAAAGCTACTTATAGTGATTCACTTTTATACTTGAAGTGAAATGAACTTTACAATTTTTAGCATGAACTTTTTCAAAAAAAGTAACAAAAGAGAGACTTGAACTCAAGACCTCTTACTTAATAAGGCAAGTTTTAACCAAATGGTCTAGCAAAACATATTGTAATTTTCAGAAGAAGGCTTATTGTTGTTGTTGAAGATGGCCTTGAAGAGCGTGCTAAAAAAAAACTCTTTAAACACAAGAAAAAAATTCCGCTTCTCGATGACAACAACGGTTAGATCTTAGTTAGCTTACCTGGAAGATGCACATTTTCCTATCTGTTTCTGATTTTCTGAGATTGCACAGGGCATGGGGCAAAGAGAATACATAGATCTAAAAGATTAGCAACCCGAAAATAAAAAATACAAACCAAAATAAAATCAAAATAAAACTTTGCAGAAATTTAAAAAATGCATATTTAGGCTTTATACCTCCATATCTGACTCTAATGGTCATATCTTGGGCGAACGGAAACCTTTTTGAGTGAAACAAAAAGTGTTGCTGAATTAAACACATGTTCTGGACACAATGGAATAGTCCTCTTAGCCCAGAAATGTACATAAATGATAGAAAGTGGAGATGAGGCAACTCGGCTTCACGATCTCGATCTTCAACAGGAGCAGGTCTTCAAACAGGCTTTGATACCATGTTTGACAACACAGGTATTCCAACAGAGGACAAACACCTTAAGTAACCACTCACATAACCAGATCAAAGATCAACACACCGATGTTTTCACAAGGTAAAACCCCTACAGGGAAACATCCAGGACCCCAGCCAACGTGGCCACTTGGAGTAGTTTATTAATGCAAAAAAAGATTACAGAGAGATTTTACAAGAGAGTTTCTCACAATCGATCATTGGCAAATGACCCTCCATGGTCTTTAAATAGAGATCATGGATCAATCGGGTGTTAAGGCATGGATCAATGGTCGTTAATATCAAGGAGAGTATGAACCGTCGGATCACTCTATGTCAGGAACATATCGTGACCGTTGGATTTCCTAACTACAAATGCATACTAATGCATACTAAGGAAACACACTAAGAAACACACTTTTACCTAATGACATATTAGAGCAAGTAGATCTTAACTAACTCCTAAGTGTCTAAATATCCTAAAACATCCATGGGTTGCAGTGTGCAAATTCATGGATGTCCACATGTTGCACTAGGAAAGCCCATGGATATGCTCTTAGGGAATGTTTTTTAAATTATTTTTGAGAGGTGTTTTTGGGGAAAAGTATAGCAAGCATTAACAAAGGGTTGGGACATGGTACAGATGCATAGGTGTGGCATTTTGTGTTATAACATATTCCCCCTAATGTGTGAGGTAAGAAGGGAAAAATGATGACTGAAATACATTATGAACATTGAGAGGCGAGGATGCATCGAAGTATCCATGGAGGTTGTCAGACAACTAATCCAAAAAAAATAATCATCAACAAGGACCAAGCAAGAGTTTTGTTTCCCAAGACAGGAATACTTAGGAGTGATGTAAGCAAGGTCACCAAAGTAAGTACACTATAGATCCATGGAATATGTAAAGTATATCTATATTCCATGGCCACAAATAGTACACATTGGATCCATGTAATGTAAATGAAGTAGCAAGTATGGCCACAAAGAATACACAGTGGATCCATGTAAAAGTATATCATAGCCACAAATGGATACATAATGGAGTTATGTCTCAAAATCAATAATAGAGGATAAATGACACCAAAGAAATGAACAAGATGATCCTCTATGAGAACCAGTCTATGAGGTGGCACCATATGATTCGGGAAGGACAAAAAAATATGTGGTGATCATACTTCACCCGAGGTCTTCACTATGACCTATCACGGTACAAGTATACACTATGTGAATAAATGAGTCGAAGTCGAACATAATGAGACATCATTTGATTACTGGTCATTGAGGTATACCGTCAAAAAACATGAGAAAACCCACCGATAATGATAATGGGAGTCAAGGTACCAGGGTATTATCTAAAAAGTGTGAAAGAATGAGCTGGCATCGAACACCTGGTAGAAAATATTGAGTAGGGGACATTGACGTATTCCCACTGTAAATAGTGAGGGAAACTTCCATTGATGACTACAAGCCCCAAGGTAACAAACATAACTATAGCTCCCTCTCCCATAGAAATATGTGTCAAAGTCAATGGGAGGGAACTCGTTGGAATGAAAAAATTAAGGCATCCTCCATCATCCAACATGAGGGGTGGCGGAAAGGACAAATATTTGGAAGAGATCGAATGAAGAGATTGATACTCGTGATGAGGATATTGACTTGGGAAGGTCGACTTGCAAGGTCAAAGGCTAACCACGGAATCGCCGACACAAGTTTAAAACTTTCCCTTGAACATAAGCATGACACATTATATGACTTGGGAAACATGACTATAAGCTTGGATACATTTGTGACACAGGAGGCATCAACAAATGCTCCATATAGTTGGAAGAATAACCAACCAGAGCAGAAAAAACTAAAAATGAGAAAAAGTCTCCTAAAGCCATACTAAAACCAGAACGATGAGATACTGACTCAATGTTGTGCTTTCTTCAAGGGTGTCAAGACTGTTGCCAATAAAAGATATAGATGTTTTATCATTCTTTTTGGTTTTTATTTTATTTTTTTGTCTTTTTCATGTTATAGAATCCTGAAAAAGAATAAAATAATGTTATCGTATAGTGGAAGGAAAAAGTATCAGAAAGAAAACTAATTCCATAGCACAAGGAACATACCTATGCTCAATGAAAATAAGCATGTGCAGGATAAGGACACTAGGGGAATGTTCCCTCTAGGGATAAGGTGTTGAGTCGCAAGGGCATAAATTGCAAGGTTGGGAACTGATAGGAATTCATAAGCCATAGGTTCAATGACAGCATGTTGAAGCCAAAATTAGGCCTAAAAGCGCTAGTAGTCGAAATGCAATGAAGTTACAACTCAAATTTAGGAACTAAGCTTCCCATGATGGTCCTTTTCGTAAGTTTAGTCTCCAGGGCCTGAAAAGGAACAAAATAATGCCAAGAAGAACTCTTCTGGCCAATATTGGACTAGAGTATACCTTTTTTGTAATTAGTCTATTTATTTTGAAAAAGTGGTAAACCTGTGTTGACCAGATGCTCCTTCAAGAGAAAATAACAAGGGTAAAAGGAACAAGGTCACTCAACAATCTTTTCAATTTTAAGGAGTTCAAAAAGAGCTTAACTATGGACACCATAATGTCATTGTGAGTAGCATGTAAGGGAGAGAGTCTTCCAGGTAATGGCCAGAACAAGAGTGAGTAAGAAGCATGATGTTCAAATGAAAACTCATGGCAGGGCTAAGTAGGACTCCCAAGCCTAACATAGATCTTGCAGCATAGGCTCAAGAATACAAAGAGAATCTAAACTAGGACACCCATGGAAGGTAGGCTCTACCATATGAATTAGGACACTTCTAAACAACATAGAAGGTTCTATGTCTCAACTCAGTGGGCTTGATCCTAAGGAAAAATGAAACAGGAAACGAATAATGAAAAAATGCATGAAGGGGGAAATCTAACCTATATGCCAATTCTGAGATCATTACCTGTCATAACGAATCAACATACAACGAAAAAGATACCAAAGAAAAATGTCTCCAAAGTATTGTATATAAGACCAAAAAAACTTACCCGAAAGTTAATAAGTCTAATATAGAAATATTTGATAAAGACAAGTATTAACTAGGGATACATAACTTGAAAACAATAAACCCTAAAAATACAATATGTACAAACGACCGCACATCCTTACGGCTCATGCATAGTAGTTCTCCAAGTAGAGCCCATTGTTAGGCTCAAGCCAATGGTTTCCTTGGTAGCCAACCAATAAAGCTTCTAGTTCAGGAGGAGGTCGAAGATCCATCATCATAGCTTCAAGGATGGCCTAATCTAAAGGAAACATAATACATGAAACCAAGGCTCGACAACTAACAAATGTCAGGGCTCAAGGTATTACAAACAACAAGATCAGAATCAAGAGGAAATTCTCGATTACTCAGGCCAATAGGAGGAATAAAGAGCTCCCATGCCCCCATCAGATAAAATACTTGATCAACTGCTAAGACCTTGTCTCAAGAAGGAGAACATAACTGTAAAGGATCCTTCTCGGGAGAAATTGAACACCAAGGATAAGACACCACATAATTCACCCATGGCTGGGAAGAGTCTACTAGAACACTAGGAGCGCACAAAGGGGAAACTTGACGTAAAGTCGATCCAAGATGGTGGTTATCAAATGAAAGGTGATATTAGTGAAAATTATTTTTTTGGGAGGGAAATACATCACACGAAAGAGTGTAGAAACCAAAACATTCATCGCATACACATAATCACGCCCAAGAAGAAAATTAAAGTCTAAAGGGCCTGGCACCACTAACAGATAAACTCAGACAGTCTTCCCACCTAACGTGATAGGAAACTGAGGAAGAACTCCCATACATTCGCTAGATCTTTTGTCAAAAGCCAACAACTCACTAGTATTTGACGCAAGCTTGGGAGAAGCCAAAGCTTTCCAAGTAAAGGATGATAAAATACTTGCAAAGGATCCTTCATCTACAATACTTTGGCGAATGCATAACTTATTAATTCTAACCATTATTTGGAAGGGTGTAGAAGAAGGAAGGCGAGGCTCTACAATATTATTCCAATCAAAGGAAACCATCGTAAGACTTGGAGGGAGTGTACTCAAAGAGAGTTGAATTCCCCCTTGTTCATAAGGTACTAAATAGGAAATGATAAGGACACAATCAAAAGACACATCACTCCCTGAAAGAGGGGTGGGATAAAACAAATATTACATCGACAAGACCACTTCCTTAGACTTTTCACTCTCCAAGAGATGAGTGGGATCTGTCGAATATTGCATCGACGCGACCACTTCCTCAACCACTAGTTGAAAAGGATGCGAGACAACATGGTCAAGAGACACATATCCCCCCAAAAAAGAGTGGTGTCGGCCGAAGATTGCATTGGCATGACTTCTTTTTCAACCAAATATTGATTAGATTGTTGGGAAACCAAATATGACTCAAAACTAGAATGGTTTTCATACAAGGACCATGCGTCTCGTACCACGGAAATATTAGGGCAAAAATGAGTAAGGTTATCTCCTTTGCAAATATTACAAGGGAACTTGGTCTTACATCCTATATGTCTAGGTTTCTCAACAACATTAGAGCCCCCATCATGACTTTCAGTGGTCGGTGGGTTGCTCCCAGCATGACTACCATAGGTTGGTTGCACATCTCCAATGTGACTAGCATAGGTTGGTGACAAGACTCCAACATGACTTGCAAATTTCAGTGACTCGATGCCAGTATGAATAGAAGTGACTAGAATTTTTCTTCCATCATGACAAGAGGAGGTTGGTCACTTTCCCTCAGCATGACTTGTAGAGGCTGGTGACAGGTCTCCAACATGATTAGCATAGGTTGGTGACTTATTTTTCTTACTCTTCCTGTTCCTATTCTTTTTAGACTTTTAGTTACTAGTAGCAACACTTTCACCATAAGGGGTAGGAGGAGGAGAAGTTAACTTTGTGGATGCAGAAGGTGAAGGATCAAAATATGTATGATGCCCTTGACATAAGGTGCTTATGTGAGAAGAATCAAGAGAATTTGGGACATTTGGAGTGGTCTAAAACCAAACTGGTAGTCCTACATTCAACCCTGGAATGTTTAAAGTGGCCATCAAGGGGGAACCAACATTTCCAAAGAAAGGAATATCAAAACAATCCCCTTGGGCAGGAGTCCCTTGGTTGGTATCCTCAAGAAAATTGTCCATATCATTATTGTGCATAGTTTCATCCCTTGCGGGATTTTCATGTCCATAAAAGTCTTACGTACTGACTCTGATGAACCAGTGCTATAAAAACCCACACCTTATAAGAGGTGGCTCCATGCTTTCAAAAGAAAGACCAGGGGTCCTTCCTGACTAGCAGAGCAGTTGGTCAACCACTGTGAATCAATGATCCAAAAGAGGTGACACTAAAACAACCTAACACCAACTACATAAAGCAACACTCCAATAAAAATCCCTAAGAGATACATCACAAGAAAACAACTTTTCCAAATATTTATCCTAGTTGGATGAGGTCCTGAGTCCAAATCAATGAAAAAGTGGAAAGGGACCTTCCTAATGAAGGCATGAGTTGATTAAGTCTCGTGGAACAACGAACGAAGGAGTGAGAAGCAGTTATCCCGACCTCCACTAACCAGCCTTATCTGATGCAAGTACCCACGCTTCGTGGGGCACCCTCTGACAATACTAAAAAGTGTGATATGATATTTGCCCCAAGTACTATGAAAAGCCCCCACAATCACCTCCAATATCCCTAGGAAAATCCACTAAGGTCATTAACTCGCAATCAACGTTCGGGGGTATAGTCGACAACCGTGATCGAATGTATGGGAAGGGTAGACAATTCTGAAGCATATAAAGCACCACCTCTCAAGGAGCTATGGATTCTAATGAAACTCCTGATATACGATTTCTCCACTGTGCTTAGTCAAGATTCGGAGGGGCAATCTCCTTGGCTCTCCTTCACACGAACTTTTGTTTAGCTCTTGTGTTAGAGGAGGCTCCCAGATATACTTAGATGAAAATTGTATCTGAGACTCTCCCTAGATCAGACTCTTATGTTTGTTTTACATCCTTAGAGAGTTATCTCTCTAATCCTAATCCAAGGCCCTAACACTAAACTCGTTTGTGAACCCTAGAAACAAAGTATAGTACATTTTAAGTTTAGTGTTTGTTTTAGTGGTTGTTTTTACTCAAGGGGTATGGAGATGCAACTGATGTTGTTTGAAACTCTTGCAAAAATAAAACTTATATGAAAATTGGCAAAGAAAACTTTACACTAATCCTTGAAATGAAAAAGAGTTTCAAAGAGAAAATGCATGAACAATCCTTCAGACCTTAAAATGCAAACTTTTTTCCTTTTCTGATGTAAAATGCAAAAGATGCAAACAAAAGGATTTCATCTTTTACTTATTTTTCTTTTGAAACTATTTAAAGATGAGAAGAAAACATAAACCTATGCTAATAGATTTTTATTTTTCAAATAACAATGCAAAGAAAGAAAGAGACTTAACTAGTATAAAACTAATTTGTTTTTTTATTTTATTTCTATCAAAGAAAAACTAACAAAATATGCTAAAAGAAACCGTAGAATAAATGATTCATGGCCCCCCCAGCCATGAGGGGAATTGTTTTTTCAAATTGAAAACCATTTTACTTAAAAATGCAAGCTAAAAATAAGCCAAGAATGTTGGGAAACCCAGAGTAAGATCTTTTTCTTATTCTGTATGATAAAATTTCATATTTCAACAAAGAAAATCCAGAAAGGGATTTAGGATAGCCTAGGTAACTAACTAAACCAAGCACTAAATACAAAAATTAAAAGAGAAATTAAAAAAAAAAAAACTCCAACTTAACATAGGTCTTCAATTGTGTGCAGTGCAACTTGCGGATATCTGCGGGATGTAGAAGAGAAACTCACGGATGTATGCAAGTTGTAGAATAGTAACTAGGAAAATTCAAAAAAATTAAAATCCACTCCAAGAAAGAGGGTTTTAGGACTTAGCAACAAGTCCTGCAAAGCTAAAAGACTCTGTAAACGACTCAGAAACTAACAGACCAAAAAAAAAAAAAAACAGGAGAGTCCCCAGTGGAGTCACCAATTTTGATTAAGGGATTTTTCCCCTATGATCTTGGGTCTGGATCACAACAGAGAAAGACGAAGTGGCAAAAAAAACAGTCTCCCCTCAAAGACAAGAACATAAAAGCTAATGAAATAACTACTTAAACTAGGAGGAAGTAGGGATAGAGAGGAGAAAAGAAAGTGCACCTTATTCTCCCGTCTGATGTTGATCCCCTCTCCAATTAGTTGAAGAGCTCCTGATCTTCTACTTGAACTAGCATGTAACATAGAAAAAAAAACAAGGGTTGCAACGAAAGTAGTTATGCAATCAAAAGCATGTGCATATTATATGTCATATTCAAAGTAAGAATAAATATTAACATACATTGAATACAAAATCTGAGGGAAAAGAAACTCTTTTATTATCAGGAAGTGGAAAAGCTAAGTTACAACCTAATCCATCCTTTAGGCACCTTCTTGGAGCCAACTATCTGGGTTCCTTCAAGAATCCTCAAGGATCAACTCAAACAATGTAATATTCCTTCAATGACTTAGATAGGGATAAGGAGACACCCTTTAGTCACATAACATGAGAAACAAGTGTTGGAAAACGAGTTTCCAGACTACAGGGTATGTTGCTCAAAGAATTATAAGGAAGGGAGGCTTGCTAGATGTTGGCAGCATAACTTTGCACAAAATGAATTGACCTCTCCTTAGCCCTCCATGATTGTTTTATATATTCCCAAATAGGTTTTGGGAGTTGAATTCCATTGAGTACCAACAAGGGTCATTGAGAAACAATCACAACCACAAAACTCGCCTGAAAACACATAATTATTTTATTTTTCACAAATTTTGAGGGCATTTGTGGGTTGCAGTGTGGAAATTCATGGATGTCCACATGTTGCACTAGGAAAACCAGTGGATATGCTCTTAGGGCATGTTTTTTAAATGATTTTTGATAGGTCCTTTTGGGGAAAAGTCTAGCAATCATTGGGAAGGGGTTCGGCCATGGTACAAATGCATACCTGTGGCATTTTGTGCTATAACACCAAGTCATTCATTTTAAATGTAGATATGTTGGAATAACTTTTAAAGGTTATCTATGAGTGTCATATCTTATATTTCCATTATATTTTTATATTTAAATAGTCAAAACCACCGAGGGAAGAAGAACAATTTAACTAATATTTTTTATGGGGGAGTGGAGAACAAAAACTAGAGTTTTTGGATTTTTTTGAGTATAGTGAAGCGTTAAATGAACTATAATAATTTCAATTTACATAATTTTCACTTATTATGATATAGTTGAGAAGTGTAAAGTTTCTCTATTACATATTTATTTATTATTTATATACATTGTTTGATTAATTCAGAGATATCAATTCACTTTTTTAAGTGGAATTGGTAAATTTTATATTAAAAGGTGTTGTAGCAAAGCTAGACAAAGAACATACCCGAGTATTGTTCTAGAAATCATACAAAGCTAACAACTTTCACAAGCTACCAAAGACATTTTTTTAGATCATTTTGTTATTACATCTCAACTATCCTTACAGGTGTACAACTTAACAAAAACACCTAATACTCCAATTATTTTTAAAAACATGAAACTAATGGAAAACATGAGAGCTAAGTGCTTAGTCCTGAACTACATTGGATGGAGAGTTATGTTGTCCAGTATCCATATCATCCTTTAGTTGGTGCACAATTTCTTCTTCCTTAATATTTGCATGAACTAAATTAATTGACATTTTTTATTTGAGGCTATGGAATGCATGTTGTTGTTGAGGTTTACAAGCATATTCGGTAGCATGTTTCATTCAACTTCCAATGTATTGATTTCTACTTCTGTTGAACCAAGACTCTCATTACTTTTTCATTTTATGAGGTACATATATGTTCATTTTCATGCACCTTAGAACTTACTAAGAAGATGAAGGATCTATTGCATTGAATTAAATATCAGTGTCTACAAAGCATCCTATGAATCTATTGAAATTCTCTTTGGTCCATGTTTTTTAAACCCATAATAGAAATGTTTGTACAAGTCCAAACCATAGCAAAGCCACTAGAAATTGGAAAAATTCATTCTTATTCAAATAGACTTACACTCCTCAAAAACATCAACATAATTGCATAAAAACAAAATTTCCATGAATTCCTTATCCCGTGCTTAATCTTCAAAAATCCCTTTAACAAACCCTTCAAATTCTATGCACTAAACAAAAGCCCAAAGAAAGGAGAGCCAAGAATAGAGACCCAAAATAGACACAATGAACAAATGAGTGAAATCCTAGAAGCTAAGACCCAATTACGTCCTATATATCACTGTATCCAATTACTAAAAATGGGTTCCAGAGGCTAAGATCCAAGCAATGATCAAATACCAGTGCACATGAGTAACACTCCACTAACACATTCAAAGAATAAATCATTCATATGAGGTTTAACCATCCAAGGACCATGAGATAATTTTACTAGGTGAATGTCAAACTGCTTCTTGAACCTCCTGTGATTCCCTTTCCTTCTCATTATCCCACCTTGCAAGCATAACATTACAATGGGGAATACAAAAGAGATGACATAGTTAATTTCCAACATGCAAGGGAGATGGGATATTCTTCTTTCATACACCATCACCACACTTGAAGTATAAACTTTGTATTGGTGATACATGGGTTAATAAATGGTGAGGGGAGGTGTTAATAAATCTGTTAATAAACAATGATAGCAAGTGGTGAGGCTTCATTGACTAAACGGTCCACTTGACTATTTTGTTCTCTCAAAACATGGAAATATAAAACTGGATGCAAACAGAGAACTTTTTGTTAACATCATTCAAACCCCATCTCAAGGAACATATATCAGACATTTTCCATAATTGCATCTCAAAATCAGTTATCACTAAACACTCCCATAATTCTAAACATATTATTTCCTTTGAAGAAACCAAAATTATTTCTTCAGCTCCTTCTTACTCATCTCAAATCATCCATGAAGCTCTAGACATTGAAAAGCACCTAAATAATTTCAATTGTGAAGATGGATACAAGCTTAGCCAATCCTGGACACCCCTCATCCACCTTCTAGGTAACTAATAATGATATTTTTTGTTAAATCAATTTTGTTCCTTCCCCATGATTTTCTTGTTTATATTATTAAATGTATTGCTTCCCCCCTTCTCCATTTACCATCAACCCCCTATTTTAATGATTTTATTTTATTCTTCCATCATTAATCCCACCCCCACCTTTTTTTCATTTTAGCCTAATTTTAATAATTTAATTTAATTCAATTTATCTTCTTTTCCTTTTTCATCCCTTCATATTTTAATTTTTCTCTCAATGACTAATTGATTAAATTATTCATTTTTCACAAATGGTTATTTGAAAATTAACCTTTTTACTTGTTTTACTCAATTTCTTCACTCTATATATTCTCAAACCATCACTCTTTTCTACTATCACTTTCATATTTATATTTCCTTGATGATGGGTGGAGTGTCCACTCGAAATGTTGAACAAATGAAAATCTCGCACATGGTTCAATTCCAAAAAAAATCGACAACAACTTGAGCAATAATCTCAGCTAGCCTATTTTCAAAGGGGGTTAGATTCATACTTATCATTTTGATAATAATGCTCAGATCTCATATAACAATCAATGTTTTTATATTCATTTCACTTGTGAGGGAGAGACCTTGAAAAAGAGAATAAGCTTTGGTTTCATTATTTATGGATGTGCCTAGAACCCATGCGAAGGTCATTTTTTGTTTTCCTTCGATATCAAATATGACCCCCACTCACCTACCACCCCTAACTAACTTACATAGATTATTAAGTAAGATTTTCTAAGTATAAAACCAAGTCCTAGTAATAATTGAATCACGAAAAGCAAAACATGGTACAAGTAAGAACTCAACTCAAGTGGGGAGGGTAACATTTATCCTCCTTTGATCCGGATTATGCTGAGAATGAAATGAAGGAAGATATATAACAAAGAAATACATATAAATATCGCAAGAAACGCAGAGATAAAATAATACACAATTTCTATTAATGAACGAAATGTACATGAACTATAAAATGAAAAGCGAACTGAACTTGCTAGAATGGTGGTAGCGTATCTCTGAGAAGAGATGTGATAGCTACACACATTTGTAAGAAGATGTTTACAATGAGGCTCAAAAGGTGTTTTTAACATAAAGCACTAATGATAAAACCCTAACATCCAAAACCCTAACCATAGAAGATGAAATGTCGAAAGGTTTGTAGGCCCCGATGGGGTAGTTGATATGCCAACTTCCTGAGGGCGTAACTTTTGCATATGAACTTCATTCGGGGCACTCAATATACAATAAAAAATGTCTAATCAGGAAGTACACACTTTGTTTGATCTAGCATTTTCCTTTGGCTACATTTTAGGCGTTGTTGTGCCAAAAAACATCATTTAGGGCCTCAAAACGACCTCGGAAGTTCAGGACCTGGAAAACCATAGAAAAACGGAACCTTGGTGAGTTTCTTGCCTTGTTGAAGAAGTTGAATCTAAACCTTGGTGATTTTATTTCCTTCTTGAAGAAGTTGTCTTGCTTTTACTAGGCATTAGCTTGTTAAAGGATTCCATGAACCTATTGTTGGAGGGGTTGGATCTATTCAACTAATCTAGTTGCATGATATTCCTTGTTATGAGTCTGGGAGGACTCTGCCAATGAATATGAGGCATGAAGATCTATGTCAATGGGGGCTAATGGTTGGAAACCCAAACACACCTGAAAATGGTTTTGGCCAATAGAGCTATGGAGGGATCGATTATTGATTTTCTTGACTGGGCAGTGTGGAGGCACCCTCGTAGGTGAAGCAAGAATATCTTTGTGCTCTTATACAATCTTGTCAACCTACTTCTTCTATATAGAAAGGTATTGGGATGAGGTTGTAGTGGTTGCAATGCCCTTCTGTTCACCTTATGACTGGATTTTGAAGAGGGTAAACTTTGTGGTATGAGAGATTAATTTGTGGCACTATTTTGTTGAGACAATAGTCGAAACTACCTTTGGTACCCTGTAAAGACGACCCCCCAGAGTAACAATGAAACTACAAGGTTGAGAATTGTAAACAACGTGAATCTTCCGCATATATGGATGGCCTAAAATAACATCACAGACTTCCAGTGGGGAAACATCACACACTACCTCATCCTTGAAAGGATTGATGGCATAGGACATGCGACATTGTTGGCTGACACAAATATCTCATCCATGGCGAAGCCACCCGATGTCGTAAGGTTGCGGATGTGGTGTTGTTGGCCAATCCAACTTCTTGATGACTTCAACTGAGATTAGGTTCATGGATTTCACTATCAACAATGAAATGTGATGGGATCCCCTTCACCCACATATATGAATGGAAGAGGCACTCCCATTCCTCATAATATTCTAGTTCTCCTGGTTGGATTGTTGTGGTTGTGATAGTAGAAATGGGTTCTACATAAATGATTTGTTTCCTCTTATTGTTTTATAAATCAAATTCTAAGTCAGGGTTTGAATCGTTTTCTTTGAGCTCAGCCACCAATGATTGTTTTGAGCAACATTCATTGGTGTTGTGCCAATGGATTTTTGTGGAAGTCGTACCACTTTCCAGTGTGCTTCTTTGTATTTCCATTACCTTTCTTTTCCTACGGATTGGAATGGTTGTCTTGAGGTTGGTTTCCCTATGAGTTAGGGCTTCCTTCACAATACTTCTGTTGTTGTGGATTTGCAAACCCGAACTCCTGTTTATTTTGTTGCTTAATTTTTTGCTCGATTTTGACAACATGTCAATAAGTGACTCCCGGTGATGAGATGTCTAGAAACCCCATTTATGTTTGGATGTACTTGTGTATACCCCCATGGTATTTTAGAACTAGATGTTGCTCAGAGTCTCTGATACCTAGCTTGGTGCACAAGTTATTGAATATATTTGTGAACTATAACACTATTTTGTCCCAATCTTGATGCATTTGTGGTCCATCTCATGTATCGGTCGTCATAGTTTCCAATAGGATAATATTGTTCCTTGACAACATCCATAAAAGATACCCAAGTGAGCTCGACCCCAAATATTCCAGACTCTTCTATGGACTTGTGCTCACAATATGTCTCCCACCAATATTTGACATGGGGGGCAACCTTAAGGAGTGCAAAGGTGTTCTTACCTCCAAATGTGGGAATATCAAAATTAATTTGTACCTTAAAGGGGGCAACGCCTCCGAAGTTGCCACTTAACGAAGATGCATATGTTGTTTTCGACATTCGTTGAAGGATTTGGGAAAAAATATCCATCATCACGTTCCTCTATTTTGCGAGGGATTCCATGAGAAAAAACTTGATAGTATCTCATGCTCCCTCATTTATCTTTTCTTCTACCATGGGAGGTCACTTGAGTTGGCGAGAACACTTTTCCTCAATAGAAACTAGATCGAGACCGAACTCTATATACCTTGACCTCGTCAGGGACATGCACTAAGAAACGACAAGGAGCATACTAGTCTGATACCACTGATCCATATTATGCTGAGAACAAAATGAAGGAAGAGATATAACAAGGAAATATATAGAGATATTGCAAGAAACACATAGATACAATAATACAAAATTTCTATTAATGAATGAAATGTACAAGAATTGTAAAATGCAGAGAAAAGTGAACTCACTAGAATGGTGGTAGCGTATCTCTAAGAAAAGATGTGATGGCTATGCGCATTCACAAGAAGATGTTTACAATGAGGATCAAAAGACCTTTTTAGCATAAAGCATTAATGAGAAAACCCTAAACATCCAAAACCCTAACCCCAGAACATGAAACGCCAAAAGGTTTGTGGGCCTCGATGGGGGCAGCTGATACGTCAACTTCTTGAGGGAGTAACTTTTGCATGCGATCTTTGTTTGGGGCGCTTGGTATATCGTCTGAAAGGTCTAGCTGAGAAGTACACATTATGTTCAGCATAATATTTTCTTATATCTACATGATATGTGTTTTCATGCCAAAAAACATTGTTTAGGACCTCAAAATGGCCTTGGAAGTTTAGGACACAAAAAACCATAGAAAAATTGTCAAGGTGGAAAGATGTGTTTTGGGCCAGTGGAATAGGTGGGTGGCCATCGATATCCACCTGGATGATCTTTAACCAACCCAACTAGACACGATTGATTGTTAAGTATGATATAAAACACAATACATATTTTCATGACAAAGAATAATATAAAATAATAGAAGAAATTTGAATTAATTTATTTCATGAGAAAATTAGCCTGCAATGCATGGCAAAGTTAATTTTATACAAGGTCAATCAAAATTGTAGAAGTTATGTATCTCAGTTATATTAGTTGGTATAATAAAAGGGAAAATGGTGGAAATTGCTTATTAGATGGGGGCTTGGCGTTGCAACTTAAAAAATCATCATCTTATATTTAATGTGGGGAAAAAAATCAACATCTTGTATTTAATGTGGGAAAAATGTAAATATATGATTAGATTTAATTCATATAAAGTGTTGTGTGATAAAGTATCGAGGTAAATATATTTTTTATAACATTATTACATAGATAACAATAACATTACATTATTGTTAAAAAAAAAATGTTAAAAAAATCATTTAAAAAATCAAATTGAGCACAAAATAACTAAATAATGTTAAAAGACAAGGCAAAGGAAGGATGGCATATTTAACCCCCAAAGTCATAGAGTTTTGAATTCATTGACTTTAAAATCATCTGTTTTAACTTATTTAAAAAAAAAATCTAAAAGTGAAATATGTAATGTTAGATTTGGATAATGCCACAAAAATTCATGTATGTCTTACAATATAGATATTAAGACCCATAATCCAAAGGAGTTTCTCAATCACTTTAGTTTATCATAGTTTATTATGGAGCTAATTTGTGATGCTTACACCAATCAAGTTGCATACGACACATTCTTTTGTAATCTCTTTTTTATTGATTTATCCAACTTTGAGCAAGTATTTTCTTCTTTGGGCCTTGATTTGTTTGATTTTACTTTATTTTTGTAACCATGTTGATTCGTGTAGCCTCATTGCACATATGGGAAACAAAACATGATTTATCAGAAAGATTGCAAAAAACAACAAAAACACATGAAGTGATCTCATTTTTCCCAAAATGGGTGTCCAAGCACAAAAAAATGAGTTTTCAAGCATAAAAGATGAGTTTTGAGCAAGGAATTTCTTCTCTTTCTGCCCTTGATTTGTTTGATTTTTGTAACTATGTTGATTTGTGTAGTCTTATTGCATATATGTGCAACAAAACATGATTTATCAAAAAGATTGCAAAAAAAACAAGATTTGTTTGATTTTTGTAACTATGTTGATTTGTGTAGTCTTATTGCACATATGTGCAGCAAAACATGATTTATCAAAAAGATTGCAAAAAAAACAGAAAACACTTAAAGTGATCTCTTTTTTCCCAAAGAGTATTCAAACACAAAAAAACAAGTTTTCAAGCATAGAAGATGAGTTTACTTTGTAGGAAAATGTGCCACAAGCACAAAAAAAAAAAAAAAACAAGTTTTCAAGCATAGAAGATGAGTTTACTTGGTAGGAATGTGCCATGTAGTATGAGGTTTCACTTTTTGTCTTTACTTCTTTCCTTGCATTTTCCTTTAGTTAGATTGTGTTTCTTGTATCATTTCAGTGATTTGA
Organism: Picea mariana; assembly: GCA_032191745.1. Lineage (NCBI taxonomy): Eukaryota > Viridiplantae > Streptophyta > Pinopsida > Pinales > Pinaceae > Picea > Picea mariana. The sequence goes on from JASDQU010100105.1 coordinate 423,375, forward strand.
TTAGATTCTCTTCTCCACACCAACCACATAATTTTCCAGGAACTTGAAGGGCATGACCCATAAATTGTCTTCTCCACACCAACTACATAATTTTCTAGAAACTTGAAAGACTTGACCCAATATACATAATTTTCTAGAAACTTGAAAGACTTGACCCAATATACATAATTTTCTAGAAACTTGAAAGACTTGACCCAATATACATAATTTTCTAGAAATTTGAAAAACTTTACTCAATACTTTATGTTAATGATAGTTATAGTCAACATTCAAATCCTCAATAAAAATGATTTTGTATAATAAATTTCATGACATTAATGACCTAAAAAATATACATTATTTTCTAGAAATTTGAAAGACTTGACTCAATACTTTATGTTAATAATAGTTATAATCAACATTCAAATAATGAATTTCATGACATTAATGACCTAAAATTAATCCAATTTAAATCATGTTATCCTTGAAAAAAAGAATGAACATCCAAGTCAAAATCATGTTATCCTTGAAAAAGAAGATCCAAGTCCTCCGCACCAGGAATGAACATCCCTGCACCACTTCTGGAATAAATATGACAACGCCCACTAATGTAACAATCCTCTCCCAAAGTATCATTACTCGCATTTACTTTGGCGAAAAAAATGGACTAATTATTGATGAAAGAAAAATGGACTAATTATTGATGAAAGACGAAACCCTAATTATTGATGAAAGAAAAAATGGACTAATTATCGATGAAAGACGAAACCCTACGGAACCAAACATGCTGAGGATGATGTTGGTGAGTGGCAGATTTGGCGTTGATCGAGGTTGTGCGATAGTCTAGAGTTTCCGCCAAACAACGCCCACTAAATTCACCAATGTCTCTGTCTTTCGCTTTCCTTCGGCGAATCAACCGCCAAAGATTTCTACGTTCGGCGTCTCTGTCTCAGTCAATACGGCGATTCAGTGAACTTTGCCACTTTCCGCCACTTCTATGTCCCTGTCAATAGGGCGATGTCGGGAAAAGCACAGTCAAGGACTTATGTTAAATTGAATTTGAGTAAAGTAATTGAATTTCTAGACTCTACGTCATCTCCCAATTCTGTCTCCGCCAGTGTATTTCTCTTTATCTCTAATTTTCCACCAGCACATCTGCTCTCTCTCTATAAATATATATCTCTGACAATGAACACAACGTTGGACTGACGAGAGGGAAAAATGGAGTATAAGAAAGGTATTGTGATGTTGCTTGTAATCATGGCGACCTCTGTGGCTGCATTGAAGACAAATTCCGATAAAAGGGACTGGGAGGCTCTTCTGTTATTTCGAGAGACCATTACATCCGATCCAACAGGATCGTTGTCAAACTGGACTCTTGAAAACTCACAGAATCTATGCTCCTCATGGTATGGTATTTGGTGCAGAAAAGACACCAAAAGAGTGGTGGCCATAATCCTTCCTGGATTACAATTGGAAGGTAGCCTCTCACTATCTCTCGGTAGTCTCTCTTTCTTGCGCAGTTTCAATATTTCTTATAATTCTTTCAGAGGAGGAATTCCACCAGAACTTGGGCGGCTTACAGCGCTGGGAACACTTGATGTCAGCAATAATCTCCTTTCTGGTTCTATGCCAAAATCACTGTCTAATTGCACACGCCTACGATGGATCGGGCTTGCACAGAACAGGTTGGCGGGGAGGATTCCAACAGAGTTTGGTCGTCTAGTTGAGTTGGAACATCTCATCTTGTCCGGGAATGTTCTGAATGGAAGTATTCCAACTTCTTTGAGCAACTGCACATCTCTACGGGAGTTCTCCATCGGAAGCAACAGTTTGAGTGGTCCAATCCCTTCCTTTTTAGGTACGATGAGAAGTTTATCTTATCTTGATTTTAAATTCAATTCTCTACACGGTCCTATCCCGACAACTCTCAGCAATTGCACTGAAGTATCATACATCGACTTTTCGGGCAATGCCTTGAGTGGGAAAATCCCGATTGAATTGGGGTTGTTGCAGAAATTGGAGTACTTGTCTCTATTTTCTAACATGTTGGAGAACAGCATTCCCCCATCTTTGGGAAACTGCTCTTCCCTTAAGTTTTTGTTTTTAGGACACAATCAATTATCAGGTAGTATACCTTCTCATTTGGGTAATTTAAGAGAGCTTACTGAATTCTCTATATATGCTCTAAGCATTAACCCGGGTAAAATTTCAGGTTTTATCCCCCCTGAATTAGGAAACTGCACCAATTTGGCTCGCTTGGATTTACAAGCCAACAGAATTCAAGGCTTCATGCCAATTAGTATATTCCATCTTTCACAACTCTCCTTCTTGTCTCTTGCTTCAAATCACCTTACAGGGAGTATACCTAAAGCCATTTCCAATTTGACTCAATTGACCTACCTAGTTCTGGGTAAAAATAAGTTCACTGGTAACATCCCTGAAGCCATTTCCAATTTGAGTAAACTTCAATACCTTTCCCTTGAATACAATAATCTCAGTGGTACAATTCCAAAAGACATAGGAAATCTTCAATCCCTTGTATACATGGATTTGAATGCAAACAACTTCATTGGAGACATTCCACATAGCATAGGTCAGCTTAAAGCTATCCTTGTACTAATTGTATTTAGTAACAATTTATCTGGGAGTATCCCTGAAAGTATTAGTGGTTTGGATTCAATTGTGCTATTAGATGTATCATCCAACAGGTTGGAAGGGCCGATTCCGAAGGGTATCAGCAATTGCACTCACTTAGCTTGGCTGAGGGTGGCTGAAAATAGACTCAATGGAAGTTTAGACATAGACTTTCCAGATTCTATGAGGGTTTTCTCTGCTCATTCTAATAACTTCTTTGGAACTTTGCCTGCATCTTTGGCAAGTTGTACCAAGTTTCAACTTTTGGATTTAAAAGAAAATAGATTGACAGGGGAGCTCCCCGAGTTCCTTTCATATTTTCATGACATGAGAGTTTTAAGTGTTGGTCATAATAATTTTCATGGCTATTTTCCTCAATGGATTACAAATCTCACCAAGTTGCAAGTGTTGGATCTATCCAATAATAAATTTAGTGGAAGAATACCATCTCATCTTGAAACACTTCGAGGATTTACAGTTAATGGATCTTCACCATTGCCAGTTGAAATGTTATATGAGGTTTTGAGGATTTACATGAAAGGCTTTGAATACAGTCTAACATATGTGTTGGAGAAAAACACAATATTTGATGCATCTAACAATAATATTTCAGGAGAAATTCCCGCAAGCATGGGAAGTTTAAACAACATGCGACTACTGAATTTATCAAGAAACCAATTGGAAGGACAAATCCCTGCATCTATTAGTGAGATATCTACTTTGGAGCAATTGGACTTGGCTAAAAATAATCTGTCTGGATGGATTCCCCAAGAGCTTAGTAAATTAACTATGTTGGCATATCTAGACATTTCATTTAACAGACTCTGTGGGCCAATCCCAATAGGAACACAGTTTGACACATTTAGTGAGACTTCATTTCAAAGAAATAAGTGCTTATGTGGATATCCTTTGCAAGCATGCAAGAAGCAGGACCCAGTGAGAAAAGTTGGCGGGGAGAGTAATGTTAAAGTGGGTTGGTTAAGTCGTGTGGATGAAGAAGTGTCATTGTTGGCATTGGCGATAGGAATGGGGATTGGATTTGGGGGAGTTGTTGCTGTGTTCATTGTATGGGGGAGAGCCAGGGCTTGGGTGATGGGCATGCCCTCCAATAAACCACAAGCCTTTTATGGAGTGTATAGATTCCCTAAATAGTTGGTGCCTAGAGGTTCAAACTTCTACTTGATATTGTAAAAACATGGAGTGTGTAAGGAATAAGGATTTTTATAGTCTGTTATGTAATATTTTATGATATTGTTATATGATGTCAAAACATGGAATGTGTAAGGAATACGGATTTCTATATTGTGTCATGTAATATTTTATGATATTGTTATTGAAATTTGATATTGTACCAAAATTTATGGCTATATTATATTGTTGGAGAGTAAAATTCCATATACACATATTTGTGTATAAAAAAGTTACATTTTTAATGGAAAATTGAACACTATATAAATAAAATAAAAAAGTTAATAAATTCACTATCATAAATAAAAAATTATAATTATTTAATTATACTAATAATTATTTGAATAACATTTTAAAGAAAAAACATTTTCTTACCATGATATATGTGAGAAAACCACTTATATTTACAACACTTTCTTATTTTTAAAGTCTTTTCCATTCTTGGTCTTTCACTGCATAAAAATTTAATTTGTTTATAAATTAATTAACCCGTTATAAATTATAGTTTTTTATAAATTTGATGTATATATTTTTGAGATAAAAAAAAATAATTAACTTATAAATTAAAAATAAGGTCAACATAAACTTAAGATGAATCAACATAGAATTTAAAAAATCAAAGTTGAAATAACTCTTTGCTATTTTATTTATTACTATATTATTATTATTATTCAAATTCATTTTATCTATTTCAATATTTTATAATTTAATTTATTGGTTTTTATAGATATACATTTCAAACATTTCAAATACACTAAGTTGTAAAAATACATAATTATTATTGTTGTAAAAAACTAAGATTAATTAAAATACTAAAAATAAATGCGTTCATATTAAAGGTACACTCTATACTATTGAATTCTTAAAATATATTTTTTTTAAATTAAAGTAAATACACTTTTAACATAACCTTTCATCCTCAATTTTTACCTAAATGTCACATTAAAGAGACACTCCATACTATTGAATTTTTAAAAGATATTTTTAAAAAGTTAAAGTAAATACACTTTTAACATAATCTTTCCTAGATGTCACATTAACGAGAAACTCCATACTATTGAATTCTTAAAATATATTTTTAAAAAATTAAAGTAAATACACTTTTAACATAGTCTTTCATTTTCAATTTCTATTTAAATGTCTATATGACAATCATTTAATCTATAATTCTATATTTCCATCTAATGTTTAGATGCTTTAAATGCTTAAAGGTTGTTGACGAGCTTATAGAAATCCCAATTATTTTGAGGTAGGAGTTTGGTCATATTCCTTTTAATATTACATGTGATCTTATTAGTTCCTGTTGAAGGCATAGAGGGACTATAGCAATCGATAATTCATTGACTTCATATTAATATGTCCTTTGACTATAAATTTTCGCATCATCTGTATTGTTCATACTATAGAAGTAAAAATATTATTTATATATAAAAAAAACTTATATGTCATCGTCTCATTGGAGAACATATTGGAGGTCTTATTGCCAGCTTCATTGTTCTCAATGTTGTAAATGTGTAGATATCCAAAGTTTTGAGCTTAGACGGTCTTTTTTAATTTTTATTACATTTTTACTGAAATGTTTACAAACCAAAAGTTCTGAGCATACTGAAATGTTTACATTTATTATTATTATTATTATTATTATTATTAGTCCTTTGTATTTGTATTGAAATGTTTGCGTACCAAAGGTTTAGATCATTGACACTCTTTTTGAAGTGCTTGAATAGGCTTGACAACTTAAATGTTTACATAGCGCGAGGTCCTGAAACAGGCCTGACAGTTTAAAGTTTTGCATACCACGAGGCCTTTAGACAGCCCGACAACCTTAAATGTTTACCTAAATAGGCTTCTCGAAGTACATTTTTCCTCGAAATTTTCCATACAACGTTGTAGTGAATTTGGACAATATTGTTGTCCACCGCCAGTTGAATAGACATTGTATGTTTCATACTTATTCTGGGCTTGGAATGCAATTTCGTCATCGTTGAGGCTACATACATTGTTTGCTGGTTCGGTGGGTGATTCCTCTTCGTTGGTTCGTCGGTCATTGCTTTTGTTGTTTGGTTCAACTTTGCAAGGTTGGAGACCTGCGCTTGCAGTTGGACCTGTTGGAGCTTGGGTTGGGGTCATGCATTCACAGTTGGATCTGGTTTTTTCTTTTTACTTTGCAGGGTCCAAGTGTTGCACCCACAATTCAACCTTTGCTTCTGTTGTTCATCGTTTTGGAGTAAGTTTCGATGCCATAATTTCATTTTCTATTCCTTCTTTGTTGTTCAGTGTTTGCAGTTTGCAAGTAAGAATGTTTGCTTATTTCTACTGGCATGCTCGTCATATGTTATTGGTTCCTTCTGTGTTTCGACTGCAGTTTGGTAATCGTTGGAGATTCATATGTTGTTTTCTGGTTCGGTGGTTGTTGCTTGTTTGTTGGTTCGTTGGTTCGTCGATTGTTGGTTGTTGTTGTTTGGCTGAAGTTTACAAGTTTGGGGCCCTGGGAATGTAGTTGGGCATGTTCGTGCTTTCACGTTGGTTTGGTGCTTGTTGTTTTCTTTTGTTTACTTCGTCTTTACAGGGTTGGGGTCCTGCGTCGACAGTTGGAGCTGCTTTTTGTTTTTGGCGCTTTGCGGTGTTCAGGTCCTCCACCCGCGAGTGGACCTACAGTTGTGTTGTTTACAGTGTCTGGCAAAGTTGAGATTTGGCGCCTGTTCCATGCCTGCCTGATCTGCTATAAAATTTTGTTGATACTTCAGTGTTCACATGATACAAAATAGTGGCATAAGAAATAATTAGACAAATACAATTAGCCGTTTCTTTTAATGTGCGGTTTTTTCTCTCAACAACACCATTTTGTTGTGGTGTATATGGAAGAATGTGTTGCATTTGGATTCCCTGTGTAGTGCAGCAGTTTGTAAAATCATTGTTCACATATTCACCTCCATTATCTGTTCTTAACCTTTGAATTTGATGTCCAGATTGCTTTTCTACAAGGGCCTTGTAGGCCAAAAACTTGTCAAAAACTTCACTCTTGAGTTTTAAGAAGTAAGCCCAAGTACGTCTGGAAAAGTCATCAATGAAAGTTAAGAAATACTTGCACCCAAAAAAATAAGGAGAAGAAAGTGGAATACACAAATCACTGTGAACAAGATGCAAAGGACCCGAGGTGTGCCAAGAGGCACGTTTGTCAAAATTGTCCCGATGATGTTTGTCGAGAACACAACCGGCACAAACACTATCTCTACATGAAATAAGAGGAAGACCAGTCACCATATGTTGATTACATGGTTGCTGCAATGAGTGATAGTTTAGATCACCAAACCGCTCATGCCAAAGTTTTCTCAAGTCATCGCTATGAACAACAAAAACTGATGAAAAAGTTGATGACCCAAAGTTGTCAAATTTGTACAACCTGGTAATATCATCAGCAATTCTAGTTGCAAGAACATGCTTAGGATCTTTTAGATCCTTGATTACAACTTGGTGAGGTGAAAACTTGACGGTTTTATCTTCACCTGAATGAATGATTTGATATACTGATAGAAGGTTACAAGAAAGATTTGGAACACATAATACATCATTGAAATGACCATTTTCTACCTGAATTGTTCCAGATCCTACAACACTAAGAGATCTATCATCACCAACAAATATTTTCTTGGTGTTACATTCATTTAGAGCAAAAAATATGGCTTTATCCTTAGCCATATGATAAGATGCTCCTGAATCAATAAGCCACTCATTAGAAGAAGAAGTAGTAGTAGAAGGTGTATTGAAGGAAAAACCAGAAGCAAAAAGTGCATGTCCATGAGAAAAAAAAGAAGAAGAAGAATCAATACTGATGTTGTGCTTCTTCATCGCTACTTCTAAGGCTGCCATCTTCTTGAAACATTTGGACTCATCATGACCATCTTTATCACAAAAGTTGTAATGTCTGTTAGTATTCTTACTTTTATATTTTGCTCATTTGTCACCATTAGCAGTTGAAGCTATCTAAGTGGGTTTGGGACCCTTATGTTGTTTGTTGTTGTAGCGAGGGTGTTGCTTCTTGGGATACTTGGGTTTATCTTTCTATTGGGCAACTAAGGCTTTGTTGGAGGTACCTGCAGTGTTGATCACTCCAAGTTGTACAAGCTTATCTTCCTCTCTAATCAAAGAAGCACAAAAGGAATCAAGAGTGGGTTTTTCATAAGCTTTCCCTAGAGCCTCTCTCATGGCATAAAAGGTAGATAAAAACACAAAATATGCACTACCTAGCTTAGAAAGAATAAGATATATGCAACGCTCTTCCTCCATTTTTATCTTACATTCTTCACATAAAATTCTAAGTGTTTTAAACTTCGATAGATAGTCTCCAAGGCAAAAAAAATCACTTGGACGCCAGGCCAGTATTTGATTTTCTAACTGTTGTGCTCGAATAATATTGAGTTTACCAAACACAGATTCAATCGTGTTCCAAGCTTCTTCGAGGTCATCAATTCCTTGAAGGTGGTACCTTAAATCAAGAGAAATGGTCATTCCGATTAGTCCATGTGCTTCGTCATTCCTATTATCCCATTTGGAATTATTATCATCACCAATGGGTGTTGTTTCCTTTCCCAAGGTAATCTAGTACAGGCCTTTACTTCTTAATAAATCTTCCATATGGGATTTCCATTGAAAGTAGTTGTTGTTGGTAAGTAATACATTACTTGTAGAAGCCATATTAAATATGCAGATAATGTGGATTTAAAAACTTAAAGTAATGATCTGGATGGAAATATATCGCAAAGTTATGCGGTTTTAAAAAAAATGGGACTGAAAATAGACTTCCGATGTGAGAGTTATACCCTTTTAAGAAAAAAGGCATAAACGATAACCATATAAGCACGTGATAGTGTAAGCTACTTTATGAAGCAACCCACTTTTATAAAGAGAAGTGGGGATCACTTTTACAATGAAGTTACCTTATAACAGAAAAGTTGCATGCAAAATAAATAACTCTAAAATAAAATATAAAGCTACTTATAGTGATTCACTTTTATACTTAAAGTGAAATGCACTTTACAATTTTTAGCATGAACTTTTTCAAAAAAAGTAACAAAAGAGAGACTTGAACTCAAGGCCTCTTACTTAATAAAGCAAGTTTTAACCAAATGGTCTAGAAAAACATATTGTAATGTTCATAAGAAGGATTGTTGTTGTTGTTGACGGCCTTGGAGAGCGTGCTAAAAAAAAACTCTTTTCACACAAGAAAAAAATTTTGTTTCTCAATGACAACAAGGGTCAAATTTTCGTTAGCTTACCCGGAAGATGCACATTTTCCTATCTGTTTCTGATTTTTTGAGATCGCACAGGGTGCGGGGAAAAGAGCATACACAGATCTAAAAGAGTAGCAACCCAGAAATAAAAAATACAAACTGAAATAAAATCAAATTAAAACTTTGCATAAATTTAAAAAATGCGTATTCAAGCTTTATACATCTGGATATGACTGTAATGGTCGTATCTTGGGCAAAAAGAAACCTTTTCGAGTGAAACAAAAAGTGTTGTTGAATGAAACAACTGTTCCGACCGCAATGGAACAATCCTCTCAGCCCATAAATGTATAGAAATGACATAAAGTGGAGATGAGGCAACTCGGCTTCACGATCTCGATCTTCAACAGGAGCGGGTCTTCAAACAGGCTCGGATACCATGTTTGACAACACAGGTATTCCAACAGAGGACGAAAACCTTCAGTAACCATTAACATAACCATATCAAAGATCAACACACCGATGTTTTCATGTGGTAAAACCCCGACGGGGAAACATCCAGGACCCCAACCAATGCTGCCACTTGGAGCAGTTTATTAAAGCAAAAAAAGATTACAGAGAGATTTTACAAGAGAGTTTCTCACAATCGATCATCGGAAAATGAACCTCAATGCTCTTTAAATAGATATCATGGACCAATCGGGTGTTAGGCCACGGATCAATGGCCATTAATATCGAGGAGAGTATGAACCGTCGGATCACTCTATGTCAGGAACATATCGTGACCGTCGGATTTCCTAACTACAAATGCATACTAATGCATACTAAAGAAACACACTAAGAAACACACTTTTACCTAACGACATATTAGACCAAGTAGATCTTAACTAACTCCTAAGTCTCTAAATATCCTAACACATCCATGGGTTTCAGTGTGCAAATTCATGGATGTCCACATGTTGCACTAGGAAAACAAATGGATATGCTCTTAGGGAATGTTTTTAAAATTATTTTTGAGAGGTGTTTTTGGGGAAAAGTATAGCAAGCATTAACAAAGGGTTGGGCTATGGTACAAATGCATAGGTGTGGCATTTTGTTTTATAACATATGCCCCCTAATGTGTGAGGTAAGAAGCGAAAAATGATGACTGAAATACATTATCAACTTTGAGAGGCGAGGATGCATAGAAATATCCATGGAGTTTCCAAAACAACTAATCCAAAAACAATAATCGTCAACAAGGACCAAGAAAGAGTTTTGTTTCCCAAGTTAGGCATACTTTGGAGTGATGTAAGCACGGTCACCAAAGAAAGTACACTACAGATCCATGGAATATGTAAAGTATATCTATATTCCATGGCCACAAATAGTACACATTGGATCCATGTGATATAAATGAAGTAGCAAGTATGGCCACAAAGAATACATAGTGGATCCATGTCAAAGTAGATCATAGCCACAAATGAATGCACAATGGACTTATGTCTCAAAATCAATAATAGAGGATAAATGGCACCAAAGAAATGAACAAGATGACCCTCTGTGAGTACCAGTCTATGAGGTGGCACCATATGATTCGGGAAGGAGAACAAAATATGTGGTGATCATACTTCACTCGAGGTCTTCACTATGATCTGTCACGGTACAAGTATACACTATGTGAATAAATGAGTCGAAGTCAAACGTAGTGAGACATCATTTGATTACTGGTCATTGAGGTATACTATTAAAAAACATGAGAAAACCCACCGATAATGATAATGGGAGTCAAGGTACCATGGTATTATCTAAAAAATGTGAATGAATGAGTTGGCGTCGAACACCTGGTAGAAAATATTGAGTAGGGTACATTGAGGTATTCCCACTGTAAATAGTGAGGGAAACTTCCATTGATGACTACAAGCCCCAAGCTACCAAACATAACTCTAGATCCCTCTCCCATAGCAAGATGTGTCGAAGTCAATGGGAGAGAACCTATTGGAATGAAGGAATTAAGGCATCCTCCATCATCCAACATGAGGGGTGGCGGAAAAGACAAATATTTGGAAGAGATCGAACGAAGAGATTGATACTCGTGATGATGATATTGACTTGGGAAGGTCGACTTGCAAGGTCAAAGGCTAACCGCGGAATCCCCGAGACAGGTTTAAAACTTTCCCTTCAACATAAGCATGACACATTAAATGACTTGGGCAGCATGACTATAAGCTTGGATACATTTGTGACATAGGAGGCATCAACAAATGCTCCATATAGTTGGAAGAATAACCAACCGGAGGAGAAAAAACAGAAAATGAGAAAAAGTCTCCTAAAGCCATACTAAAACTAGAATGATGAGATACTGACTCAATATTGTGCTTCGTTTAAGGGTCTCAAGACTGTTGCCAATAAAATAGATAGATGTTTTCCCATTCTTTTTGTTTTTTTTTATTTTTTTGTCTTTTTCATGTTATAGAATCCTGAAAAAGAATAAAAGACTGTTATCGTATAGTGGAAGGAACAAGTATCGTGGGAAAGAAAACTAATTCCATACCACAAGGAACATACCTACGCTCAATGCAAAAAAGCATGTGCAGGATAAGGACACTAGGGGAATGTTCCCTCTAGGGATAATGTGTCAAGTCACAAGGGCATAAATTGCAAGGTTGGGAATTGATAGGAATTCATAAGCAATAGGTTCAATGACAGCATGTTGAAGCCGAAATTAGGCCTAAAAGTGCAAGTAGTCAAAATGCAATGAAGTTACAACTCAAATTTACGAACTAAGCTTCCCATGATGGTCCTTTTCGTAAGTTTAGTCTCTAGGGCCTGAAAAGGAACAAAATAATGCCAAGGAGAACTCTTTCGGCCAATATTGGACTAGAGTATAGCTTTCTTGTAATTAGTCTATTTATTTTGAAAAAGGGGTAAACTTGTGTTGAACAGATGTTCCTTCAAGACCAATTAACGAGGGAAAAAGGAAAAAGGTCATTCGACAATCTTTTCAATTTTAAAGAGTTCGAAAAGAGCTTAACTATGGGCACCATAATGTCATTGTGAGCAGCATGTAAGGGAGGGAGTCTTGTGGGTAATGGCCAGAACAAGAGTGAGTAAGAAGCATGATGCTCAAAAGCAAACTCATGGCGGGGCTAAGTAGGACTCCCAAGCCTAACATAGATCTTGCAGCATAGGCGTTAGAATACAAAGGGAATCTAAACTAGGACACCCATGGAAGGTAGGCTCTACCACATGAATTAGGACACTTCTAAACGACATAGAAGGTTCTATGTCTCAACTCACTGGGCTCAATCCTAAGAAAAAATGAAACAAGAAACGAATAATGCAAAAATGCATGAAGGGGAAAATATAACCTATATGCCAATTCCGATATCATTACCTGTCATAACGGATCAACATACAATGAAAAAGGTACCAAAGAAAAATGTCTCCAAAGTATTGTATATAAGACCAAAAAACTTACCCGAAAGTTAATAAGTCTAATATAGAAATCTTTGATAAAGACATGTATTAACTAGGGATACATAACTTGAAAACAATAAACCCTAAAAATACAATATGTACAAAGGACCGCACATCCTTACAGCTCATGCATAGTAGTTCTCCAAGTAGAGCCCATTTTTAGGCTCAAGCCAATGGTTTCCTTGGTAGCCAACCAATAAAGCTTCTAGTTTAGGAGGAGGTCAAAGATCCATCATCGTAGCTTCAAGGATGGCCTAATCTAAAGGAAACTTAGTACATGAAACCAAGGCTCGACAACTAAAAAATGTCAGGGCTCGAGGTATTACAAACAACAAGATCAGATTCAAGAGGAAATTCTCGATTACTCGAGCCAATAGGCAGAAGAAAGGGCTCCCATGCCCCCATCAGATAAAATACTTGATCAATTGCTGAGACCTTGTCTCGAGAAGGAGAACATAACTATAAAGGATCCTTATCAAGAGAAATTGAACACCAAGGATAAGACACCACATAATTCACCCATGGCAGGGAAGAGTCTACTCGAACACTAGGAATGCACAAAGGGGAAACTTGACGTAAAGTCAATCCAAGATGGTGATTATCAAATGAAAGTTGATATTAGTGAAAAAAAAATTGTTGGGAGGGAAATACATCACACGAAAGAGTGTAGAAACCAAAACATTCATCGCATACACATAATCATGCCCAAGAAGAAAATTAAAATCTAAAGGTCCTAGCACCACTAACAGATAGACACGAACAGTCTTCCCACCTAATGTGATAGGAAATTGAGGAAGAACCACCATACAATCGCTAGGTCTTCTGTCAAAAGCCAACAACTCACTAGTAGTTGACACAAGCTTGGGAGAACCCAAAGCTTTCAAAGCAAAGGATGATAAAATACTTGCAAAGGATCCTTCATCTACAATACTTCGACGAATGCATAACTTATTAATTCTAACCATTATCTGGAAGGGTGTAGAAGAAGGAAGGAGAGGCTCTACAATATTATTCCAATCAAAGGAAACCATCGTAAGACATGGAGGGAGTGTACTCGAAGAGAGTGGAATTCCCCTTTTTTCATAAGGTACTGAACTGGAAATGATAAGGACATGATCAAAAGACACATCACTCCCTGAAAGAGGAGTGGGATCAAACAAATATTACATCGACAAGACCACTTCCTTAGACTTTTCACTCTCCAAGAGATGAGTGGGATCTGTTGAATATTGCATTGACGCGACCACTTCCTCAACCACTAGTTGAAAAGGATGCGAGACAACATGGTCAAGAGACACATATCCCCCCCAAAAAGAGTGGTGTCGGCCAAAGATTGCATTGGCATGACTTCTTTTTCAACCAAATATTGATTAGATTGTTGGGAAAGAAAATATGACTCAAAACTAGAATGGTTGTCATACAAGGACCACGCTTCTTGTACCACAGAAATAGCAGGGCACAAATGAGCAAGGTTATCTCCTTTGCAAATATTACAAGGGAGCTTGGGCTTACGTCCTATATGTCTAGGCTTCTCAACAACAATAGGGCCCCCATCATGAATTTCAGTGGTCGATGGGTTGCCCCCAGCATGACTACCATAGGTTGGTTGCACATCTCCAATGTGACTAGCATAGGTTGGTGACAAGACTCCAACATGACTTGCAAATTTCAATGACTCGATGCCAGTATGAATAGAAGTGACTGGAATTTTTCTTCCAGCATGACAAGAAGAGGTTGGTCACTTTCCCTTAGCATGACTTGCATAGGATGGTGACAGGTCTCCAACATGACTAGCATAGGTTGGTGACTTATTTTTCTTACTCTTCCTCTTCCTATTCTTTTTAGACTTCTAGTTACTAGTAGCAACACTTTAACCATAAGGGGTAGGAGGAGGAGAAGTTAACTTTGTGGATGCAGAAGGTGAAGGATCAAAATATGTATGATGTCCTTGACATAAGGTGCTTATGTGATAAGCATCAAGAAAATTTGGGACATTTGGAGTGGTCCACAACCAAACTGGTAGTCCTACATTCAACCCAAGAATGTTTAAAGTGGCCATCAAGGGGGAACCAACATTTCCAAAGAAAGGAAAAGCACAAGAATCCCCTTGGGCAGGAGTCCCTTGGTTGGTATCCTCAAGAAATTTGGTCATATCATTCTTGTGCATAGTTTCATCCCTTGCGGGATTTTGATTTCCATAAAATTCTTACGCACTAACTCTGACGAACCAATGATATAAAAACCCACACCTTATAGGAGGTGTCTCCACACTTTCAAGAGAAAGACCAGGGGTCCTTCCTGACTAACAGAGAAGTTGGTCAACCGCTGTGAATCAATGATCCAAAAGAGGCGACATTAAAACAACCTAATGCCAACTACATAAAGAAACACTCCAATAAAAATCCCTAAGAGAAACATTGCAAGAAAACAACTTTTCCAAAAAATTATCCTAGGTGGATGAGGTCCTGAGTCTAATTCAATGAAATAGTGGAAAGGGAACTTTCGGATGAAGGCATGAGTTGATTAAGTCTTGTGGAACAACGAACGAAGGAGTGAGAAGCAGTTATCTTGACCTCCACTAACCAGCCTTATTCGATGCAAGTACCCACGCTTTGTGGGGCACCCTCCAACAATACTAAAATGTGTGATATGATATCTTCCCCAGGTACTAGGACAAGCCTCCGCAATCACCTCCAATATCCCTATGAAAATGCACTAAGGTCATTAACTCGCAATCAACGTCCGGGGGTATAGTCGACAACCGTGATCGAACGTATGGGAAAGGTAGATAATTCTGAAGCCTATAAAGAACCACCTCTCACAGAGCTATGGATACTAATGAAACTCCTGATATACAATTTCTCCACGTCTATGCTTAGTCAAGCTTCGGAGGGGCAATCTCATTGGCTCTCCTTCACATGAACTTTTGTTTATCTCTTGTGTTAGAGGAGGCTCCCGGATATACTTATATGAAAATTTTATTTGAGACTCTCCCTAGATCAAACTCCTATGTTTGTTTTACAGCCTTAGAGAGTTATCTCTCTAATCTTAATCCAAGTCCCTAACCCTAAACTCGTTTGTGAACCCTAGAAATAAAGTCTAGTACATTTTACGTTTAGTGTTTGTTTTAGTGGTTGTTTTTACTCAAGGGGTATGGAGATGCAACTGATGTTGTTTGAGACTCTTGCAAAAATAAAACTTATAAGAAAACTTTACACTAATCCTTGAAATGAAAAAGACTTTCAAAGAGAAATGCATGAACAATCCTTCAGACCTTAAAATGCAAATTGTTTTCCTTTTCTAATGTAAAATGCAAAAGAGGCAAACAAAAGGTTTTCATTTTTTACTTATTTTTCTTTTGAAACTATTTCAAGATGAGAAGAAAACAGAAACCTGTGCTAATATATTTTTCTTTTTCAAATAACAATGCAAACAATGCAAAGAAAGAAAGAGACTTAACTAGTATAAAACTAGTTTTTATTTTTATTTTCTTTCTATCAAAGAAAAACTAACAAAATATCCTAAAAGAAACCGTAGAAAAAATGATTCATGGCCCCCGTAGCCATGAGGGGAATTGTTTTTTCAAAATGAAAATCATTTTACTTAAAAGTGCACGCTAAGAATAAGTCAAGAATGTTGGGAAACCCAGAGTAAGATCTTTTTCTTTTTCTGTATGATAAAATTTCATATTTCAACAAAGAAAATCCAGAAAGGGATTCAAGACAGCCCAGGTAACTAACCAAACCAATCACTAGATACAAAAATTAAAAAAGAAATTGAAAAAAAACTCCAACTTAACATAGGTCTTCAATTGTGTGCAGTGCAACTTGCGGATATCCACAGGATGTAGAAGATAAACTCGCAGATGTATGCAAGTTGTAGAACAATAACATGCATGTGGATAGGAAAATTCAAAAAAATTAAAATCCACTCCAGGAAAGAGGGTTTTAGGACTTAGAAACAAGTCCTACAAAGCTAAAAGACTCTGTAAAAGACTCATAAACTAACAGATTAAAAAAAAAAAAAAAAGGTAAGACACCTCAACCAAACTGACCCAACTAGGAGAGTCCCCAGTGGAGTCACCAATTCTAATTAAGGGGTTTTTCCCCTATGCTCTTGTGTCTGGATCACAACAGAGAAAGACTAAGTGGAAAAAAAAACAGCCTCCCCTCAAAGACAAGAACATAAAAGATAATGCAAATAACTATTTAAACTAGGAGGAATTAGGGATACAATGAAGAAAAGAAAGTGCACCTTATTCTCCCGTCTGATGTTGATCGCTGCTCCAATTAGTTGAAGAGCTCCTGATCTTCTACTTGAACTAGCATGTAACATAGAAAAAAAAACAAGGGTTGCAACGAAAGTAGTTATGCAATCAAAAGCATGCGCATATTATATGTCATATTCAAAGTAAGAATAAATATTAACATACAATGAATAAAAAATCTGCGGGAAAAAAAACTCTTTTATTATCGGGAAGTGGAAAAACTAAGTTACAACCTAGTCCAGCCTTTAGGCACCTTCTTGGAGCCAACTGTCTGGGTTCCTTCAAGAATCCTCAAGGATCAACTCAAACAATGTAATATTCCTTCAATGACTTAGATAGGGATAAGGAGACACCCTTTAGTCACATAACATGAGAAACAAGTGTTGGAAAACGAGTTTCCAGACTACAGGGGATGTTGCTCAAAGAATTATAAGGAAGGGAGGCTTGCTAGATGTTGGCAGCATAACTTTGTGACGCAAACGCGCCACCCAGGGCATGTCACCTCCCATGGGACCTTCTCTTCCTTAGTCTCGAAGAGCTAAAATGCTCTTCTAATCCCTTATCGGGACTTTGCAACCCCACAGGACTCTCCTTATGATCTCCCCTTTCTTCTGTCGGGAATTATCCCATCGAGAAATCGAAGTTCACACTGTCACAAGTTACTTACCTCGTGAATCCCCGATTGTCGATCTCCGATGCCACCTGGCATTGACTCCAACGAGGTTTGACCTTTTCGACACCTGTCCTCCATTGTGTCCTTAACCTCGTCGGGAAATCGCGTATCGGGATATTGCGATTCCCGTTGTCAATGTACACGGGATTTTCAATTCCCCAATCCCTGACTTTGCGGGATCTCTAGCCATGTGTCCCTGCCAATGGACGGTTCTGAACTCCCATCGGGATATCGCAAATCGCGATTCCCTGATGCAACGATCCTACACTCCAGAAATCCCCGATCAGTTAAATCCCGACTCTTATTCTGATGCTGATGCGTGTCCTGTTGAAATCAACAGTTGGGATTCTCCGTCGGAATTTCGAGACTCACAAGGTCTCTATTCTCTTGCTTGACGAAACCCCGATGACCTATATATCCCGATGACTCCTCCGGGATTCTTCTCTGTCTCAGGGCTTAACCCCTGCACAACTTCTCGAGATCTAACGACTGACGGGAAATCACTTGCTGATCCAACGCTCAGCAGCCTCTCAAGCTTGGGCTCTGTGTGGTCGTAACCTCCCCGCCCTTCCATGAGATCCAACGACTGACGAGACTTCCCCGAGCTTCTCCACAAGATCTCGGCTGTCGGTTCCTCCTCCCTGAAGATTTCTCGGAAATGGCCAAGTGATCCTTCTCAGAACTTGTCCTCTGACACCTGTACTTGCATCTCTTTGCTCAAATAGTTCCCAGCACAACCTCCTGTTCGCTCCTTTAACAATTTCACGAAGGTGCTAAACCTCCTAAGCTTTCTCACTCTGATTCTTTCAAAGGGACTTTCACGCACTCCTTGCGGCAATCATTCAGCAACTCCCAAGTGTTGAATCCTTCAGACTCTGCGCACTCCTGCAGCAGCAGTCTTTAGCTTCCCTTTCTCAGATTTACAACTGAGATCTCTGATTCCGCCTGCACACTCTTTGCACCACTTCAACAACCCTATCAACTTCTGGGCGAATGAGAACAAAGGTTCAACTACTGAGCCTTCATCAACGCACTCTTTGCGGATGAATTCAACTGCACTCCTTGCAGGAATCTCCTTGCTCAGATAGAGAAACAATTGAAACTCATTCTCTCTTCTCTCTCAGACTTCAGTTAAAAACATGAAATCACA
>JASDQU010100105.1:454941-472572 GCA_032191745.1 Picea mariana
TTTAATGAAAAAATGAACACTATATAAATAAAATAAGAAAGTTAATAAATTCACTATCAGAAATAAAAAATTATAATTATTTAATTATACTAATAATTATTTGAATAACATTTTAAAGAAAAAACATTTTCTTACTATAATATATAATATATGTGAGAAAACCATTGATATTTACAACACTTTCTTATTTTTAAAGTCTTTTCCATTCTTGGTCTTTCACTGCATAAAAATTTAATTTGTTTCTAAATTAATTAACCCGTTATAAATTATAGTTTTTTATAAATTTGATGTATATATTTTTGAGATAAAAAAAATAATTAACTTATAAATTAAAGATAAATTCAACAATAAATTTAAGATAAGTTAACATAGAATTAAAAAAATCAAAGTTGAAATAACTCTTTGCTATTTGATTTATTACTATATTATTATTATTATTCAAATTCATTTTATCTATTTCAATATTTTATAATTTAATTTATTAATTTTTATAGATATACATTTCAAACATCTCAAATCCATTAAGTTGTAAAAATACATAATTATTATTGTTGCAAAGAACTAAGATTAATTAAAATACTAACAATCAATACGTTCATATTAAAGGTACACTCTATACTATTGAATTCTTAAAAGATAGTTTAAAAAAATTAAAGTAAATACACTTTTAACATAACCTTTCATCCTCAATTTTTACCTAAATGTGAAACACTCCATACTATTGAATTCTTAAAAGATATTTAAAAAAAATTAAAGTAAATACACTTTTAACATAATCTTTCCTAAATGTCACATTAACGAGACACTCCATACTATTGAATTCTTAAAATATATTTTAAAAAAATTAAAGTAAATACACTTTTAATATAGTCTTTCATTTTCAATTTCTATTTAAACGTCTATATGAAAATCATTTCATCTATAATTCTACATTTCCATCTAATGTTCAGGTGCTTTAAATGCTTAAAGGTTGTTGACGAGTTTATAGAAATCCCAATTATTTTGAGGTAGGAGTTTGGTCATATTCCTTTTAATATAACATGTGATCTTATTAGNAAAGATATTTAAAAAAAATTAAAGTAAATACACTTTTAACATAATCTTTCCTAAATGTCACATTAACGAGACACTCCATACTATTGAATTCTTAAAATATATTTTAAAAAAATTAAAGTAAATACACTTTTAACATAGTCTTTCATTTTCAATTTCTATTTAAACGTCTATATGACAATCATTTCATCTATAATTCTACATTTCCATCTAATGTTCAGGTGCTTTAAATGCTTAAAGGTTGTTGACGAGTTTATAGAAATCCCAATTATTTTGAGGTAGGAGTTTGGTCATATTCCTTTTAATATAACATGTGATCTTATTAGTTCCTATTGAAGGCATAGTGGGACTATAGCGATCGATAATTCGTTGACTTCATATTAATATGTCCTTTGACTATAAATTTTTGCATCATTTGTACTGTTCATACTATAGAAGTAAAAATATTATTTATATATAAAAAAAACTTACATGTCATCGTCTCATTGGAGAACATATTGGAGGTCTTATTGTGAGCTTCGTTGTTCCCAATGTTGTAAATGTGTAGATATCCAAAGTTTTGAGCTTAGACACTCTTTTTTAATTTTTATTACATTTTTACTGAAATGTTTACAAACCAAAAGTTCTGTGCATACTGAAATGCTTACATTTATTATTATTATTATTATTAGTCCTTTGTATTTGTATTGAAATGTTTGCGTACCGAAGGTTTAGATCATTGACACTCTTTTTGAAGTGCTTGAATAGGCTTGACAACTTAAATGTTTACATAGCGCGAGGTCCTGAAACAGGCCTGACAATTTAAATTTTTGCATGCCACGAGGCCTTTAGACAACCCGACAACCTTAAATGTTTACCTAAATAGGCTTCTCGGAGTACATTTTTCCTCGAAATTTTCCATACAACGTTGTAGTGAATTTGGACAATATTGTTGTCCATCGCCAATTGAATAGACATTGTATGTTTCATACTTATTCTGGGCTTGGAATGCAATTTCGTCATTGTTGAAGCTACATACATTGTTTACTGGTTCGGTGGGTGCTTCTTCTTCATTGGTTCATCGGTCATTGCTTTTGTTGTTTGGTTCAACTTTGCAAGGTTGGAGACCTGCGCTTGCGGTTGGATTTGTTGGAGCTTGGGTTGGGGTCATGCATTCACAGTTGGATTTGGTTTTTTATTTTTACTTTGCGAGGTCCAAGTGTTGCACCCACAATTCAACCTTTGCTTCTGTCGTTCATCGTTTTGGAGTAAGTTTCGATGCCATAATTTCATTTTCTATTCCTTCTTTGTTGTTCAGTGTTTGCAGTTTGCAAGTAAGAATGTTTGCTTATTTCTACTGGCATGCTCGTCATATGTTTCTGGTTCCTTCTGTGCTTCGGCTGCAGTTTGGTAATCGTTGGAGATACATATGTTGTTTTCTGGTTCGGTGGTTGTTGCTTGTTCATTGGYTCGTTGGTTCATCGATTGTTGGTTGTTGTTGTTTGGCTGAAGTTTACAAGTTTGGGGCCCTAGGAATGTAGTTGGGCATGTTCATGCTTTCACGTTGGTTTGGTTCTTGTTGTTTTCTTTTGTTTATTTCGTCATATAACCACTAACATAACCAGATCAAAGATCAACACACYGATGTTTTCACGTGGTAAAACCYCGACGGGGAAACATCCAGGACCCCAACCAACGCGACCACTTGGAGCAGTTTATTAATGCAAAAAAAGATTACAGAGAGATTTTACAAGAGATTTTCTCACAATTGATCATCGAAAAATGACCCTCCATGCTCTTTAAATAGAGATCATGGACCAATCGGGTGTTAAGCCATGGATCAATGGTTGTTAATATCGAGGAGAGTATGAACTGTCAGATCACTCTATGTCGGGAATATATCGTGACCTTCGGATTTCCTAACTACAAATGCATACTAATGCATACTAAAGAAACAAACTAAGAAACACACTTTTACCTAATGACATATTAGACCAATTAGATCTTAACTAACTCCTAGGTCTCTAAATATCCTAACACATCCATGGGTTGCAATGTGCAAATTCATGGATGTCCACATGTTTCACTAGGAAAACAAATGGATATGCTCTTAGGGAATGTTTTTAAAATTATTTTTGAGAGGTGTTTTTGGGGAAAAGTATAGCAAGCATTAACAAAGGGTTGGGCTATAGTACAAATGCATAGGTGTGGCATTTTGTGTTATAACATATGCCCTCTAATGTTTGAGGTAAGAAGGGAAAAATGATGACTGAAATACATTATGAACTTTGAGAGGCGAGGATGCATAGAATTATCCATGGAGGTTCCCAAACAACTAATCCAAAGACAATAATCGTCAACAAGGACCAAGCAAGAGTTTTGTTTTTCAAGTCAGGCATACTTTGGAGTGATGTAAGCACGGTCACCAAAGCAAGTACACTACCGATGCATGGAATATGTAAAGTATATCTATATTCCATGGCCACAAATAGTACACATTGGATCCATGTGATATAAATGAAGTAGCAAGTATGGTCACTAAGAATACACAGTGGATCCATGTCAAAGTAGATCATAGCCACAAATGGATACACAATGGACTTGTGTCTCAAAATCAATAATAGAGGATAAATGGCACCAAAGAAATGAACAAGATGATCCTCTGTGAGTACCAGTCTATGAGGTGGCACCATATGATTCGGGAAGGAGAAAAAAATATGTGGTGATCATACTTCACTCAAGGTCTTCACTATGATCTGTCATGGTACAAGTATACACTATGTGAATAAATGAGTCTAAGTCGAACATAGTGAGACATCATTTGATTACTGGTCATTGAGGTATATCGTTAAGAAACATGAGAAAACCCACCGATAATGATAATGGGAGTCAAGGTACCATGGTATTATCTAAAAAGTGTGAATGAATGAGTTGGCATCGAACACCTGGTAGAAAATATTGAGTAGGGGACATTGAGGTATTCCCACTGTAAATAGTGAGGGAAACTTCCATTGACTACTACAAGCCCCAAGGTACCAAACATAACTCTAGATCCCTCTCCCATAGTAAGATGTGTCGAAGCTAATGGGAGTGAACCCGTTGGAATGAAGGAATTAAGGCATCCTCCATCATCGAGCATGAGGGGTGGATGAAAAGACAAATATTTGGAAGAGATCGAATGAAGAGATTCATACTCGTGATGATGATATTGACTTGGGAAGGTCGACTTGCAAGGTCAAAGGCTAACCGTGGAATCCCCGACACAGGTTTAAAACTTTCCCTTGAACATAAGCATGACACATTATATGACTTGGGCAGCATGACTATAAGCTTGGATACATTTGTGACACAGGAGGCATCAACAAATGCTCCATATAGTTGGAAGAATAACCAACCGGAGGAGAAAAAACTAAAAATGAGAAAAAGTCTCCTAAAGCCATACTAAAACCAGAACGATGAGATACTGACTCAATATTGTGCTTTGTCCAAGGGTGTCGATACTGTTTCCAATAAAAGAGATAGATGTTGTCCCATTCTTTTTGTTTTTTTTTATTTTTTTGTCTTTTTCATGTTATAGAATACTGAAAAAGAATAAAAGAATGTTATCGTATAGTGGAAGGAATGAGTATCGTGGGAAAGAAAACTAATTCCATAGCACAAGGAACATACCTATGCTCAATGCAAACAAGTATGTGCAGGATAAGGACACTAGGGGAATATTCCCTCTAGGGATAAGGTGTCGAGTCGCAAGGGCATAAATTGCAAGGTTGGGAACTGATAGGAATTCATAAGCAATAGGTTCAATGAAAGCATGTTGAAGCCGAAATTAGGCCTAAAAGCGCAAGTAGTCAAAATGCAATGAAGTTACAACTCAAATTTAGGAACTAAGCTTCCCATGATGGTCCTTTTCGTAAGTTTAGTCTCCAGGGCCTGAAAAGGAACAAGATAATGCCAAGGAGAACTCTTCCAACCAATATTGGACTAGAGTATACCTTTTTTGTAATTAGTCTATTTATTTTGAAAAAGGGGTAAACTTATGTTGAACAGATGTTCCTTCAAGACCAATTAACAAGGGAAAAAGGAACAAGGTCACTCGACAATCTTTTGAATTTTAAGGAGTTCGAAAACAACTTAACCATGGAAAGTATAATGTCATTGTGAGCAGCATGTAAGGGAGGGACTCTTGTGGGTAATGGCCAGAACAAGAGTGAGTAAGAAGCATGATGTTCAAATGCAAACTCATGGTGGGGATAAGTAGGATTCCCAAGCCTAACATAGATCTTGTAGCATAGGTGTTAGAATACAAAGGGAATCTAAACTAGGACACCCATGGAAGGTAGGCTCTACCACATGAATTAGGACACTTCTAAACAACATAGAAGGTTCTATGTCTCAACTCATTGGGCTCAATCCTAAGGAAAAATGAAACAGGAAACAAATAATGCAAAAATGCATGAAGGAGAAAATCTAACCTATATGCCAATTCCGAGATCATTACTTGTCATAACGGATCAACATACAATGAAAAAGGTACCAAAGAAAAATGTCTCCAAAGTATTGTATATAAGACCAAAAACACTTACCCGAAAGTTAATAAGTCTAATATAGAAATCTTTGATAAAGACAAGTATTAACTAGGGATACATAACTTGAAAACAATAAACCCTAAAAATACAATATGTACAAAGGACCGCACATCCTTACGGCTCATGCATAGTAGTTCTCCAAGTAGAGCCCATTGTTAGGCTCAAGCCAATGATTTCCTTGGTAGCCAACCAATAAAGCTTCTAGTTCAGGAGGAGGTCGAAGATCCATCATCATA
Organism: Picea mariana; assembly: GCA_032191745.1. Classification (NCBI taxonomy): domain Eukaryota; kingdom Viridiplantae; phylum Streptophyta; class Pinopsida; order Pinales; family Pinaceae; genus Picea; species Picea mariana. The sequence goes on from JASDQU010100105.1 coordinate 460,796, forward strand.
GCTTCAAGGATGGTCTAATCTAAAGGAAACTTAATACATGAAACCAAGGCTCGAAAACTAACAAATGTTAGGGCTCGAGGTATTACAAACAACAAGATCACATTCAAGAGGAAATTCTCGATTACACAGGCCAATAGGTGGATGAAAGGGCTCCCATGCCCCCATCAGATAAAATACTTGATCAATTCTTGAGACCTTGTCTCAAGAAGGAGAACATAACTGTAAAGGATCCTTATCAAGAGAAATTGAACACCAAGGATAAGACACCAAATAATTCACCCATGGCAGGGAAGAGTCTACTCGAACACTAGGAGCGCACAAAGGGGAAACTTGACGTAAAGTCGATCCAAGATGGTGATTATCAAATGAAAGTTGATATTATTGAAAAAAAAATTGTTGGGAGGGAAATACATCACATGAAAGAGTGTAGAAACCAAAACATTCATCGCATACACATAATCATGCCCAAGAAGAAAATTAAAGTCTAAAGGTCCCGGCACCACTAACAGATAGACACAGACAGCCTTCCCACCTAACGTGATAGGAAATTGAGGAAGAACCCACATACATTCGCTAGGTCTTCTGCCAAAATCCAACAACTCACAAGTAGTTGACAGAATCTTGGGAGAACCCAAAGCTTTCCAAGCAAAGGATGATAAAATACTTGCAAAGGATCATTCATCAACAATACTTCAGTGAATGCATAACTTATTAATTCTAACCATTATCTGGAAGGGTGTAGAAGAAGGAAGGAGAGGATCTACAATATTATTCCAATCAAAGGAAACCATCATAAGACTTGGAGGGAGTGTAATCGAAGAAAGTGGAATTCTCCCTTGTTCATAAGGTACTGAACTAGAAATGATAAGGACATGATCAAAAGACACATCACTCCCTAAAAGAGGGGTGGGATCAAACAAATATTACATCGACAAGACCACTTCCTTAGACTTTTCACTCTCCAAGAGATGAGTGGGATCTATTGAATATTGCATCGACGCGACCACTTTCTCAACCACTAGTTGAAAAGGATGCAAGACAACATGGTCAAGAGACACATATCTCCCCCAAAAAGAGTGGTGTCGACCGAAGATTGCATTGGCATGACTTTTTTTTCAACCAAATATTGATTAGATTGTTGGGAAAGAAAATATGACTCAAAACTAGAATGGTTGTCATACAGGACCACGCTTCTCATACCACAGAAATAGCAGGGCACAAATGAGCAAGGTTATCTCCTTTGCAAATATTACAAGGGAACTTGGGCTTACGTCCTATATGTCTAGGCTTCTCAACAACATTAGGGCCCCCATCATGACTTTCAGTGGTCGGTGGGTTGCCCCCAGCATGAATACCATAGGTTAGTTGCACATCTCCAATGTGACTAGCATACGTTGGTGACAAGACTCCAACATGACTTGCAAATTTCAGTGACTCGATGCCAGTATGAATAGAAGTGACTGGAATTTTTCTTCTAGCATAACAAGAAGAGGTTGGTCACTTTCCCTCAGCATGACTTGCAGAGGCTGGTGACAGGTCTCCAACGTGACTAGCATAGGTTGGTAACTTATTTTTCTTACTCTTCCTCTTCCTATTCTTTTTAGACTTCTAGTTACTAGTAGCAACACTTTCACCATAAGGGGTAGGAGGAGGAGAAGTTAACTTTGTGGATGCAGAAGGTGAAGGATCAAAATATGTATGATGCCCTTGACATAATATGCTTATGTGAGAAGCATCAAGAAAATTTGGGACATTTGGAGTGGTCCACAACCAAACTAGTAGTCCTACATTCAACCCATGAGTGTTTAAAGTGGCCATCAAGGGGGAACCAACATTTCCAAAGAGAGGAAAAGCACAAGAATCCCCTTGGGCAGGAGTCCCTTGGTTGGTATCCTCAAGAAATTTGGCCATATCATTCTTGTGCATAGTTTCATCCCTTGCGGGATTTTGATTTCCATAAAAGTCTTACGCACAACTTTGACGAACCAATGCTATAAAAACCCACACCTTATAGGTGGTGTCTCCACACTTTCAAGAGAAAGACCAGGGGTCCTTCCTGACTAACAGAGAAGTTGGTCAACTGCTGTGAATCAATGATCCAAAAGAGGCGACACTAAAACAACCTAATGCCAACTACATAAAGAAAGAATCCAATAAAAATCCCTAAGAGAAACATTGCAAGAAAACAAATTTTCCAAAAATTTATCCTAGGTGGATGAGGTCCTGAGTCTAATTCAATGAAATAGTGGAAAGGGACCTTCCGGACGAAGGCATGAGTTGATTAAGTCTCATGGAACAACAAACAAAGGAGTGAGAAGTAGTTATCTCGACCTCCACTAACCAACCTTATCCGATGCAAGTACCCACGCTTCGTGGGGCACCCTCCAACAATACTAAAATGTGTGATATGATATCTTCCCCAGGTACTAGGACAAGCCTCCACAATCACCTCCAATATCCCTTTGAAAATGCACTAAGGTCATTAACGCGCAATCAACGTCCGACGGTATAGTCGACAACCGTGATCGAACGTATGGGAAGGGTAGATAATTATGAAGCCTATGAAGAACCACCTCTCACGGAGCTATGGATACTAATGAAACTCCTGATATACAATTTCTCCACGTCTATGCTTAGTCAAGCTTCAGAGGGGCAATCTCATTGGCTCTCCTTCACACGAACTTTTGTTTAGCTCTTGTGTTAGAGGAGGCTCCCGGATATACTTATATGAAAATTTTATTTGAGACTCTCCCTAGATCAGACTCCTATGTTTGTTTTACAGCGTTAGAGAGTTATCTCTCTAATCCTAATCCAAGTCCCTAACCCTAAACTCGTTTGTGAACCCTAGAAATAAAGTCTAGTACATTTTAAGTTTAGTGTTTGTTTTAGTGGTTTTTTTTACTCAAGGGGTATGGATATGCAATTGATGTTGTTTGAGACTCTTGCAAAAATAAAACTTATAAGAAAACTTTACACTAATCCTTGAAATGAAAAACGCTTTCAAAGAGAAATGCATGAACAATCCTTCAGACCTTAAAATGCAAAATTTTTTCCTTTTCTGATGTAAAATGCAAAAGAGGCAAACAAAAGGATTTCATTTTTCACTTATTTTTCTTTTGAAACTATTTCAAGATGAGAAGAAAACAGAAACCTGTGCTAATATATTTTTCTTTTTCAAATAACAATGCAAACAATGCAAAGAAAGAAAGAGACTTAACTAGTATAAAACTAGTTTTTTTTTTTCTTCAAAGAAAAACTAACAAAATATCCTAAAATAAACCATAGAATAAATGATTCATGGCCCCCTGCATCCATGAGGGGAATTGTTTTTTCAAAATGAAAATCATTTTACTTAAAAATGCACGCTAAGAATAAGCCAAGAATGTTGGGAAACCCAGAGTAAGATCTTTTTCTTTTTCTGTATGATAAAATTTCATATTTCAACAAAGAAAATCCAGAAAGGGATTCAAGACAACCCAGGTAACTAACCAAACCAAGCACTAAATATAAAAATTAAAAAAGATATTAAAAAAAAACTCCAACTTAACATAGGTCTTCAATTGTGTGAAGTGCAACTTGCAGATATCCATAGGATGTAGAAGACAAACTCGCAGATGTACGCAAGTTGTAGAACAATAACATGCGCGTGGATAGGAAAATTCAAAAAAAATAAAATCCACCCTAGGAAAGAGGTTTTAGGACTTAGCAACAAGTCCTGTGAAGCTAAAAGACTCTATAAAAGACTCATAAACTAACAGAAAAAAAAAAAGAAGAAGTAAGACACCTCAACCAAACTAACCCAACTAGGAGAGTCCCCAGTGGAGTCACCAATTCTGATCAAGGGATTTTTCCCCTATGCTCTTGTGTCTGGATCACAACAGAGAAAGACTAAGTGGCAAAAAAAACAGTCTCCCCTCAAAGACAAGAACATAAAAGCTAATGCAAATAACTACTTAAACTAGGAGGAAGTAGGGATAGAGTGGAGAAAAGAAAGTGCACCTTATTCTCCAGTTTGATGTTGATCCCCGCTCCAATTAGTTGAAGAGCTCCTGATCTTCTACTTGAACTAGCATGTAACATAGAAAAGAAAACAATGGTTGCAACGAAAGCAGTTATGCAATCAAAAGCATGTGCATATTATATGTCATATTCAAAGTAAGAATAAATATTAACATACACTGAATAAAAATCTGAGGTAAAACAAACTCTTTTATTATCGGGAAGTGGAAAAACTAAGTTACAACCTAATCCAGCCTTTAGGCACCTTCTTGGAGCCAACTGTCTGGGTTCCTTCAAGAATCCTCAAGGATCAACTCAAACAATGTAATATTCCTTCAATGACTTAGATAAGGATAAGGAGACACCCTTTAGTCACATAAAATGAGAAGCAAGTGTTGGAAAACGGGTTTCCAGACTACAGGGGATGTTGCTCAAAGAATTACAAGGAAGGGAGGCTTGCTAGATGCTGGCAGCATAACTTTGCACAAAATGACTTGACCTCTCCTTAGCCCTCCATGATTGTTTTATATATCCCCAAATAGGTTTGGGGAGTTGAATTCCATTGAATACCAGCAAGGGTCGTTGGGAAACAATCGCAACCAAAAAATTCGCCCGAAAACACAGAATTATTTTATTTTTCACAAATTTTGAGGGCATCTGTGGGTTGCAGTGTGGAAATTCATGGATGTCCACGTGTTGCACTAGGAAAACCCGTGGATATGCTCTTAGGGCATGTTTTTTAAAGGATTTTTGACAGCTCTTTTTGGGGAAAAGTCTAGCAAGCATTGGGAAAGGGTTGGGCCATGGTACAAATGCATACATGTGGCATTTTGTGCTATAACACTAAGTCATTCATTTTAAATGTAGATATGTTGGAATAAATTTTAAAGGTTATCTATGAGTGTCATATCCTATATTTCCATTATATTTTTATATTTAAATAACCAAAACCACCAAGGGAAGAAGAACAATTTAACTAATTTTTTTTATGGGGGAGTGGAGAACAAAAACTAGAGTTTTGGGATTTTTTTGAGTATAGCGAAGTGTTAAATGAGCTATAATAATTTCAATTTACATAATTTTCACTTATTATGATATAGTTGAGAAGTGTAAAGTTTCTCTATTACATATTTATTTATTATTTATATACATTGTTTGATTAATTCAGAGATATCAATTTACTTTTTTAAGTGGAATTGGTAAATGTTATATTAAAAGGTGTTGTAGCAAAGCTAAACAATGAACATACCCGAGTATTGTTCTAGAAATCATACAAAGCTGACAACTTTCACAATCTACCAAAGACAACTTTTTAGATTTTTTTTTATTACATCTCAACTATCCTTACAGGTGTACAACTTAACAAAAACACCTAATACTCTAGTTATTTTTAAAAACATGAAACTAATGGAAAACATGATAGCTAAGTGCTTAGTTCTTAACTACATTGGATGGAGGGTTATGTTGTCCAGTATCCATATCATCCTTTAGTTGGTGCACAATTTCTTCTTCCTTAATATTTGCATGAACTAAATTAATTGACATTTTTTATTTGAGGCTATGGAATGCATGTCGTTGTTGAGGTTTACAAGCATATTCTGTAGCATGTTTCATTCAACTTCCAATGTATTGATTTCTACTTCTGTTGAACCAAGACTCTCATTACTTTTGCATTTTATGAGGTACATATATGTTCATTTTCATGCACCTTAGAAGTTACTAAGAAGATGAAGGATCTATTGCATTGGATTAAATATCAGTGTCTACGAAGCATCCTATGAATCTATTGAAATTCTCTTTGGTCCATGTTTTCTAAAGCCATAATAGAAATGTTTGTATAAGTCCAAACCATAGCAAAGCCACTAGAAATTGGAAAAATTACTTCTTATTCAAATAACCTTACACTCCTCAAAAACATCAACATAATTGCATAGGAACAAAATTTCCAGGAATTCCTTATCCCGTGCTTAATCTTCAAAAATCCCTTTAACAAGCCCTTTGAATTCTATGCACTAAACAAAAACCAAGAGAAAGGAGAGCCGAGAATAAAGACCCAAAATAGACACAATGAACAAATGAGTGAAATCCTAGAAGATAAGACCCAGTTACATCCTATATATCACAGTATCCGATTACTAAAAATGGGTTCCAATCATCCATGGACCATGAGAGAATCTTACCAGGTGAATGTCAAACTACTTCTTGAACCTCCTGTGATTCCCTTTCCTTCTCATTATMCCACCTTGCAAGCATAATATCACAATGGGGAATACAAAAGAGAGGACATAGTTAATTTCCAACAYGCAAGGGAGATGGGAKATTCTCCTTTCATACACCATCACCACACTTGAAGTATAAACTTTGTATTGGTGATACATGGGTTAATAAATGGTGAGGGGAGGTGTTAATAAATCTATTAATAAACAATGATAKAAAGTGGTGAGGCTTCATTGACTAAACGGTCCACTTGACCATTTTGTTCTCTCAAAACATGGAAATATAAAACTTGATGCAAACTGAGGGCTCTTTCTTAACATCATTCAAACCCCATATCAAGGAACATATGTCAGATATTTTCCATAATTGCATGTCAAAATCAGTTATCACTGAACACTCCCATATATCGGATATTCTTTAACTCCTTCTTACTCATCTCAAATCATCCGTGAAGCTCTAGAAATTGAAAAACACCTAAATAATTTCAATTGTGAAGATGGATACAAGCTTAGCCAATCCTGGACACCCCTCATCCACCTTCTAGGTAACTAAAAATGATATTTTTTGTTAAATCAATTTCGTTCCTCCCCCATGATTTTCTTGTTTATATTATTAAATGTATTGCTTTCCCCCCTCTCCATTTAGTATCAACCCCCTATTTTAATGATTATATTTTATTCTTCCATCATTAATTCCCCCCCCCCAACCTTTTTTTCATTTTAGCCTAATTTTAATAATTTAGTTTAAAGCAATTTATCTTCTTTCCCTTTTTCATCCCTTCATATTTTAATTTTTCTCTCAATGACTAATTGATTAATTCATTCATTTTTAACAAATGGTTATTTGAAAAATAACCTTTTTACCCGATTTACTCAATTTCTTCACTCTATATATTCTCAAACCATCACTCTTTTCTACTATCACTTTCATATTTATATTTCCTTTACGATGGGTGGAGTGTCCACTCAAAATGTTGAACAAATGAAAATCTTGCACATGGTTCAATTCCAGAAAAAATCGACAACAAATCAAGCAATAATCTTAGCTAGCCTATTTTCAAAGGGGGTTAGATTCATACTTATCATTTTGATAATAACGCTCAAATCTCATATAACAATCAATGTTTTTATATTCATTTCACTTGTGAGGGAGAGACCTATGAAAAGAGAATAAGCTTTGGTTTCATTATTTATGGATGTGCCTAGATCCCATGGGAAGGTCATTTTTTGTTTTCCTTCGATGCAAATATGATCCCCCCTCACCTACCACCCCTAACTAACTTACATAGATTATTAGGTAAGATTTTCTAAATATAAAACCAAGTCCTAGTAATAATTGAATCGCGAAAAGTAAAACACGGTACAAGTGAGAACTTAACTCAAGTGGGGAGGATAACATTTATGCTCCCTTGATCCGGATTATGCTGAGAATGAAATGAATGAAGATATATAACAAGGAAATACATATAAATATTGCAAGAAACATAGAGATAAAATAATACACAATTTTTATTAATGAACGAAATGTACATTAACTATAAAATGAAGAGCGAACTGAACTCGCTAGAATGGTGGTAGCGTATCTCTGAGAAGAGATATGATCGCTACACACATTTGTAAGAACATGTTTACAATGAGGCTCAAAAGGTGTTTTTAATATAAAGCAATAATGATAAAGCCCTAACATCCAAAACCCTAACCATAGAAGATGAAATGTCGAAAGGTTTGTGGGCCTCAATGGGGTAGTTGATACACCAACTTCCCGAGGGCGTAAATTTTTTATATGAACTTCATTCAGGGCACTCAGTATACCATAAAAAATGTCTAATCAATAAGTACACACTCTATTTGATCTAGCATTTTCCTTTGGCTACTTGTTAGGCATTGTTTTGCCAAAAAACATCATTTAGGGCCTCAAAATGACCCTGGAAGTTCAAGACCTGAAAAACCATGGAAAAGCTAAACCTTGGTGAGTTGCTTGCCTTGTTGAAGAAGTTGAATCTAAACCTTGGTGATTTTCTTTCCTTGTTGAAGAAGTTGTCTTTCTTTTACTTGGCATTAACTTGTTAAAGGATTCCATGAACCTGTTGTTGGAGGGGTTGGATCTATTCAACTAATCTAGTTGCATGATATTCCTTGTTATGAGTGTGGGAGGACTCTTCCAATGAAGATGAGGCATGAATATCTATGTCAATGGGGGCTAATGGTTGGAACCCCAAACACACCTGAGAATGGTTTTGGCCAATAGAGCTATGGAGGGATCGATTATCGATTTTCTTGACTAGGCAGTGTGGAGGCACCCTCGTAGGTGAAGTAAGAATATCCTTGTGCTCTTATACAATCTTKTCCACCTACTTCTTCTATATAGAAAGGTATTGGGATGAGGTTGTAGTGGTCGCAATGTCCTTCTTTTCACCTTATGACTGGATTTTGAAGAGGGTAAACTTTATGGTATGAGAGATTAATGTGTGGCACTATTTTGTCGAGGCAGTAGTCGAAACTACCTTTGGTACCCTGTAGAGACGACCCCCTAGAGTAACAAGGAATATACAAGGTTGAGAATCATAAAAAACATGACTCTTCCGCATATAGGGATGGCCTAAAATAAAATCATAGACTTACAGTGTGGAAACATCACACAATACCTCATCCTTGAAAGGATTGATGGCATAAGACATGCGACATTGTTGGCTGACACAAATATCTAATCCATGGAAAAGCCACTCGATGTTATAAGTTTGCGGGTGTGGTTTTGTTGGCAAATCCAACTTCTTGATGACTTCAACTAAGATTAGGTTCATGGCTTTCACTATCAACAATGAAATGTAATGGGGTCCCCTTCACCCACATCTATGAATGGAATCGGCACTCCCAATCCTCATAATATTCTAGTTCTCCTTGTTGGATTGTTGTGGTCATGATAATAGAAATGGTTTCTACATAAATGATTTGTTTCCTTTTATTGTTTTCTAAATCAAATTCTGAGTCAGGGTTCGAATCGTTTTCTTTGAGCTCAACCACCAATGATTATTTTGAGCGACATTCATTGGTGTTGTGCCAATGGATTTTTGTGGAAGTCGTACCACTTTCTAGTGTGCTTGTTTGTATTTCCATTACCTTTCTTTTCCTATAGATTGGAATGGTTGTCTTGAGGTTGGTTTCCCTATGAGTTAGGGCTTCCTTCACAATACTTCAGTTGTTGTGGATTTGCAAACCCAAACTCCTGCTTATTTTGTTGCTTAAATTTTTTCTAGATTTTGATAGCATGTTGATAAGAGACTCCCGGTGATGAGATGTCTAGAAACTCCATTTATGTTTGAATGTGCTTGTTTATACCCCCATGGTATTTTAGAACTAGATGTTGCTCAGAGTCTCTGATACCCAGCTTGGTGCACAAGTTATGGAAGATATTTGTGAACTCTGACACTATTTTGTCCCAATCTTTATGCATTGTGGTGCATCTCACGTATCATTCATCATAGTTTCTAATAGGATAATATTGTTCCTTGACAACATCCATAAAATATTCCCAAGTGAGATCCACCCCAAATATTCCAGACTCTTCTATGGATTTTTTCTCACAGTAAGTCTCCCACAAATATTTGACATGGGGGACAACATTAAGGAGTGCAAAGGTGTTCTTACCTCCAAATGTGGGAATATCAAAATTAATTTGTACCTTGAAGGGTGAAACGCCTCTGAAGTTGCCACTTGACAAAGATGCGTATGTTGTTTTTGACATTCGTTGAAGGATTTGGGAAAAAATATCCATCATCGCGTTCCTCTATAGTGCGAGGGATTCCATGAGAAACAACTTGATAGTATCTCATGCTCCCTCATCTCTCTTTTCTTCTACCATGGGAGGTCACTTGAGTTGGCGAGAACAGTTTTCCTCAAGAGAAACTAGATCGAGACCCAAACCTATATACCCTGACCTCATCGGGGACATGCACTAAGAAACAATAAGGAGCATACTAGTCTGATACCACTGATCCATATTATGCTGAGAACAAAATGAAGGAAGAGATATAACAAGCAAATATATAGATATATTGCAAGAAACACATAGATACAATAATACAAAATTTCTATTAATGAATGAAATGTACATGAATTGTAAAATGCAGAGCAAAGTGAACTCACTAGAATGGTGGTAGCGTATCTCTAAGAAGAGATGTGATGGCTATGCACATTCATAAGAAGATGTTTACAATGAGGATCAAAAGGCCTTTTTAGCATAAATCATTAATGAGAAAACCCTGAACATCCAAAACCCTAACCCTAGAAGATGAAACGACAAAAGGTTTGTGGGCCCTGATGGGGGTAGCTGATATGTCAACTTCTTGAGGGAGTAACTTTTGCATACGATCTTTGTTTGGGGTGCTTGGTATATTGTCTGAAAGGTCTAGCTGAGAAGTACACATTATGTTCAGCATAACATTTTCTTATGCGTACATGATATGTGTTTTCATGCCAAAAAACATCGTTTAGGACCTCAAAATGGCCCTGGAAGTTTAGGACACAAAAGACCATAGAAAAGTTGTCACGGTGGAAAAATGTGTTTTGGGCCAGTGGAATAGGTGGGTGGCCATCAATATCCACCTGGATGATCTTTAACCAACCCAACTAGACACGATTGATTGTTAAGTATGATATAAAACACAAGACATATTTTCATGACAAAGAATGATATAAAATAACAAAAGAAATTTGAGTTAAATTATTTCATGAGAAAATTAGCTTGCAATGCATGGAAAAGTTAATTTTATACAAGGTCAATAAAAATTGTAGAAGTTATGTGTCTCAGTTATATTAGTTGGTCATATTTTCATGACATGAGACTTTTAAGTGTTGATCATAATAATTTTCATGGCTATTTTCCTCAATGGATTACAAATCTCACAAAGTTGCAAGTGTTGCATCTATCCAATAATAAATTTAGTGGAAGAATACCATCTCATCTTGAAACACTTCAAGGATTTATAGTTAATGGATTTTCACCACTGCCAGTTGAAATGTTATACGAGGTTTTGAGGATTTACATGAAAGGCTTTGAATATAGTCTAACATATGTGTTGGAGAAAAACACAATATTTGATGCATCTAACAAAAATATTACAGGAGAAATTCCCGCAAGCATGGAAAGTTTAAACAACATGTGACTATTGAATTTATCAAGAAACGAATTGGAAGGACAAATCCTTGCACCTATTAGTGAGATATCTATTTTGGAGCAATTGGACTTGGCTAAAAGTAATCTGTCTAGATGGATTCCCCAAGAGTTTAATAAATTAACTATGTTGGCATCTCTAGACATTTCATTTAACAGACTCTGTGGGCCAATCCCAATAGGAGCATAGTTTGACACATTTAGTGAGACTTCATTTCAAATAAATAAGTGCTTATGTGGATATCCTTTGCAAGCATGCAAGAAGCAGGACCCCCCAGTGAGAAAAGTTGGCGGGGAGAGTAATGTTAAAGTGGGTTTGTTAAGTTGTGTGGATGAAGAAGTGTCATTGTTGGCATTGGGGATAGGAATGGGGATTGGATTTGGGGGAGTTG
>JASDQU010100105.1:472592-506469 GCA_032191745.1 Picea mariana
CATAATACATCATTGAAATGACCATTTTCTACCTGAATTGTTCCAGATCCTACAACACTAAGAGATCTATCATCACCAACAAATATTTTCTTGGTGTTACATTCATTTAGAGCAAAAAATATGGCTTTATCCTTAGCCATATGATAAGATGCTCCTGAATCAATAAGCCACTCATTAGAAGAAGAAGTAGTAGTAGAAGGTGTATTGAAGGAAAAACCAGAAGCAAAAAGTGCATGTCCATGAGAAAAAAAAGAAGAAGAAGAATCAATACTGATGTTGTGCTTCTTCATCGCTACTTCTAAGGCTGCCATCTTCTTGAAACATTTGGACTCATCATGACCATCTTTATCACAAAAGTTGTAATGTCTGTTAGTATTCTTACTTTTATATTTTGCTCATTTGTCACCATTAGCAGTTGAAGCTATCTAAGTGGGTTTGGGACCCTTATGTTGTTTGTTGTTGTAGCGAGGGTGTTGCTTCTTGGGATACTTGGGTTTATCTTTCTATTGGGCAACTAAGGCTTTGTTGGAGGTACCTGCAGTGTTGATCACTCCAAGTTGTACAAGCTTATCTTCCTCTCTAATCAAAGAAGCACAAAAGGAATCAAGAGTGGGTTTTTCATAAGCTTTCCCTAGAGCCTCTCTCATGGCATAAAAGGTAGATAAAAACACAAAATATGCACTACCTAGCTTAGAAAGAATAAGATATATGCAACGCTCTTCCTCCATTTTTATCTTACATTCTTCACATAAAATTCTAAGTGTTTTAAACTTCGATAGATAGTCTCCAAGGCAAAAAAAATCACTTGGACGCCAGGCCAGTATTTGATTTTCTAACTGTTGTGCTCGAATAATATTGAGTTTACCAAACACAGATTCAATCGTGTTCCAAGCTTCTTCGAGGTCATCAATTCCTTGAAGGTGGTACCTTAAATCAAGAGAAATGGTCATTCCGATTAGTCCATGTGCTTCGTCATTCCTATTATCCCATTTGGAATTATTATCATCACCAATGGGTGTTGTTTCCTTTCCCAAGGTAATCTAGTACAGGCCTTTACTTCTTAATAAATCTTCCATATGGGATTTCCATTGAAAGTAGTTGTTGTTGGTAAGTAATACATTACTTGTAGAAGCCATATTAAATATGCAGATAATGTGGATTTAAAAACTTAAAGTAATGATCTGGATGGAAATATATCGCAAAGTTATGCGGTTTTAAAAAAAATGGGACTGAAAATAGACTTCCGATGTGAGAGTTATGCCCTTTTAAGAAAAAAGGCATAAACGATAACCATATAAGCACGTGATAGTGTAAGCTACTTTATGAAGCAACCCACTTTTATAAAGAGAAGTGGGGATCACTTTTACAATGAAGTTACCTTATAACAGAAAAGTTGCATGCAAAATAAATAACTCTAAAATAAAATATAAAGCTACTTATAGTGATTCACTTTTATACTTAAAGTGAAATGCACTTTACAATTTTTAGCATGAACTTTTTCAAAAAAAGTAACAAAAGAGAGACTTGAACTCAAGGCCTCTTACTTAATAAAGCAAGTTTTAACCAAATGGTCTAGAAAAACATATTGTAATGTTCATAAGAAGGATTGTTGTTGTTGTTGACGGCCTTGGAGAGCGTGCTAAAAAAAAACTCTTTTCACACAAGAAAAAAATTTTGTTTCTCAATGACAACAAGGGTCAAATTTTCGTTAGCTTACCCGGAAGATGCACATTTTCCTATCTGTTTCTGATTTTTTGAGATCGCACAGGGTGCGGGGAAAAGAGCATACACAGATCTAAAAGAGTAGCAACCCAGAAATAAAAAATACAAACTGAAATAAAATCAAATTAAAACTTTGCATAAATTTAAAAAATGCGTATTCAAGCTTTATACATCTGGATATGACTGTAATGGTCGTATCTTGGGCAAAAAGAAACCTTTTCGAGTGAAACAAAAAGTGTTGTTGAATGAAACAACTGTTCCGACCGCAATGGAACAATCCTCTCAGCCCATAAATGTATAGAAATGACATAAAGTGGAGATGAGGCAACTCGGCTTCACGATCTCGATCTTCAACAGGAGCGGGTCTTCAAACAGGCTCGGATACCATGTTTGACAACACAGGTATTCCAACAGAGGACGAAAACCTTCAGTAACCATTAACATAACCATATCAAAGATCAACACACCGATGTTTTCATGTGGTAAAACCCCGACGGGGAAACATCCAGGACCCCAACCAATGCTGCCACTTGGAGCAGTTTATTAAAGCAAAAAAAGATTACAGAGAGATTTTACAAGAGAGTTTCTCACAATCGATCATCGGAAAATGAACCTCAATGCTCTTTAAATAGATATCATGGACCAATCGGGTGTTAGGCCACGGATCAATGGCCATTAATATCGAGGAGAGTATGAACCGTCGGATCACTCTATGTCAGGAACATATCGTGACCGTCGGATTTCCTAACTACAAATGCATACTAATGCATACTAAAGAAACACACTAAGAAACACACTTTTACCTAACGACATATTAGACCAAGTAGATCTTAACTAACTCCTAAGTCTCTAAATATCCTAACACATCCATGGGTTTCAGTGTGCAAATTCATGGATGTCCACATGTTGCACTAGGAAAACAAATGGATATGCTCTTAGGGAATGTTTTTAAAATTATTTTTGAGAGGTGTTTTTGGGGAAAAGTATAGCAAGCATTAACAAAGGGTTGGGCTATGGTACAAATGCATAGGTGTGGCATTTTGTTTTATAACATATGCCCCCTAATGTGTGAGGTAAGAAGCGAAAAATGATGACTGAAATACATTATCAACTTTGAGAGGCGAGGATGCATAGAAATATCCATGGAGTTTCCAAAACAACTAATCCAAAAACAATAATCGTCAACAAGGACCAAGAAAGAGTTTTGTTTCCCAAGTTAGGCATACTTTGGAGTGATGTAAGCACGGTCACCAAAGAAAGTACACTACAGATCCATGGAATATGTAAAGTATATCTATATTCCATGGCCACAAATAGTACACATTGGATCCATGTGATATAAATGAAGTAGCAAGTATGGCCACAAAGAATACATAGTGGATCCATGTCAAAGTAGATCATAGCCACAAATGAATGCACAATGGACTTATGTCTCAAAATCAATAATAGAGGATAAATGGCACCAAAGAAATGAACAAGATGACCCTCTGTGAGTACCAGTCTATGAGGTGGCACCATATGATTCGGGAAGGAGAACAAAATATGTGGTGATCATACTTCACTCGAGGTCTTCACTATGATCTGTCACGGTACAAGTATACACTATGTGAATAAATGAGTCGAAGTCAAACGTAGTGAGACATCATTTGATTACTGGTCATTGAGGTATACTATTAAAAAACATGAGAAAACCCACCGATAATGATAATGGGAGTCAAGGTACCATGGTATTATCTAAAAAATGTGAATGAATGAGTTGGCGTCGAACACCTGGTAGAAAATATTGAGTAGGGTACATTGAGGTATTCCCACTGTAAATAGTGAGGGAAACTTCCATTGATGACTACAAGCCCCAAGCTACCAAACATAACTCTAGATCCCTCTCCCATAGCAAGATGTGTCGAAGTCAATGGGAGAGAACCTATTGGAATGAAGGAATTAAGGCATCCTCCATCATCCAACATGAGGGGTGGCGGAAAAGACAAATATTTGGAAGAGATCGAACGAAGAGATTGATACTCGTGATGATGATATTGACTTGGGAAGGTCGACTTGCAAGGTCAAAGGCTAACCGCGGAATCCCCGAGACAGGTTTAAAACTTTCCCTTCAACATAAGCATGACACATTAAATGACTTGGGCAGCATGACTATAAGCTTGGATACATTTGTGACATAGGAGGCATCAACAAATGCTCCATATAGTTGGAAGAATAACCAACCGGAGGAGAAAAAACAGAAAATGAGAAAAAGTCTCCTAAAGCCATACTAAAACTAGAATGATGAGATACTGACTCAATATTGTGCTTCGTTTAAGGGTCTCAAGACTGTTGCCAATAAAATAGATAGATGTTTTCCCATTCTTTTTGTTTTTTTTTATTTTTTTGTCTTTTTCATGTTATAGAATCCTGAAAAAGAATAAAAGACTGTTATCGTATAGTGGAAGGAACAAGTATCGTGGGAAAGAAAACTAATTCCATACCACAAGGAACATACCTACGCTCAATGCAAAAAAGCATGTGCAGGATAAGGACACTAGGGGAATGTTCCCTCTAGGGATAATGTGTCAAGTCACAAGGGCATAAATTGCAAGGTTGGGAATTGATAGGAATTCATAAGCAATAGGTTCAATGACAGCATGTTGAAGCCGAAATTAGGCCTAAAAGTGCAAGTAGTCAAAATGCAATGAAGTTACAACTCAAATTTACGAACTAAGCTTCCCATGATGGTCCTTTTCGTAAGTTTAGTCTCTAGGGCCTGAAAAGGAACAAAATAATGCCAAGGAGAACTCTTTCGGCCAATATTGGACTAGAGTATAGCTTTCTTGTAATTAGTCTATTTATTTTGAAAAAGGGGTAAACTTGTGTTGAACAGATGTTCCTTCAAGACCAATTAACGAGGGAAAAAGGAAAAAGGTCATTCGACAATCTTTTCAATTTTAAAGAGTTCGAAAAGAGCTTAACTATGGGCACCATAATGTCATTGTGAGCAGCATGTAAGGGAGGGAGTCTTGTGGGTAATGGCCAGAACAAGAGTGAGTAAGAAGCATGATGCTCAAAAGCAAACTCATGGCGGGGCTAAGTAGGACTCCCAAGCCTAACATAGATCTTGCAGCATAGGCGTTAGAATACAAAGGGAATCTAAACTAGGACACCCATGGAAGGTAGGCTCTACCACATGAATTAGGACACTTCTAAACGACATAGAAGGTTCTATGTCTCAACTCACTGGGCTCAATCCTAAGAAAAAATGAAACAAGAAACGAATAATGCAAAAATGCATGAAGGGGAAAATATAACCTATATGCCAATTCCGATATCATTACCTGTCATAACGGATCAACATACAATGAAAAAGGTACCAAAGAAAAATGTCTCCAAAGTATTGTATATAAGACCAAAAAACTTACCCGAAAGTTAATAAGTCTAATATAGAAATCTTTGATAAAGACATGTATTAACTAGGGATACATAACTTGAAAACAATAAACCCTAAAAATACAATATGTACAAAGGACCGCACATCCTTACAGCTCATGCATAGTAGTTCTCCAAGTAGAGCCCATTTTTAGGCTCAAGCCAATGGTTTCCTTGGTAGCCAACCAATAAAGCTTCTAGTTTAGGAGGAGGTCAAAGATCCATCATCGTAGCTTCAAGGATGGCCTAATCTAAAGGAAACTTAGTACATGAAACCAAGGCTCGACAACTAAAAAATGTCAGGGCTCGAGGTATTACAAACAACAAGATCAGATTCAAGAGGAAATTCTCGATTACTCGAGCCAATAGGCAGAAGAAAGGGCTCCCATGCCCCCATCAGATAAAATACTTGATCAATTGCTGAGACCTTGTCTCGAGAAGGAGAACATAACTATAAAGGATCCTTATCAAGAGAAATTGAACACCAAGGATAAGACACCACATAATTCACCCATGGCAGGGAAGAGTCTACTCGAACACTAGGAATGCACAAAGGGGAAACTTGACGTAAAGTCAATCCAAGATGGTGATTATCAAATGAAAGTTGATATTAGTGAAAAAAAAATTGTTGGGAGGGAAATACATCACACGAAAGAGTGTAGAAACCAAAACATTCATCGCATACACATAATCATGCCCAAGAAGAAAATTAAAATCTAAAGGTCCTAGCACCACTAACAGATAGACACGAACAGTCTTCCCACCTAATGTGATAGGAAATTGAGGAAGAACCACCATACAATCGCTAGGTCTTCTGTCAAAAGCCAACAACTCACTAGTAGTTGACACAAGCTTGGGAGAACCCAAAGCTTTCAAAGCAAAGGATGATAAAATACTTGCAAAGGATCCTTCATCTACAATACTTCGACGAATGCATAACTTATTAATTCTAACCATTATCTGGAAGGGTGTAGAAGAAGGAAGGAGAGGCTCTACAATATTATTCCAATCAAAGGAAACCATCGTAAGACATGGAGGGAGTGTACTCGAAGAGAGTGGAATTCCCCTTTTTTCATAAGGTACTGAACTGGAAATGATAAGGACATGATCAAAAGACACATCACTCCCTGAAAGAGGAGTGGGATCAAACAAATATTACATCGACAAGACCACTTCCTTAGACTTTTCACTCTCCAAGAGATGAGTGGGATCTGTTGAATATTGCATTGACGCGACCACTTCCTCAACCACTAGTTGAAAAGGATGCGAGACAACATGGTCAAGAGACACATATCCCCCCCAAAAAGAGTGGTGTCGGCCAAAGATTGCATTGGCATGACTTCTTTTTCAACCAAATATTGATTAGATTGTTGGGAAAGAAAATATGACTCAAAACTAGAATGGTTGTCATACAAGGACCACGCTTCTTGTACCACAGAAATAGCAGGGCACAAATGAGCAAGGTTATCTCCTTTGCAAATATTACAAGGGAGCTTGGGCTTACGTCCTATATGTCTAGGCTTCTCAACAACAATAGGGCCCCCATCATGAATTTCAGTGGTCGATGGGTTGCCCCCAGCATGACTACCATAGGTTGGTTGCACATCTCCAATGTGACTAGCATAGGTTGGTGACAAGACTCCAACATGACTTGCAAATTTCAATGACTCGATGCCAGTATGAATAGAAGTGACTGGAATTTTTCTTCCAGCATGACAAGAAGAGGTTGGTCACTTTCCCTTAGCATGACTTGCATAGGATGGTGACAGGTCTCCAACATGACTAGCATAGGTTGGTGACTTATTTTTCTTACTCTTCCTCTTCCTATTCTTTTTAGACTTCTAGTTACTAGTAGCAACACTTTAACCATAAGGGGTAGGAGGAGGAGAAGTTAACTTTGTGGATGCAGAAGGTGAAGGATCAAAATATGTATGATGTCCTTGACATAAGGTGCTTATGTGATAAGCATCAAGAAAATTTGGGACATTTGGAGTGGTCCACAACCAAACTGGTAGTCCTACATTCAACCCAAGAATGTTTAAAGTGGCCATCAAGGGGGAACCAACATTTCCAAAGAAAGGAAAAGCACAAGAATCCCCTTGGGCAGGAGTCCCTTGGTTGGTATCCTCAAGAAATTTGGTCATATCATTCTTGTGCATAGTTTCATCCCTTGCGGGATTTTGATTTCCATAAAATTCTTACGCACTAACTCTGACGAACCAATGATATAAAAACCCACACCTTATAGGAGGTGTCTCCACACTTTCAAGAGAAAGACCAGGGGTCCTTCCTGACTAACAGAGAAGTTGGTCAACCGCTGTGAATCAATGATCCAAAAGAGGCGACATTAAAACAACCTAATGCCAACTACATAAAGAAACACTCCAATAAAAATCCCTAAGAGAAACATTGCAAGAAAACAACTTTTCCAAAAAATTATCCTAGGTGGATGAGGTCCTGAGTCTAATTCAATGAAATAGTGGAAAGGGAACTTTCGGATGAAGGCATGAGTTGATTAAGTCTTGTGGAACAACGAACGAAGGAGTGAGAAGCAGTTATCTTGACCTCCACTAACCAGCCTTATTCGATGCAAGTACCCACGCTTTGTGGGGCACCCTCCAACAATACTAAAATGTGTGATATGATATCTTCCCCAGGTACTAGGACAAGCCTCCGCAATCACCTCCAATATCCCTATGAAAATGCACTAAGGTCATTAACTCGCAATCAACGTCCGGGGGTATAGTCGACAACCGTGATCGAACGTATGGGAAAGGTAGATAATTCTGAAGCCTATAAAGAACCACCTCTCACAGAGCTATGGATACTAATGAAACTCCTGATATACAATTTCTCCACGTCTATGCTTAGTCAAGCTTCGGAGGGGCAATCTCATTGGCTCTCCTTCACATGAACTTTTGTTTATCTCTTGTGTTAGAGGAGGCTCCCGGATATACTTATATGAAAATTTTATTTGAGACTCTCCCTAGATCAAACTCCTATGTTTGTTTTACAGCCTTAGAGAGTTATCTCTCTAATCTTAATCCAAGTCCCTAACCCTAAACTCGTTTGTGAACCCTAGAAATAAAGTCTAGTACATTTTACGTTTAGTGTTTGTTTTAGTGGTTGTTTTTACTCAAGGGGTATGGAGATGCAACTGATGTTGTTTGAGACTCTTGCAAAAATAAAACTTATAAGAAAACTTTACACTAATCCTTGAAATGAAAAAGACTTTCAAAGAGAAATGCATGAACAATCCTTCAGACCTTAAAATGCAAATTGTTTTCCTTTTCTAATGTAAAATGCAAAAGAGGCAAACAAAAGGTTTTCATTTTTTACTTATTTTTCTTTTGAAACTATTTCAAGATGAGAAGAAAACAGAAACCTGTGCTAATATATTTTTCTTTTTCAAATAACAATGCAAACAATGCAAAGAAAGAAAGAGACTTAACTAGTATAAAACTAGTTTTTATTTTTATTTTCTTTCTATCAAAGAAAAACTAACAAAATATCCTAAAAGAAACCGTAGAAAAAATGATTCATGGCCCCCGTAGCCATGAGGGGAATTGTTTTTTCAAAATGAAAATCATTTTACTTAAAAGTGCACGCTAAGAATAAGTCAAGAATGTTGGGAAACCCAGAGTAAGATCTTTTTCTTTTTCTGTATGATAAAATTTCATATTTCAACAAAGAAAATCCAGAAAGGGATTCAAGACAGCCCAGGTAACTAACCAAACCAATCACTAGATACAAAAATTAAAAAAGAAATTGAAAAAAAACTCCAACTTAACATAGGTCTTCAATTGTGTGCAGTGCAACTTGCGGATATCCACAGGATGTAGAAGATAAACTCGCAGATGTATGCAAGTTGTAGAACAATAACATGCATGTGGATAGGAAAATTCAAAAAAATTAAAATCCACTCCAGGAAAGAGGGTTTTAGGACTTAGAAACAAGTCCTACAAAGCTAAAAGACTCTGTAAAAGACTCATAAACTAACAGATTAAAAAAAAAAAAAAAAGGTAAGACACCTCAACCAAACTGACCCAACTAGGAGAGTCCCCAGTGGAGTCACCAATTCTAATTAAGGGGTTTTTCCCCTATGCTCTTGTGTCTGGATCACAACAGAGAAAGACTAAGTGGAAAAAAAAACAGCCTCCCCTCAAAGACAAGAACATAAAAGATAATGCAAATAACTATTTAAACTAGGAGGAATTAGGGATACAATGAAGAAAAGAAAGTGCACCTTATTCTCCCGTCTGATGTTGATCGCTGCTCCAATTAGTTGAAGAGCTCCTGATCTTCTACTTGAACTAGCATGTAACATAGAAAAAAAAACAAGGGTTGCAACGAAAGTAGTTATGCAATCAAAAGCATGCGCATATTATATGTCATATTCAAAGTAAGAATAAATATTAACATACAATGAATAAAAAATCTGCGGGAAAAAAAACTCTTTTATTATCGGGAAGTGGAAAAACTAAGTTACAACCTAGTCCAGCCTTTAGGCACCTTCTTGGAGCCAACTGTCTGGGTTCCTTCAAGAATCCTCAAGGATCAACTCAAACAATGTAATATTCCTTCAATGACTTAGATAGGGATAAGGAGACACCCTTTAGTCACATAACATGAGAAACAAGTGTTGGAAAACGAGTTTCCAGACTACAGGGGATGTTGCTCAAAGAATTATAAGGAAGGGAGGCTTGCTAGATGTTGGCAGCATAACTTTGTGACGCAAACGCGCCACCCAGGGCATGTCACCTCCCATGGGACCTTCTCTTCCTTAGTCTCGAAGAGCTAAAATGCTCTTCTAATCCCTTATCGGGACTTTGCAACCCCACAGGACTCTCCTTATGATCTCCCCTTTCTTCTGTCGGGAATTATCCCATCGAGAAATCGAAGTTCACACTGTCACAAGTTACTTACCTCGTGAATCCCCGATTGTCGATCTCCGATGCCACCTGGCATTGACTCCAACGAGGTTTGACCTTTTCGACACCTGTCCTCCATTGTGTCCTTAACCTCGTCGGGAAATCGCGTATCGGGATATTGCGATTCCCGTTGTCAATGTACACGGGATTTTCAATTCCCCAATCCCTGACTTTGCGGGATCTCTAGCCATGTGTCCCTGCCAATGGACGGTTCTGAACTCCCATCGGGATATCGCAAATCGCGATTCCCTGATGCAACGATCCTACACTCCAGAAATCCCCGATCAGTTAAATCCCGACTCTTATTCTGATGCTGATGCGTGTCCTGTTGAAATCAACAGTTGGGATTCTCCGTCGGAATTTCGAGACTCACAAGGTCTCTATTCTCTTGCTTGACGAAACCCCGATGACCTATATATCCCGATGACTCCTCCGGGATTCTTCTCTGTCTCAGGGCTTAACCCCTGCACAACTTCTCGAGATCTAACGACTGACGGGAAATCACTTGCTGATCCAACGCTCAGCAGCCTCTCAAGCTTGGGCTCTGTGTGGTCGTAACCTCCCCGCCCTTCCATGAGATCCAACGACTGACGAGACTTCCCCGAGCTTCTCCACAAGATCTCGGCTGTCGGTTCCTCCTCCCTGAAGATTTCTCGGAAATGGCCAAGTGATCCTTCTCAGAACTTGTCCTCTGACACCTGTACTTGCATCTCTTTGCTCAAATAGTTCCCAGCACAACCTCCTGTTCGCTCCTTTAACAATTTCACGAAGGTGCTAAACCTCCTAAGCTTTCTCACTCTGATTCTTTCAAAGGGACTTTCACGCACTCCTTGCGGCAATCATTCAGCAACTCCCAAGTGTTGAATCCTTCAGACTCTGCGCACTCCTGCAGCAGCAGTCTTTAGCTTCCCTTTCTCAGATTTACAACTGAGATCTCTGATTCCGCCTGCACACTCTTTGCACCACTTCAACAACCCTATCAACTTCTGGGCGAATGAGAACAAAGGTTCAACTACTGAGCCTTCATCAACGCACTCTTTGCGGATGAATTCAACTGCACTCCTTGCAGGAATCTCCTTGCTCAGATAGAGAAACAATTGAAACTCATTCTCTCTTCTCTCTCAGACTTCAGTTAAAAACATGAAATCACATGCACGACATATACAAAGCAAACGCATAACCAGAAAACAAACATTCATGAGCACATAAACCACATACACAAAGAAACAACACCAGCCATGAATTTGAATCAGAATTTCATTCTATTAATTCAACCTCTGTACATGGGTGTTCTTCACAGTTTCTCTGCCTGCTCTTCTCTTCTGAACGCTACTAATGTTACAATCATACAATGAGGGTGTCTATATCCATTTTCTCTCTCGGACTCTAAAATTGTCTAATCTAGAAATAAAATCCTATATACCTGCATTAAATCTTATTAAATGCCTTTTATCTACTTCAGACAAGAGCGTATGGCTCGAGGTATGATACAACATACAAAATGCGCTCCTTCATAAAGGATCATTTAAGGCTTGCGCTATAATCCCAAAGCACTTTTCAAAATTTGGGTTTGTTTCTCCAGTTGATCTTTCGCTTGATGTGCTGGCTCGCTTGCTGAGTTGGCGATGCTCCTGCATCATACTCCTTGACTTGAAAACTTTCATGGGCTCTTGTCCATGAGCTTTTGCACGGTCTGTCCATGCTTTTGGATAAGTGCTTATATCTCCCAGCTGACATCTTCCACTGGATGATTTTCCATTTCACCAGATACTCGAAGTATTGCTTCCATCTGGTTCTTTTGCTGACTCTTTTGTCAAGTATACGCTCCATCTGTGGCCTTTCTACAATCAATATTTGCTTCTGCCACTGGATTTCTGGCTGTTCATCATTTCCATCTCCTGCGTCCTCAGCCTTATATGGATATAAGTCTGAAACATTAAATGTCGGAGATATTCCAATGTCATCCGGCAATTCAATTTCATATGCGTTCTCTCCCAATTTCTTCAGGACTTTGCATGGCCTAATTTTCTTCATCTTCAGCTTGTTCTATGTTCCACTTGGGAACCTTTCCTTCGTCAGATGTGCCAAAAATAGATCACCAACTTCGAATTGAAGTTGTCTCAGATGTTGATATGCTCTGCGCTTGTATTCCTGGTTTGTTTCCAGCAATCGCTGCTTCACTCTGCTGTGAAGTTCTTCCATCGCCTCTGCGAATTCTTCAGCGCTTGCGCTCTTGGTCATTATTTGCTCTGGATCTCTCAGTTCAGATACTCCTCTTGGCTGGATGCCATATACAATTTCAAATGGACTTTTGCCTGTGCTTCTGTTCACTGAGTCGTTGTACGCAAACTCTGCCTATGGCAACACATTGTCCCAACTGTTGTGGTGCTCTGTCACCAAGCTTCTGAGTAAATCTCCCAGACTTCTATTGACCAGCTCTATTTTCCCATCAGTCTGAGGATGATAGGTTGAACTAAACATTAAGTTAGTTCCCATCTTCTTCCAGAGTGTCCTCCAAAAATGTCCAATGAACTTTGTATCCCTGTCCGATACAATGCTTCTAGGTAAACCATGAAGTCTAACAATCTCCTTGAAAAACAAGTTTGCAATATGAGTCGCATCGCTGGTCTTCTGGCATGGAATGAAATGTGCCATTTTCGAAAACCTGTCGACCACCACAAAGATCGAATCATGTCCTCTTTGTGTTCTCGGTAATCCCAATATGAAATCCATGCAAATTTCATCCCATGGCCTCTCAGGTATGGGTAATGATTGATAGAATCCTGCATTCTGTTTTCTGCCCTTTGAATGCTGACAAATTCTGCACCAGTCAACAAAATTTTTGACATCTGTTCACATATTTGGACAAAATTACGCTTCGCTCAGCTTTGCAAATATTTTATCGTGGCCAAAATGCCCTGCTAATCCACCACTGTGCTTCTCCTTTAGTAGGTTCTCTCTCATGGAGCAATTCATAATGCATAACTGATTGCCTTTGAACAATAGTCCATTTTGGATCATGTAATCCCTCCACGGGCTTCTGTCTCTGAGAACTGGATTCTCAGCTGCCTCGTATGCCTCTGCAAAATCAGCATCACCTGCATACATGTCCTTAAGGTTTTCAAAACCCAATGTTTTGACTCTGAACTCCTGTAGCAACAAACACTTTCTTCTCAAAGCATCAGCCACTTTGTTAGCAGTCCCTGAAATGTGTTTAATTACAAATGTAAAATTCTACATATACTCTACCCATTTAGCATGTTTCTGATTCAACTTCTCTTGCTGAGTCACAAACTGTAATGCATGATTATCACTATACAGAACAGATTCCTTTGGGATCAAGTAATGCCTCCACTTCTTCAACGCCTGTATGATAGCATAAAATTCTTTATCATAGGTTGAATACTTCACTTTTTCCTCATCCAGCTTCTCGCTGATATATGCAATTGGTTTGTCCTCCTGGATCAAGACCGCTCCTATGGTAAAGCCATTTGCATCACATTTCACTTGAAATGTCTTCATGAAATCTGGTAACACCAACACCGGCTGTTCGGTGATCTTTCCCTTCAACAGATTGAAGCTCTTCTCTGTCGCTTCAGTCCAATGAAAATATTTATGTCTTTTCTTGACTGTGTCCATCATCGCTGCGCTATTTCCACTGAAGTTCCTGATGAATTTCCTATAGAAACTTGCCAATCCATGAAAAATTCTCACCTCAAAAACATTTTTCGGTGATGGCCAATTTTTAATTACCTCCACTTTACTTGGATCCATCTTCAATTCATTTTTCGATATGACAAACCCCAAGTAAATGAGTTTGGTCTTCATAAATGAAGATTTCCTCACATTGATCAACAACTACTCTTGTTGTAGCTTCCTCATTACTGCAGCTAAATGCTTCAGATGTTCTTCCTTCGTTTTGCTGAAAATCAATATGTCATCTAAATAAACAATGACAAACTTACCAATGAATTCCTTCAGCACTTCATTCATCAGCCTCATGAATGTACTTGGTGCATTCGTCAAACCAAACAGCATGACTAGCCATTCGTACAACCCTTCATTGGTTTTGAAGGCTGTCTTCCACTCATCGTCTTCCCTCATGCGAATCTGATGGTATCCTCTTTTCAAATCTACCTTTGAAAAAAACTTTGCTCCACTTAAGCAGTCCATCAAGTCATCCATCCGTGGCAATGGAAACCTGTACCTAATGGTTATCTTGTTAATGGCTCTAGAATCTGTACACATTCTCCAGCCTCCATCTTTCTTTGGACTAAGTACCATTGGAACAGCACACGGACTTAGACTCTCCCTTACCAGTCCCTTGTCCAACAACTCTTGGACCTGCCTCTTAACCTCCTCATTCTCCTGCGGTGTCAACCTGTACACTGCTTTGTTTGGCAAACTAGCTTCTGGTATGAGGTCTATATGATGACTTATGCTCCTCATCAGCGGCAACGAATGAGGTAATTTGCCTACCACTATATCAGCGAACTCTTCCAGCAGTTCCTGAATTTCCTCCGGCAAATCATCCACTCTTGTGCTGGTCAAAACAACTCTCGATTTTCTGACCACAAATAATTATGGATCCTCCTTCTTCTTTACTTTTGCCATAAGTTCCTTCCCACTCATGAGAAGTATCCTATTGTTCACTTTTGGTTTCACCTCCTTATATTTTATCAGAGGTAACATATGTGTTCTCCCATTCTTCTCTAAAGTGTACGTATTCATCTTCGCATCATGAATTACGTTCCTGTAATATTTTCATGGTCTACCTAGAAATAAATGAGATACATCCATAGGAATAACATCATAGATAATTTTATCATTATATCCTCCTATCTTGATGTCCACTAAGCATTATTTAGTGACACTCACCTGATGTCCCTTCTGTAGCCATGAGACTTTATATGGACTCGGGTGATCATTTGTTTCCAGCTCTAATTTCTCCACCATCTCGGTTGAAATGATATTGTGAGTGCTTCCGCTATCTACGATGACCTTGCATTTCTTGTCTTTGGTCTTGCATGCAGTTCTGAACAGTCTGCTTCCCTGAGTTGTGTCCTCCACCTCCTTCTCGGGTGCTAAGAGAACTTTTTGCATCATCAAAGACCTTCCGTCTTATGCGTCTTCTGCTTCAGCAGCTCGCCTTTGTGCCTCAGCGATGTGAGCTTCACCTCCATCCTTTTTTCTATCTGGACAGTCAACTGCTTTGTGTCCATTTTTCCCACATGTGTAGCATGTGATAACTCCACCTCGGCCTCTTCCTCTACCTCTGGTACGAGGAAAAGTACTATTATCAGTGTATCCTCCAACCAGTTCTGCCTGTTGCCTTTGCTGTTCAGCGTGCTAGCCTCACTGAGAACTTCCACCTCTTTCCATTCTGGTCTGAGGATTTTTCCAGTCATCCTTAGATTTCTGGAACCTATGTTGGGTAACCGACTTACCTTTCGGCTGGCTCCTACCTCGCCCTCGCTGTGCTGGCTTACGGCTTAGTTTCTCTTCTGCCTTCAATGCCATCTGATACGCATCCTCAACCGTTCTGACGGTTGTCATGCTCATCTCATCCTGGATATCGTATCTTAAGCCATTCATATACCTGGCTACTTTTTCATCATCGCTCTCCCGATGACCTACTCTAATATAGAGCTTGTAAAATTCTTCGGTGTATTCCTTCACCGTCATCAACTTCTGTCTCAGGTTCTGTATTCTCCTGAACAGTGTGATCTGATAATCCCTCGGGATGAATTTTTCCTTCATCTTCACAATCATTCTATCCCAAATTTTGATCTTTTGTTTTCCTTTGGAACGTCTATCTGCTTGATGCTCGTCCCACCATAATGTTGCATGTCCCTTCAATTTCGTGATAGCATGCCTGACCTTTTTATCCTCTTCGATATCCTTATAATCGAAGTAGGTGTCAAGAGCTCTAATCCAATCTGGAAGATTTTCTACATCCAGATTTCCTTCGTAGACTGGAATGTCCATTTTTTTCTTAGAACTCATTCGGGAAATACCTTTAATCAATCACTCACTGGCTGCATCTTTGGTTGCAACTTCACCTTGTGGTTTAGCCCCAACTTCACCTCCGGAGTCACTTAGATCCCTAGCATTGGCTGTGCGTCTCTGTGCTGCTTCCATATCTTCCATTCTGGCACGAAGATTTTGTATTTCCCTCTCCATCTCTACATTCTATCCTTGGCTACTTCTTTCTCTGGACATTTCTCTTTCCCCCTCTGGATTGGGTGATTGTCTACCTCTTCTCGGTGGCATGGTGAAATTTTCTCTTTTCCTCTGTTACAGAAAACAGAGAGATTTTCTCGCTCTGATACCACTTGACGCAAACGCGCCACCCAGGGCACGTCAACTCCCACAGGACCTTCTTTTCCTTAGGCCCGAAGATATAAAATGCTCTTCTAATCCCTTATCGGGACTTTGCAACCCCACAGGACTCTCCTTATGATCTCCCCTTTCTTCTATCGGGAATTATCCCATCGGGAAATCGACGTTCACACTGTCACAAGTTACTTACCTCGTGAATCCCCGATTCCCGATCTCCGATGCCACCTGGCGTTGACTCCAGCGAGGTTTGACCTTTTCGACACCTCTCCTCCACTATGTCCTTAACCTCGTCGAGAAATCACGTATCGAGATATCGCGATTCCCGTTGTCAATGTACACAGGACTTTCAATTCCCTGATCCCCGACTCTACGGGATCTCTAGCCACGTGTCCCTTCCAATGGATGGTTCTGAACACTCGTCGGGATATCGTGAATCGTGATTCCCTGATGCAATGATATTACACTCTGAAAATCCCCGATGAGTTAAATCCCGACTCTTATTCTGATGCCGATGCGTGTCCTGTTGAAATCAACGGCTGGGATTCTCTGTCGTAATTTCGAGACTCACAAGGTCTCTATTCTCTTGCTTGACGAAACCCCGACGACCTGATATCCTGATGACTCCTCCGGGATTCTCCTCTGTCTCAGGGCTTAACCCCTGCACAACTTCTCGAGATCTAACGGCGGACAGGAAATCACTTGCTGATCCAATGCTCAGCAGCCTCTCAAGATTGGGCTCTGTGTGGTCGTAACCTCCCCGCACTTCCATGAGATCCAACGACTGACGGGACTTCCGCGAGCTTCTCCACAAGATCTCGACCGTCGGTTCCTCCTCTCTGAAGATTCTTGGAAACGGCCAAGTGATCCTTCTCAGAACTTGTCCTCTGACACCTGTACTTGCATCTCTTTGCTCGAACAGTTCCCGGCACAACCTCCTGTGCTCTCCTTTAACAATGTCATGAAGGTGCTAAACCTCCTGAGCTTTCTCACTCTGATTCTTTCAGAGGGACTTGCACGCACTCCTTGCGGCAATCATTCAACAACTCCCAAGTGTTGAATCCTTCAGACTCTGCGCACTCCTGCAGCAGGAGTCTTTAGCTTCCTTTTCTCATATTTACAAATGAGATCTCTGATTCCGCCTGCACACTCTTTGCACGATTTCAACAACCTTATCAACTTCTGGGCGAATGAGAACAAAGGTTCAACTACTGAGCCTTCATCAACGCACTCTTTGCGGATGAATTCAAATGCACTCCTTGCAGAAATCTCCTTGCTCAGATAGAGAAACAATTGAAACTCATTCTCTCTTCTCTCTCAGACTTCAGTTAAAAACATGAAATCACATGCACAACATATACAAAGCAAATACATAACCAGAAAACAAACATTCATGAGCACATAAACCACATACACAAAGAAACAACACCAGCCATGAATTTGAATCAGAATTTCATTCTATTAATTCAACCTCTGTACATGAGTGTTCTTCACAGTTTCTCTGCCTTCTCTTCTCTTCTGAATGCTGCTAATGTTACAATCATACAATGAGGGTGTCTATATCTGTTTTCCCTCTCGGACTCTAAAACTGTCTAATCTAGAAATAAAATCCTATCTACCTGCATTAAATCTTACTAAATGCCTTTTATCTACTTCAGACAAGAGCGTATGGCTCGAGGTCTGATACAACATACAAAAGGCGCTCCTTCATAAAGGATCATTTAAGGCTTGTGCTACAATCCCAAAGCACTTTTGAAAATTTGGGTTTGTTTCTCCAGCTGATCTTTCGCTTGATGTGCTGGCTCGTTTGCTGAGTTGGCGATGCTCCTGCATCATACTCCTCTTCTTGAAAACTTTCATGGGCTCCTATCCATGAGCTCCTCCATGGTCTGTCCATGCTTTTGGATAAGTGCTTCTGTCTCCCAGCTGGCATCTTCCACCGGATGATTTTTCCATTTCACCAGATACTCGAAGTATTGCTTCCGTTTGGTTCTTTTGCTGACTCTTTTGTCAAGTATATGCTCCATCTGTGGCCTTTCTGCAATCGGCATCTGCTTCTGCCACTGGATTTCTGGCTGTTCATCATTTCCAGCTCCTGCGTCCTCAGCCTTATATGGATATAAATCTAAAACATTGAATGTCAGAGATATTCCAATGTCATCTGGCAACTCAATTTCATATGCGTTCTCTCCCAATTTCTTCAGGACTCTGCATGGCCCAATTTTCTTCATCTTCAGCTTGTTGTATGTTCCCCTTGGGAACCTTTCCTTCGTCAGATGTGCCAAAACTAGATCACCAACTTCGAATTGAAGTTGTCTCAGATGTTGATCCGCTTTGTGCTTGTATTCCTGGTTTGTTTCCAGCAATCGCTGCTTCACTCTGCTGTGAAGTTCTTCCATCGCCTCGCAAATTCTTCAGAGCTTGCACTCTTGGTCATTATCTGCTCTGAATCTCTCAGTTCAGATACTCCTCTTGGCTGGCTGCCATATACAATTTCAAATGGACTTTTTCCTGTGCTTCTGTTCACTGAGTTGTTGTACGCAAACTCTGTCTGTGGCAACACATTGTCCCAACTGCTGTGGTGCTCTGTCACCAAGATTCTGAGTAAATCTCCCAGACTTCTATTGACCACCTCTATTTTCCCATCAATCTGAGGATGATAGGTTGAACTAAACATTAATTTAGTTCCCATCTTCTTCCAGAGTGTCCTCCAAAAATGTCCAATGAAATTTGTATCCCTGTCCGATACAATGCTTCTGGGTAAACCATGAAGTCTAACAATCTCCTTGAAAAACAAGTTTTCGATATGAGTCACATTGCTGGTCTTCTGGCATGGAATGAAATGTGCCATTTTCGAAAACCTGTCGACCACCACAAAGATCAAATCATGTCCTCTTTGCGTTCTCGGTAATCCCAATATGAAATACATGCTGATTTCATCCCATGGCCTCTTAGGTATGGGTAATGATTGATATAATCCCACATTCTATTTTCTGCCCTTTGAATGCTGACAAATTATGTACCTGTTAACAAACTTTTTGACATCTGTTCGCATCTTCGGCCAAAAATACGCTTCGCTCAGCTTTGCAAACATTTTATCTGGGCCAAAATGCCCTGCTAATCCGCCACTGTGCTTCTCCTTTAGCAGGTTCTCTCTCATGGAGCAATTCAGAATGCATAACTGATTGCCTCTAAACAACAGTCCATTTTGGATCATGTAATCCCTCCACGGGCTTCTGTCTCTGAGAACTGGATTCTCAGTTGCCTCGTATGCCTCTTCAAAATCAGCATCACCTGCATACATGTCCTTAAGGTTTTCAAAACCCAATGTTTTGACTCTGAACTCCTGCAGCAACAAACACTTCTTGCTCAAAGCATCAACCACTTTGTTAGTAGTCCCTGAAATGTGTTTAATTACAAACATAAAATTCTGCATATACTCTACCCATTTAGCATGTTTCTGATTAAACTTCTCTTGCTGAGTCACAAACTGTAATGCATGATTATCACTATACAGAACAAATTCCTTTGGGATCAAGTAATGCCTCCACTTCTTCAACACCTGTATGATAGAATAAAATTCTTTATCATAGGTTGAATACTTCACTTTTGCCTCATCCAGCTTCTCGCTGAAATATGCAATTGGTCTGTCCTCCTGGCTCAAGACCGCTCCTATGGCAAAGCCACTTGCATCACATTTCACTTGAAATGTCTTCATGAAATCTGGTAACACCAACGCTGGCTGTTCGATGATCTTTCGCTTCAACAGATTGAAGCTCTTCTCTGCCGCTTCAGTCCAATGAAAAGATTTATGTCTTTTCTTGACTGTGTCCATCATCACTGCACTAATTCCACTGAAGTTCTTGATGAATTTCCTGTAGAAATTTGCCAATCCATGAAAACTTCTCACCTCGAAAACATTTTTTGGTGATGGCCAATTTTTAATTACCTCCACTTTACTTGGATCCATATTCAATTCATTTGCCGATATGACAAACCCCAAGTAAATGAGTTGTGTCTTCATAAATGAAGATTTCTTCACATTGATCAACAAATTCTCTTGTTGTAGCTTCCTCATTACTGCAGCTAAATGCTTCAGATGTTCTTCCTTCGTTTTGTTGAAAATCAATGTCATCTAAATAAACAATGACAAAATTACCAATGAATTCCTTCAACACTTCATTCATCAGCCTCATGA
Source organism: Picea mariana (assembly GCA_032191745.1). Classification (NCBI taxonomy): domain Eukaryota; kingdom Viridiplantae; phylum Streptophyta; class Pinopsida; order Pinales; family Pinaceae; genus Picea; species Picea mariana. The sequence continues at coordinate 493,197 of JASDQU010100105.1, forward strand.
ATGTACATGGTGCATTCGTCAAACCAAATGGCATGACTACCCATTCGTACAACCCTTCATTGGTTTTGAAGGCTGTCTTCCACTCATCGCCTTCCCTCATGCGAATCTGATGGTATTCGCTTTTCAAATCTACCTTTGAAAAAAACATTGCTCCACTTAAGCAGTCCATCAAGTCATCATCCGTGGCAATGGAAACCTGTACCTAATGGTTATCTTGTTAATGGCTCTGGAATCTGTACACATTCTCCAGCCTCCATCTTTCTTTGGACTAAGTACCATTGGAACGGTACACGGACTTAGACTCTCCCTGACCAGTTGTTGTCCAACAACTTCTGGACCTGCCTCTTAACCTCCTCATTCTCCTGTGGTGTCAACCTGTACATTGCTTTGTTTGGAAAACTAGCTCCTGGTATGAGGTCTATATGATGACTTATGCTCCTCATCGGTGGCAATGAATGAGGTAATTCGTCTACCACTATATCAACGAACTCTTCCAGCAGTTCTTGAATTTCCTCCGGAAAATCATCCACTCTTGTGCTGGTCAAAACAACTCTCGGTTTTCTGACCACATAGAATTGTGGATCCTTCTTCTTCTTTACTTCTACCAGAAGTTCCTTCCCACTCATGAGAAGTATCCTATTGTTCACTTCTGGTTTCACCTCCTTATCTTTTATCGGAAGTAACATATGTGTTCTCCCATTCTTCTCTAAAGTGTACGTATTCATCTTCCCATCATGAATTATGTTCCTGTCATATTGCCATGGTCTGCCTAGCAATAAATGACATACATCCATAGGAATAACATCAGAGAGAATTTTATCATTATATCCTCCTATCTTGATGTCCACTAAGCACTGTTTAGTGACCCTCACCTGATGTCCCTTCTGTAGACATGAGACTTTGTATGGACTCTGGTGATTAGTTGTTTCCAGCTCTAATTTCTCCACCATCTCGGTTGAAACGAGATTGTCGGTGCTTCCGCTATCTACAATGACCTTGCATTTCCTGTCTTTGGTCTTGCATGCAGTTCTGAACAGTCTGCTTCTCTAAGTTTTGTCCTCCACCTCCTTCTCGGGTGCTAAGAGAACTTTTTGCATCATCAAAGACCTTCCGTCTTCTATGTCTTCTGCTTCAGCAGCTCGCCTTTGTGCCTCAGCGATGTGAGCTTCACCTCCATCCTTTTTTCTATCTGGAAAATCAACTTCTTTGTGTCCATTTTTCCCACATGTGTAGCATGTGATAACTCCACCTCGGCCTCTTCGTCTACCTCTGGTACGAGGAAAAGTACTATTATCAGTGTATCCTCCATCCGGTTCTACCTGTTGCCTTCGCTGTTCAACGTGCTGGCCTTGCTGAGAACTTCCACCTCTCTCCATTCTGGTCTGAGGCTTTTTCCAGTCATCCTTAGATTTATGGAACCTATCCTGGGTAACCGACTTACCTTTCGGCTGGCTCCTACCTCGCCCTCGTTGTGCTGGCTTACAGCTTAGTTTCTCTTCTGCCTTCAATGCCATCTGATACGCATCCTCAACCATTCTGACGGTTGTCATGCTCATCTCATCCTGGATATCGTATCTTAAGCCATTCATATACCTGGCTACTTTTTCGTCATCACTCTCCCGATGACCTGCTCTAATATTGAGCTTGTAAAATTCTTCGGTGTATTCCTTCACCGTCATCAACTTCTGTCTCAAGTTCTGCATTCTCCTGAACAGTGTGATCTAATAATCCCTCGGGATGAATTTTTCCTTCATCTTCGCAATCATTCGATCCCAGCTTTTGATCTTTTGTTTGCCTTTGGAACATCTATCTGCTTGAAGCTCAGCCTACCATAATGCTGCATGTCCCTTCAATTTCGTGACAGCATGCCTGACCTTTTTATCCTCTTAGATATCCTCATAATAGAAGTAGGTGTCAAGAGCTCTAATCCAATCCAGAAGCTCTTCTTCATCAAGATTTCCTTCGTAGACTGGAATGTCCATTTTTGTCTTAGAACTCATTCAGGCGATAGCTTTAATCAATCGCTCATTGGCTTCATCTTTGGCTGAAACTTCTCCTTGTGGTTCAGCCTCAACTTCACCTTCAGAGTCACTTAGATCTCCAGCATTGGCTGTGCGTCTCTGCGCTGCTTCCATATCTTCCATTCTGGCACGAAGATTTTGTATTTCTCTCTCCATCTCTACATTTTGTCCTTGGCTACTTCTTTCTCTGGACATTTCTCTTTCCCCCTCTGGATTGGGTGATTGTCTACCTCTTCTCGGTGGCATGGTGAAATTTTCTCTTCTCCTCTGTTACAGAAAACAGAGAGATTTTATCACTCTGATACCACTTGACACAAACACACCACCTAGGGCACGTCAGTTACCACAATACCTTCTCTTCCTTAGGCTCGAAGAGCTAAAATGCTCTTATAATCCCTTATCGGGACTTTGCAACCCCACAGGACTCTCCTTATGATCTCCCCTTTCTTCTGTCGGTAATTATCCCATCAGGAAATCGGCGTTCACACTGTCACAAGTTACTTACCTCGTGAATCCCTGATTCCCGATCTCTGATGCCACCTGGCATTGACTCCAGCGAGGTTTGACCTTTTCGACACCTGTCCTCCACTATGTCCTTAACCTCGTCGAGAAATCGCGTATCGAGATATCGCAATTTTCGTTGTCAATGTACACGGGACTTTCAATTCCCCAATCCCTGACTCTGCGGGATATCTAGCCACGTGTCCCTGCCAATGGACGATTCTGAACTCCCGTCGGGATATCGCGAATCACGATTCCCTGATGCAACGATCCTACATTCCAGAAATCCTCGATGAGTTAAATCCTGACTCTTATTCTGATGCCGACGCGTGTCTTGTTGAAATCAACAACTTGGATTCTCCGTCGGAATTTCGAGACTCACAAGGTCTCTATTCTCTTGCTTGATGAAAACCCGATGACCTGATATCCTGATGACTCCTCCGGGGTTCTCCTCTGTCTCAGGGATTAACCCCTGCACAACTTCTCGAGATCTAACGACTGACGGGAAATCACTTGCTGATCCAATGCTCAGCAGCCTCTCAAGCTTGGGCTCTGTGTGGTCGTAACCTCCCCGCACTTCCACGAGATCCAACGGCTGATGGGACTTCCCCGATCTTCTCCACAAGATCTCGACCGTCGGTTTCTCCTCACTGAAAATTTCTTGGAAATGGCCAAGTGATCCTTCTCAAAACTTGTCCTCTGACACCTGTACTTGCATCTCTTTGCTCGAACAGTTCCCGGCACAACCTCCTGTGCTCTCCTTTAACAATGTCACGAAGGTGCTAAACCTCCTGAGCTTTCTCACTCTGATTCTTTCAGAGGGACTTGCATGCACTCCTTGCGGCAATCATTCAACAACTCCCAAGTGTTGAATCCTTCAGACTCTGTGCACTCCTGTAGAAGTCTTTAGCTTCCCTTTGTCAGATTTACAACTGAGATCTCTGATTCTGCCTGCACACTCTTTGCACCACTTCAACAACCCTATCAACTTCTGGGTGAATGAGAACAAAGTTTCAACTACTGAGCCTTCATCAACGCACTCTTTGCGGATGAATTCAACTGCACTCCTTGCAGGAATCTCCTTGCTCAGATAGAGAAACAATTGAAACTCATTCTCTCTTCTCTCTCAGACTTCGGTTAAAAACATGAAATCACAAGCACAACATATACAAAGAAAATGCATAACCAGAAAACAAACATTCATGAGCACATAAACCACATACACAAAGAAACAACACCATCCATGAATTTGAATCAGAATTTCATTCTATTAATTCAACCTCTGTACATGGGTGTTCTTCACAGTTTCTCTGTCTGCTCTTCTCTTCTGAATGCTGCTAATGTTATAATCATACAATGAGGGTGTCTATATCTGTTTTCCCTCTCAGACTCTAAAACTGTCTAATCTAGAAATAAAATCCTATCTACCTGCATTAAATCTTATTAAATGCCTTTTATCTACTTCAGACAAGAGCGTATGGCTCAAGGTCTGATACAACATACAAAAGGCGCTCCTTCATAAAGGATCATTTAAGGCTTGCGCTACAATCCTAAAGCACTTTTCAAAATTTGGGTTTGTTTCTCGAGCTGATCTTTCGCTTGATGTGCTAGCTCGCTTGCTGAGTTGGCGATGCTCCTGCATCATACTCCTCGGCTTGAAAAATTTCATGGGCTCCTGTCCATGAGCTCCTGCACGGTCTGTCCATGCTTTTGGATAAGTGCTTCTGTCTCCCAGCTGGCATCTTCCACTGGATGATTTTTCCATTTCACCAGATACTCGAAGTATTGCTTCCGTCTGGTTCTTTTGCTGACTCTTTTGTCAAGTATACGCTCCATCTATGGCCTTTATGCAATCAGCATCTACTTCTGCCACTCGATTTCTGGCTGTTCATCATTTCCAGCTCCTACGTCCTCAACCTTATATGGATATAAATCTGAAACATTGAATGTAAGAGATATTCCAATGTCATCCGACAATTCAATTTCATATGCGTTCTCTCCCAATTTCTTCAGGACTCTGCATGGCCCAATTTTCTTCATCTTCATCTTTTTGTATGTTCCCCTTCGGAACCTTTCCTTTGTCAGATGTGCCAAAACTAAATCACCAACTTTGAATTGAAGTTGTCTCATATGTTGATCCGCTCTACACTTGTATTCCTGGTTTGTTTCCAGCAATCGCTGCTTCACTCTGCTGTGAAGTTCTTCCATCGCCTCTACGAATTCTTCAGCGCTTGCGCTCTTGGTCATTATCTGCTCTGAATCTCTTAGTTCAGACTTCTCTTAGCTGGCTAACATATACAATTTCAAATGGACTTTTGCCTGTGCTTCTGTTCACTGAGTCGTTGTACGCAAACTCTGCCTGTGGAAACACATTGTCCCAATTGTTGTGGTACTCTGTCACCAAGATTCTGAGTAAATCTCCCAGACTTCTATTGACCACCTCTGTTTTCCCATCAATCTGAGGATGATAGGCTGAACTAAACATTAAGTTAGTTCCCATCTTCTTCCAGAGTGTCCTCCAGAAATGTCCAATGAGCTTTGTATCCCTGTCCGATACAATGCTTCTGGGTAAACCATGAAGTCTAACAATCTCCTTGAAAAACAAGTTTGCAATATGAGTCGCATCGTTGTTCTTCTGGCATGAAATGAAATGTGCCATTTTCGAAAACCTATCAACCACCACAAAGATTGAATCATGTCCTCTTTGCGTTCTCAGTAACCCCAATATGAAATCCATGCTGATTTCATCCCATGGCCTCTCAAGTATGGGTAATGATTGATAGAATCCCACACTCTGTTTTCTGCCCTTTGAATGCTGACAAATTCTGCACCTGTCAACAAAATTTTTGACATCTGTTCGCATCTTTGGCCAAAAATACACTTCGCTTAGCTTTGCAAACGTTTTATCGTGGCCAAAATGCCTTGTTAATCCCCCACTATGCTTCTCCTTTAGTAGGTTCTCTCTCATGGAGAAATTCGGAATGCATAACTTATTGCCTTTGAACAACAGTCCATTTTGGATCATGTAATCCCTCCACGGGCTTCTGTCTCTGAGAACTGGATTCTCAGTTGCCTCGTATGCCTCTTCAAAATCAGCATCACCTGCATACATGTCCTTAAGGTTTTCAAAACCCAATGTTTTGACTCTAAACTTCTGCAACAACAAACACTTCCTGCTCAAAGCATCAGCCACTTTGTTAGCAGTCCGTGAAATGTGTTTAATTACAAACGTAAAATTCTGAATATACTCTACCCATTTAGCATGTTTCCGATTCAACTTCTCTTGCTGAGTCACAAACTGTAATGCATGATTATCACTATACATAACAAATTCCTTTGGGATCAAGTAATGCCTCCACTTCTTCAACGCCTGTATGATAGCATAAAATTCTTTATCATAGGTTGAATACTTCACTTTTGCCTCATCCAGCTTCTCGCTGAAATATGCAATTGGTCTATCCTCTTGGCTCAAGACCGGTCCTATGGCAAAGACACTTACATTACATTTCACTTGAAATGTCTTCATGAAATCTGGTAACACCAACACCGGCTGTTCGGTGATCTTTCGCTTCAACAGATTGAATCTCTTCTCTGCTACTTCAGTCCAATGAAAAGATTTATGTCTTTTCTTGACTGTGTCCATCATCGCTGCGCTAATTCCACTGAAGTTCCTGTTGAATTTCCTGTAGAAAATTTCTAGTCCATGAAAACTTCTCACCTCAAAAACATTTTTCTGTGATGGCCAATTTTTAATTACCTCCACTTTACTTGGATCCATCTTCAATTCATTTTCCGATATGACAAACCCCAAGTAAATGAGTTATGTCTTCATAAATGAAGATTTCCTCACATTGATCAACAACTTCTCTTGCTGTAGCTTCCTCATTACTACAGCTAAATGCTTCAGATGTTCTTCCTTCGTTTTGCTGAAAATCAATATGTCATCTAAATAAACAATGACAAACTTACCAATGAATTCCTTCAGCACTTCATTCATCAGCCTCATGAATGTACTTGGTGCATTCGTCAAACCAAACGGCATGACTAGCCATTCGTACAACCCTTCATTGGTTTTCAAGGCTGTCTTCCACTCATTGCCTTCCCTCATGCGAATCTGATGGTATCTGCTTTTCAAATCTACCTTTGAAAAAAACTTTTCTCCACTTAAGCAGTCCATCAAGTCATCCATCCGTGGCAATGGAAACCTGTACCTAATGGTTATCTTGTTAATGGCTCTGGAATCTATACACATTCTCCAGCCTCCATCTTTCTTTGGACTAAGTACCGTTGGAACGACACATGGACTTAGACTGTCCCTGACCAGTCCCTTGTCCAACAACTCCTGGACCTACCTCTTAACCTCCTCATTCTCCTGCGGTGTCAACCTGTACGCTGCTTTGTTTGGCAAACTAGCTTCTGGTATGAGGTCTATATGATGACTTATGCTCGTCATCGGCAACAACAAATGAGGTAATTCGTCTACCACTATATCAGTGAACTCTTCCAGCAGTTCCTGAATTTCCTCTGGCAAATCATCCAATCTTGTGCTGGTCAAAACAACTCTCGGTTTTCTGACCACAAAGAATTGTGGATCCTCCTTCTTCTTTACTTCTGCCAGAAGTTCCTTCCCACTCATGAGAAGTATCCTATTGTTCACTTATGGTTTCACCTCCTTATCTTTTATCGGAAGTAACATATGTGTTCTCCCATTCTTCTCTAAAGTGTACATATTCATATTCCCATCATGAATTACGTTCCTGTCATATTGCCATGGTCTTCCTAGCAATAAATGACATACATCCTTAGGAATAACATCACAGAGAATTTTATCATTATATCCTCCTATCTTGATGTCCACTAAGCATTGTTTAGTGACACTCACCTGATGTCCCTTCTGTAGCTATGAGACTTTATATGGACTCGGGTGATCAGTTGTTGCCAGCTCTAATTTCTCCACCATCTTGGTTGAAACGAGATTGTCGGTGCTTCCGCTGTCTACAATGACCTTGCATTTCCTGTCTTTGGTCTTGCATGAAGTTCTAAACAGTCTGCTTTTATGAGATGTGTCATCCACCTCCTTCTCGGGTGCTAAGAGAAATTTTCGCATCATCAAAGACCTTCCATCTTCTGCGTCTTCTGCTTCAGCAGCTCGCCTTTGTGCCTCAACGATGTGAGCTTCACCTCTATCCTTTTTTCTATCTGGACAGTCAACTACTTTGTGTCCATTTTTCCCACATGTGTAGCATGTGATAACTCCACCTCGGCCTCTTCCTCTACCTCTGGTATGAGGAAAAGTACTGTTATCAGCGTATCCTATCAGCGTATCCTCCATCCGGTTCTGCCTGTTACCTTCGTTGTTCAACGTGCTAGCCTCGCTGAGAACTTCCACCTCTTTACATTCTGGTCTGAGGCTTTTTCCATTCATCCTTAGATTTCTAGAACCTATCTTGGGTAACCGACTTACCTTTCAGTTGGCTCCTACCTCGCCCTCGCTGTGCTGGCTTACAGCTTAGTTTCTCTTTTACCTTCATTGTCATATGATACGCATCCTCAACCGTTCTGACGTTTTTCATGCTCATCTCATCCTGGATATCGTATCTTAAGCCATTCATATACCTGGCTACTTTTTCATCATCGCTCTCCTGATGACTTGCTCTAATATTGAGCTTGTAAAATTCTTCGGTGTATTCCTTCACCGTCATCAACTTCTGTCTCAGGTTCTGCATTCTCCTGAATAGTGTGATATGATAATCCCTTGGAATGAATTTTTCCTTCATCTTCGCAATCATTCAATCCCAGCTTTTGATCTTTTGTTTGCCTTTGGAACGTCTATCTGCTTGAATCTCATCCCACCATAATGCTGCATGTCCCTTCAATTTCGTGACATCATGCCTGACCTTTTTATCCTCTTCGATATCCTCATAATCGAAGTAGGTGTCAAGAGCTCTAATCCAATCCAAAAGCTCTTCTGCATCTAGATTTCCTTCGTAGACTGGAATGTCCATTTTTGTCTTAGAACTCATTCGGGCGATAGCTTTAATCAATCCTCATTGGCTGCATCTTCGACTGCAACTTCTCCTTGTGGTTCAGCCTCAACTTCACCTTCGAAGTCAATTAGATCCCCAGCATTGACTATGCGTCTCTGTGTTGCTTCCATATCTTCCATTCTAGCACGAAGATTTCGTATTTCCCTCTCCATCTCTACATTCTGTCCTTGGCTACTTCTTTCTTTGGACATTTCTCTTTCCCCCTCTGGATTAGGTGATTGTCTACCTCTTCTCGGTGGCATGGTGAAATTTTCTCTTCTCCTCTGTTACAGAAAACAGAGAGATTTTCTTGCTCTGATAACACTTGACGCAAACGCGCCACCCAGGGCCAGTCAGCTCCCACAGGACCTTCTCTTCCTTAGGCCCGAAGAGCTAAAATGCTCTTCTAATCCCTTATCGGGACTTTGCAACCCCACAAGACTCTCCTTATGATCTCCCCTTTCTTCTGTCAGGAATTATCCCATCGGGAAATCGACGTTCACACTTTCACAAGTTACTTACCTCGTGAATCCCCGATTCCCGATCTCTGATGCCACCTGGCGTTGACTCCAATGAGGTTTGACCTTTTCGACACCTGTCCTCCACTATGTCCTTAACCTCATCGGGAAATTGCGTATCGGGATATCGCGATTCCCTTTGTTAATGTACACGGGACTTTCAATTCCCCGATCCCTGACTCTGCAGGATCTCTAGCCACATGTCCCTACCAATGGACGGTTCTGAACTCCCATCGGGATATCGTGAATCGCGATTCCTTGATGCAACGATCCTACACTCTGAAAATCCTCGATGAGTTAAATCCCGACTCTTATTCTGATGGCGACGCGTGTCCTGTTGAAATCAACGGCTGGGATTCTCCGTTGGAATTTCGAGACTCACAAGGTCTCTATTCTCTTGCTTGACGAAACCCCGATGACCTGATATCCCGATGACTCCTCCAGGATTCTCCTCTGTCTCAGGGATTAACCCCTGCACAACTTCTCGAGATCTAATAGCTGACGGGAAATCACTTGTTGATCCAACGCTTAGCAACCTCTCAAGCTTGGGCTCTGTGTGGCCGTAACCTCCCCGCACTTCCACGAGATCCAACAGCTGATGGGACTTCCCTGAGCTTCTCCACAAGATCTTGGCCGTCGGTTCCTCCTCCCTAAAGATTTCATGGAAATGGCCAAGTGATCCTTCTTAGAACTTGTCCTCTGACACCTGTACTTGCATCTCTTTGCTCGAACAGTTCCCGGCACAACCTCCTGTGCTCTCCTTTAACAATGTCATGAAGGTGCTAAACCTCCTGAGCTTTCTCACTCTGATTCTTTCAGAGGGACTTCCACGCACTCCTTGCGGAAATCATTCAACAACTCCCAAGTGTTGAATTCTTCAGACTCTGCGCACTCCTGCAGCAGTAGTCTTTAGCTTCTCTTTCTCAGATTTACAACTGAGATCTCTAATTCTGCCTGCACACTCTTTGCACCACTTCAACAACGCTATCAACTTCTGGGCGAATGAGAACAAAGGTTCAACTACTGAGCCTTCATCAACGCACTCTTTGCGGATGAATTCAACTGCACTCCTTGCAGGAATCTCCTTGCTCAGATAGAGAAACAATTGAAACTCATTCTCTCTTCTCTCTCAGACTTCAGTTAAAAACATGAAATCACATGCACAGCATATACAAAGCAAATGCATAACCAGAAAACAAACATTCATGAGCACATAAACCACATACACAAAGAAACAACACCAGCCATGAATTTGAATCAGAATTTCATTCTATTAATTCAACCTATGTACATGGGTGTTCTTCATAGTTTCTCTGCCTTCTCTTCTCTTCTGAATGCTGCTAATGTTACAATCATACAATGAGGGTGTCTATATCTGTTTTCCCTCTCGGACTCTAAAACTGTCTAATCTAGAAATAAAATCCTATCTACCTTCATTAAATCTTATTAAATGGCTTTTATCTACTTCAGACAAGTGTGTATGGCTCGAGGTCTGATACAACATACAAAAGGCGCTCCTTCATAAAGGATCATTTAAGGCTTGCGCTACAATCCCAAAGCACTTTTCAAAATTTGGGTTTGTTTCTCCAATTGATCTTTCACTTTATGTGCTGGCTCGCTTGCTGAGTTGGCGATGCTCCTGCATCACTTTGCACAAAATGACTTGACATCTCCTTAGCCCTCCATGATTGTTTTCTATATCCCCAAACAGGTTTGGGGAGTTGAATTCCATTGAGTACCAGCAAGGGTCATTGGGAAACAATCGCAACCAAAAAACTCGCCCGAAAACACAGACTTATTTTATTTTTCACAAATTTTGAGGGCATCTGTGGGTTGCAGTGTGGAAATTCATGGATGTCCACGTGTTGCACTAGGAAAACCCATGGATATGCTCTTAGGGCATGTTTTTTAAATGATTTTTGATTAGTCTTTTTGGGGAAAAGTCTAGCAAGCATTGGGAAAGGGTTGGGCCATGGTACAAATGCATACGTGTGGCATTTTGTGCTATAACACTAAGTTATTCATTTTAAATGTAGATATGTTGGAATAACTTTTAAAGGTTATCTATGAGTGTCATATCTTATATTTCCATTATATTTTTATATTTAAATAATCAAAACCACCAAGGGAAGAAGAACAATTTAACTAATTTTCTTTTATGGGGGAGTGGAGAACAAAGACTAGAGTTTTGGGATTTTTTTGAGTATAGTGAAGCGTTAAATGAGCTATAATAATTTCAATTTACATAATTTTCTCTTATTATGATATAGTTGAGAAGTGTAAAGTTTCTCTATTACATATTTATTTATTATTTATATACATTGTTTGATTAATTCAGAGATATCAATTTACTTTTTTAAGTGGAATTGGTAAATGTTATATTAAAAGGTGTTGTAGCAAAGCTATACAATGAACATACCCGAGTATTGTTCTAGAAATCATACAAAGCTGACAACTTTCACAAGCTACCAAAGACAACTTTTTAGATCATTTTGTTATTACATATCAACTATCCTTACAGGTGTACAACTTAACAAAAACACCTAATACTCTAGTTATTTTTAAAAACATGGAACTAATGGAAAACATGATAGCTAAGTGCTTAGTCCTTAACTATATCGGATGGAGGGTTATGTTGTCCAGTATCCATATTATCCTTTAGTTGGTGCACAATTTCTTCTTCCTTAATATTTGCATGAACTAAATTAATTGATATTTTTTATTTGAGGCTATGGAATGCATGTCCTTGTTGAGGTTTACAAGCATATTCTGTAGCATGTTTCATTCAACTTCCAATGTATTGATTTCTACTTCCGTTGAACCAAGACTCTCATTACTTTTGCATTTTATGAGGTACATATATGTTCATTTTCATGCACCTTAGAAGTTACTAAGAAGATGAAGGATCTATTGCATTGGATTAAATATCAGTGTCTACGAAGCATCCTATGAATCTATTGAACTTCTCTTTGGTCCATGTTTTTTAAACCCAGAATAGAAATGTTTGTATAAGTCCAAACCATAGCAAAGCCACTACAAATTGGAAAAATTACTTCTTATTCAAATAGCCTTACACTCCTCAAAAACATCAACATAATTGCATAGGAACAAAATTTCCAGGAATTCCTTATCCCGTGCTTAATCTTCAAAAATCCCTTTAACAAACCCTTCGAATTATATGCACTAAACAAAAACCCAGAGAAAGGAGAGCCGATAATAGAGACCCAAAATAGACACAATGAACAAATGAGTGAAATCCTAGAAGCTAAGACCCAGTTACATCCTATATATCACTGTATCCAATTACTAAAAATGGGTTCTAGAGGCTAAGATCCAAGCAGTGACCAAATACCAATGCACATGAATAGCACCCCACTTACACATTCAAAGAACAAATCATTCATATGAGGTTTAACCATCCATGGACCATGAGAGAATCTTACCAGGTGAATGTCAAACTGCTTCTTGAACCTCCTGTGATTCCCTTTCCTTCTCATTATCCCACCTTGCAAGCATAATATCACAATGGGGAATACAAAAGAGAGGACATAGTTAATTTCCAACATGCAAGGGAGATGGGGGATTCTCCTTTCATACACCATCAACACACTTGAAGTATAAAATTTGTATTGGTGATACATGGGTTAATAAATGGTGAGGGGAGGTGTTAATAAATCTGTTAATAAACAATGATAGCAAGTGGTGAGGCTTCATTGACTAAACGGTCCACTTGACTATTTTGTTCTCTCAAAACATGGAAATATAAAACTGGATGCAAACTGAGGACTCTTTGTTAACATCATTCAAACCCCATCTCAAGGAACATATATCATATATTTTCCATAATTGCATCTCAAAATCAGTTATCACTGAAGACTCCCATAATTCTAAACATATTATTTCCTTTAAAGAAACCAAAATTATTTCTTCAGCTCCTTCTTACTCATCTCAAATCATCCGTGAAGCTCTAGAAATTGAAAAACACCTAAATAATTTCAATTGTGAAGATGGATACAAGCTTAGCCAATCCTGGACACCCCTCATCCACCTTCTAGGTAACTAAAAATGATATTTTTTGTTAAATCAATTTCGTTCCTCCCCCATCATTTTCTTGTTTATATTATTAAATGTATTGCTTCCCCCCCTCTCCATTTACTATCAACCCCCTATTTTAATGATTTTGTTTTATTCTTCCATCATTAATCCC
>JASDQU010100105.1:506603-520830 GCA_032191745.1 Picea mariana
CCCACCTTTTTTTCATTTTAGCCTAATTTTAATAATTTAATTTAATTCAATTTATCTTCTTTCCCTTTTTCATCCCTTCATATTTTAATTTTTCTCTCAATGACTAATTGATTAATTTATTCATTTTTCACAAATGGTTATTTGAAAATTAACCTTTTTACCTGTTTTACTCAATTTCTTCACTCTGTATATTCTCAAACCATCACTCTTTTCTACTATCACTTTCATATTTATATTTCCTTCATGATGGGTGGAGTGTCCACTCGAAATGTTGAACAAATGAAAATCTCGCACATGGTTCAATTCCAGAAAAAATCAACAACAACTCAAGCAATAATCTTAGCTAGCCTATTTTCAAAGGGGGTTAGATTGATACTTATCATTTTGATAATAACGCTCAAATCTCATATAACAATCAATGTTTTTATATTCATTTCACTTGAGGGAGAGACCTTGAAAAAGAGAATAAGCTTTGGTTTCATTATTTATGGATGTGCCTAGAACCCATGCGAAGGTCATTTTTTGTTTTCCTTCGATATCAAATATGATCCCCCCTCACCTACCACCCCTAACTAACTTACATAGATTATTAGGTAAGATTTTCTAAATATAAAACCAAGTCCTAGTAATAATTGAATCGCGAAAAACAAAACATGGTACAAGTGAGAACTTAACTCAAGTGGGGAGGATAACATTTATGCTCCCTTGATCCGGATTATGCTGAGAATGAAATGAAGGAAGATATATAACAAGGAAATACAGATAAATGTTGCAAGAAACACAGAGATAAAATAATACACAATTTCTATTAATGAACGAAATGTACATGAACTATAAAACGAAGAGCGAACTGAACTTGCTAGAATAGTGGTAGCGTATCTCTGAGAAGAGATGTGATCGCTACACACATTTGTAATAAGATGTTTACAATGAGGCTCAAAAGGTGTTTTTAACATAAAGCACTAATGATAAAACCCTAACATCCAAAACCCTAACCATAGAAGATGAAATGTCGAAAGGTTTGTGGGCCTCGATGGGGTAGTTGATACGCCAACTTCCCGAGGGCGTAAATTTTGCATATGAACTTCATTCAGGGCACTCAGTATACCATCAAAAATGTCTAATCAAGAAGTACACACTCTGTTTGATCTAGCATTTTCCTTTGGCTACAAGTTAGGCGTTGTTGTGCCAAAAAACATCATTTAGGGCCTCAAAATGACCCTAGAAGTTCAGGACCTGAAAAACCGTGGAAAAATTGAACCTTGGTGAGTTGCTTGCCTTGTTGAAGAAGTTGAATCTAAACCTTGGTGATTTTCTTTCTTTGTTGAAGAAGTTGTCTTGCTTTTACTTGGCATTAACTTGTTAAAGGATTCCATGAACCTGTTGTTGGAGGGGTTGGATCTATTCAACTAATCTAGTTGCATGATATTCCTTGTTATGAGTGTGGGAGGACTCTGCCAATGAAGATGATGCATGAAGATCTATGTCAATGGGGGCTAATGGTTGGAACCCCAAACACACCTGAGAATGGTTTTGGCCAATTGAGCTATGGAGGGATCGATTCTCGATTTTCTTGACTAGGAGGGGTGGAGGAACCCTCGTAGGTGAAGCAAGAATATCCTTGTGCTCTTATACAATCTTTTCCACCTACTTCTTCTATATAGAAAGGTATTGGGATGAGGTTGTAGTGGTCGCAATGTCCTTTTGTTCACCTTATGACTGGATTTTGAAGAGGGTAAACCTTGTGGTAAGAGAGATTAATTTGTGGCACTATTTTGTTGAGGCAGTAGTCGAAACTACCTTTGGTACTCTGTAGAGACGACCCCCCAGAGTAACAATGAAACTACAAGGTTGAGAATCGTAAACAACATGACTCTTCCGCATATATGGATGGCATAAAATAACATCATAGACTTCCATTGGGGAAACATCACACAATACCTCATCCTTAAAGGGATTGATGGCATAGGACATGCGACATTGTTGGCTGACACAAATATCTCATCCATGGCGAAGCTACTCGATGTTATAAGGTTGCGGGTGTGGTGTTGTTGGCAAATCCAACTTCTTGATGAATTCAACTGAGATTAGGTTCATGGATTTCACTATCAACAATGAAATGTAATGGGGTCCCCTTCACCCACATCTATGAATGGAAGAGGCACTCCCAATCCTCATAATATTCTAGTTCTCCTGGTTGGATTGTTGTGGTCGTGATAGTAAAAATGGGTTCTACATAAATGATTTGTTTCCTTTTATTGTTTTCTAAATCAAATTCTGAGTCATGGTTCGAATCTTTTTCTTTGAGCTCAGCCACAAATGATTGTTTTGAGCGACATTCATTGGTGTTGTGCCAATGGAATTTTGTGGAAGTCGTACCACTTTCCAGTGTGCTTCTTTGTATTTCCATTACCTTTCTTTTCCTACGGATTGGAATGGTTGTCTTGAGGTTGGTTTCCCTATGAGTTAGGGCTTCCTTCACAATACTTCAGTTGTTGTGGATTTGCAAACCCAAACTCTTGCTTATTTTGTTGCTTAAATTTTTGCTCTATTTTGACAGCATGTCGATAAGCGACTCGTAGTGATGAGATGTCTAGAAACTCCATTTATGTTTGGATGTACTTGTGTATACCCCCATTGTATTTTAGAACTAGATGTTGCTCAGAGTCTCTGATACCCAGCTTGGTGCACAAGTTATTGAAGATATTTGTGAACTCTGACACTATTTTGTCCCAATCTTGATGCATTGTGGTCCATCTCATTTATCGGTCGTCATAGTTTCCAATAGAATAATATTGTTCCTTGACAACATCCATAAAAGATTCCCAAGTGAGCTCGACCCCAAATATTCCAGACTCTTCTATGGATTTTTGGTCACAGTAAGTCTCCCACCAATATTTGACATGGGGGACAACCTTAAGGAGTGCAAAGGTGTTCTTACCTCCAAATGTGGGAATATCAAAATTAATTCGTACCTTGAAGGGGGCAATGCCTCTGAAGTTGCCACTTGACGAAGATGCATATGTTGTTTTCGACATTCGTTGAAGGATTTGGGAAAAAATATCCATCATCGCATTCCTCTATTGCGTGAGGGATTCCATGAGAAACAACTTGATAGTATCTCATGCTCCCTCGTCTCTCTTTTCTTCTACCATGGGAGGTCACTTGAGTTGGCGAGAATAGTTTTCCTCAAGAGAAACTAGATCGAGACCCAACTCTATATACCCTGACCTCGTCGGGGACATGCACTAAGAAAGAAAAAGGAGCATACTAGTCTGATACCACTGATCCATATTATGCTGAGAACACAATGAAGGAAGAGATATAACAAGGAAATATATAGAGATATTGCAAGAAACACATAGATACAATAATACAAAATTTCTATTAATGAATGAAATGTACAGGGAATTGTAAAATGCAGAGCAAAGTGAACTCACTAGAATGGTGGTAGCGTATCTCTAAGAAGAGATGTGATGGCTATGCGCATTGACAAGAAGATGTTTACAATGAGGATCAAAAGGCCTTTTTAGCATAAAGCATTAATGAGAAAACCCTAAACATCCAAAACCCTAAGCACAGAAGATGAAACGCCAAAAGGTTTGTGGGCCTCGATGGGGGTAGTTGATATGTCAACTTCTTGAGGGAGTAACTTTTGCATATGATCTTTGTTTGGGGCGATTGGTATATCGTCTAAAAGGTCTAGCTGAGAAGTACACATTATGTTCAGCATAACATTTTCTTATGCGTACATGATATGTATTTTCATGCCAAAAAACATCGTTTAGGACCTCAAAATGGCCCTGGAAGTTTAGGACACAAAAAAACATAGAAAAATTGTCACGGTGGAAAAATGTGTTTTGGGCCAGTGGAATAGGTGGGTGGCCATCGATATCCACCTGGATGATCTTTAACCAACCCAACTAGACACGATTGATTGTTAAGTATGATATAAAACACAATACATATTTTCATGACAAAGAATGATATAAAATAATAGAAGAAATTTGAGTTAAATTATTTCATGAAAAAATTAGCTTGCAATACATGGCAAAGTTAATTTTATACAAGGTCAATCAAAATTGTGGAAGTTATGTATCTCAGTTATATTAGTTGGTATAATAAAAGGGAAAATGGTGGAAATTGCTTATTAGATGGGGGCTTGGGGTTGCAACTTAAAAAATCATCATCTTATATTTAATGTGGGAAAAAAAATCAACATCTTGTATTTAATGTGGGAAAAATGCAAATATATGATTAGATTTAATTCATATAAAGTGTTGTGTGATAAAGTATGGAGGTAAAGATATTTTTTATAACATTATTACATAGATAACAATAACATTACATTATTGTTAAAAAAAAAATTGTTAAAAAATCAACCGCCAAAGACTTCTACGTTCGGCGTCAATACGGCGATTCAGTGAAATTTGCCACTTTCCGCCACTTCTATGTCGGGAAAAGCACAGTCAAAGACTTACGTTGAATTGAATTTGAGTAAAGTAATTGAATTTCTACACTCTACGTCATCTCCCAATTCTGTCCCCGCCAGTGTATTTCTCTTTATCTCTAATTTTCCACTAGCACAGCTGCTCTCTCTCTATAAATATATATCTCTGACAATGAACACAACGTTGGACTGACGAGTGGGAAAAATGGAGTATAAGAAAGTTATTGTGATGTTGCTTGTAATCATGGCGACCTCTGTGGCTGCATTGAAGACAAATTCCGATAAAAGGGACTGGGAGGCTCTTCTGTTATTTCGAGAGACCATTACATCCGATCCAACAGGATCGTTGTCCAACTGGACACTTGAAAATTCAGAGAAACTATGCAGAAAACGCACCCAAAGAGTGGTGGCCATAATCCTTCCTGGATTACAATTGGAAGGAAGCCTTTCAGTATCTCTGGGCAGTCTCTCTTTGTTGCACACTTTCAATATTTCTTATAACTCTTTGACAGGAGGAATTCCACCAGAATTTGGGCGGCTTAAAGCGCTGGGAACACTTGATCTCAACAATAATCTCCTCTCAGGTTCTATGCCAAAATCACTGTCTAATTGCACACGTCTTCGATGGATCGGGCTTGCACAGAACAGGTTGGCGGGGAGCATTCCAAGAGAGTTTGGTCGTCTAGTTGGGTTGGAACATCTCATCTTGTCCGGGAATGTTCTGAATGGAAGTATTCCAACTTCTTTGAGAAACTGCACATCTCTACAGGAGTCTATCTTATCTTGATCTTAAATTCAATTCACTACACGGTCTCATCCCTCCAACTCTCAGCAATTGTACTGAAGTATCATACATCGATTTTTCGGGCAATTTCTTGACTGGAAGTATCCCAGTTGAACTGGGGTTGTTGCAGAAATTAGAGTACTTGTCTCTGTTTTCTAACATATTAGAGAACACCATTCCTCCATGTTTGGGAAACTGCTCTTCCCTCAAATTTTTGTATTTGGGGCACAATCAATTGTCAGGCGGTATACCATTTCAATTGGGTAATTTGAAAAAGCTTACTGAACTCTCCACTTATGCTCTAAGTATTCAACCAGGTAAAATTTCAGGTTTTATCCCTCCTGAATTAGGAAACTGCAGCAATTTGTCATGGCTGGATTTACAAGCAAACAGACTTCAGGGCTCTATCCCAATGAGTATATTCCGTCTTTCTCGGCTCTCCTTCTTATCGCTTGGTTCAAATAGCCTTGCAGGGAGCATACCTCAAGCCATTGCCAATTTGACTGAGTTGACTTGCCTAAGTCTTGGTAAAAATAGGTTCAATGGTAACATCCCTGAAGCCATTTCTAAATTGAGCAAGCTCCAATACCTTTCCCTTGAATCTAACAATCTCAATGGTACAATTCCAGAAACCAGAGGAAACCTTCAATCCCTTAAATACATGGATTTGAATAAAAACAACTTCACTGGAGGCATTCCACATAGCATAGGTCAACTTAAAAGTCTCCTTTTTCTAAATATGTTCAATATCAATATATCTGGGAGTATCCCTGAAAGTATTAGTGGTTTGGTTTCAATTGTGCTATTAGATATATCATCAAACAAATTGGAGGGCCTGATTCCTAAGGGTATTAATCATTGTACTCACTTAGCTTGGTTGAGAGTGTCTGAAAACAAACTCAATGGAAGTCTAGACATAGACTTTCCAAGTTCTATGAGGGTTTTCTCTGCTCATTCTAATGACTTTTCTGGGACTTTGCCTGCATCTTCGGCAAGTTGTACCAAGTTTCAACTTTTGGATTTAAAAGAAAATAGATTGACAGGAGAGCTCCCCGAGTTCCTTTCATATTTTCATGACATGAGAGTTTTAAGTGTTGGTCATAATAATTTTCATGGCTATTTTCCTCAATGGATTACAAATCTCACCAAGTTGCAAGTATTGGATCTATCCAATAATAAATTTAGTGGAAGAATACCATCTCATCTTGAAACACTTCAAGGATTTACAGTTAATGGGTCTTCACCACTGCCAGTTGAAATGTTATACGAGGTTTTGAGGATTTACATGAACAACTTTGAATATAGTCTAACATATGTGTCGGAGAAAAACACAATATTTGATGCATCTAACAATAATATTACAGGGGAAATTCCCGCAAGCATGGGAAGTTTAAACAACATGCGACTACTGAATTTATCAAGAAACCAATTGGAAGG
Organism: Picea mariana; assembly: GCA_032191745.1. NCBI lineage: Eukaryota > Viridiplantae > Streptophyta > Pinopsida > Pinales > Pinaceae > Picea > Picea mariana. The sequence goes on from JASDQU010100105.1 coordinate 513,275, forward strand.
ACAAATCCCTGCATCTATTAGTCAGATATCTAACCTGGAGCAATTGGACTTGGCTAAAAATAATCTGTCTGGATGGATTCCCCAAGAGCTTAGTAAATTAACTATGTTGGCATCTCTAGACATTTCATTTAACAGACTCTGTGGGCCAATCCCAATAGGAACACAGTTTGACACATTTAGTGAGACTTCATTTCAAAGAAATAAGTGCTTATGTGGATATCCTTTGCAAGCATGCAAGAAGCAGGACCCCCCAGTGAGAAAAGTTGGCGGGGAGATTAATGTTAAAGTGGGTTGGTTAAGTCATGTAGATGAAGGAGTGTCATTGTTGGCATTGGGGATAGGAATGGGGATTGGATTTGGGGGAGTTGTTGGTGTGTTCATTGTATGGGGGAGAGCCAGGGGTTGGGTGATGGGCATGCCCTCCAATAAACCACAAGCCTTTTATGGAGTGTATAGATTCGCTAAATAGTTGGTGCCTAGAGGTTCAAACTTCTACTTGATATTGTAAAAACATGGAGTGTGTAAGGAATAAGGATTTTTATAGTCCGTTATGTAATATCTTATGATATTGTTATATGATGTCAAAACATGGAATGTGTAAGGAATACGGATTTCTTTAGTGCGTCATGTAATATTTTACGATATTGTTATTGAAATTTGATATTGTAATGAACACCAAAATTTATGGCTATATTATATTGTTGGAGAGTAAAATTCCATATACAGATATTTGTGTATAAAAATGCTACATTTTTAATGGAAAATTGAACACTATATAAATAAAATAAGAAAGTTAATAAATTCACTATCATAAATAAAAAATTATAATTATTTAATTATACTAATAATTATTTGAATAACATTTTAAAGAAAAAACATTTTCTTACTATAATATATAATATATGTGAGAAAACCACTAATATTTACAACACTTTCTTATTTTTAAAGTCTTTTTCATTCTTGGTCTTTCACTGCATAAAAATTTAATTTGTTTCTAAATTAATTAACCCGTTATAAATTATAGTTTTTTATAAATTTGATGTATATATTTTTGAGATAAAAAAAAATAATTAACTTATAAATTAAAGATAAATTCAACATAAACTTAAGATAAATCAACATAGAATTAAAAAAATCAAAGTTGAAATAATTCTTTGCTATTTTATTTATTACTATATTATTATTATTCAAATTCATTTTATCTATTTCAATATTTTATAATTTAATTTATTGATTTTTATAGATATACATTTCAAACATCTCAAATACATTATGTTGTAAAAATACATAATTATTATTGTTGCAAAGAACTAAGATTAATTAAAATACTAACAATCAATTCGTTCATATTAAAGGTACATTCTATACTATTGAATTCTTAAAAAATAGTTTAAAAAAATTAAAGTAAATATACTTTTAACATAACCTTTCATCCTCAATTTTTACCTAAATGTGAGACACTCCATACTATTGAATTCTTAAAACATATTTTTAAAAAATTAAAGTAAATACACTTTTAACATAATTTTTCCTAAATGTCACATTAACGAGACACTTCATACTATTGAATTCTTAAAATATATTTTTAAAAAAGTAAAGTAAATACACTTTTAACATAGTCTTTCATTTTAAATTTCTATTTAAACATCTATATGAAAATCATTTCATCTATAATTCTACATTTCCATCTAATGTTCAGGTGCTTTAAATGCTTAAAGGTTGTTGACGAGTTTATAGAAATCCCAATTATTTTGAGGTAGGAGTTTGGTCATATTCCTTTTAATATAACATGTGATCTTATTAGTTTCAAATAACAATGCAAAGAAAGAAAGAGAATTAACTAGTATAAAACTAGGTTTTTTTTATTTTCTTTCTATCAAAGAAAAACTAACAAAATATTGTAAAAGAAAGCGTAGAATAAACGATTCATGGCCCCCCGCAGCCATGAGGAGAATTGTTTTTTCAAAATGAAAATCATTTTACTTAAAAATGCAAGCTAAGAATAAGCCAAGAATGTTGGGAAACCCATAGTAAGATCTTTTTTTTTTCTGTATGATAAAATTTCATATTTCAACAAAGAAAATCCAGAAAGGGATTCAGGACAGCCCGGGTAACTAACCAAACCAAGCACTAAATACAAAAATTAAAAGAGAAATTAAAAAAAAAACTCCAACTTAACATAGGTCTTCAATTGTGTGCAGTGCAACTTGCGGATATCCACGGGATGTAGAAAAGAAACTCGCAGATGTACGCAAGTTGTAGAACAATAACATGCATATGGATAGGAAAATTCAAAAGAATTAAAATCCACTCCAGGAAAGAGGGTTTTAGGACTTAGCAACAAGTCCTGTGAAGCTAAAAGACTCTGTAAAAGACTCAGAAACTAACCGAAAAAAAAAGAAGAAAAAGTAAGACACCTCAACCAAACTGACCCAACTAGGAGAGTCCCCAGTGGAGTCACCAATTCTAATTAAGGGGGTTTTCCCCTATGCTCTTGTGTCTGTATCACAACAGAGAAAGACTAAGTGGCAAAAAAAACAGTCTCCCCTCAAAGACAAGAACATAAAATCTAATGCAAATAACTACATAAACTAGGAGGAAGTAGGGATAGAGCGGAGAAAAGAAAGTGCACCTTATTCTACCGTCTAATGTTGATCCCCACTCCAATTAGTTGAAGAGCTCCTGATCTTCTACTTGAACAAGCATGTAACATAGAAAAAACAACAAGGGTTGCAACGAAAGTAGTTATGCAATCAAAAGCATGTGCATATTATATGTCATATTCAAAGTAAGAATAAATATTAACATACACTGAATAAAAAATCTGAGGGAAACCAAACTCTTTTATTATCAGGAAGTGGAAAAACTAAGTTACAACCTAATCCAGCCTTTAGGCACCTTCTTGGAGCCCACTGTCTGGGTTCCTTCAAGAATCCTCAAGGATCAACTCAAACAATGTAATATTCCTTAAATGACTTAGATAGGGATAAGGAGACACCCTTTAGTCACATAACATGAGAAATAATTGTTGGAAAACGAGTTTCCAGACTACAGGGGATGTTGCTCAAAGAATTATAAGGAAGGGAGGCTTGCTAGATGCTGGGAGCATAACTTTGCACAAAATGACTTGACCTCTCCTTAGCCCTCCATGATTGTTTTATATATCCCCAAATAGGTCTGGGGAGTTGAATTCCATTGAGTACCAGGAAGGGTCGTTGGGAAACAATCGCAACCAAAAAACTCGCCCAAAAACACAGAATTATTTTATTTTTCACAAATTTTGAGGGCATCTGTGGGTTGCAGTGTGGAAATTCATGGATGTCCACGTGTTGCACTAGGAAAACCCGTGGATATGCTCTAGGGCATTTTTTTAAAATGATTTTTGACAGATCTTTCTGGGGAAAAGTCTAGCAAGCATTGGGAAAGGGTTGGGCCATGGTACAAATGCATACATGTAGCATTTTGTGCTATAACACTAAGTCATTCATTTTAAATGTAGATATGTTGGAATAACTTTTAAAGGTTATCTATGAGTGTCATATCTTATATTTCCATTATATTTTTATATTTAAATAATCAAAACCACCAAGGGAAGAAGAACAATTTAACTAATTTTTTTTTATGGGGGAGTGGAGAACAGAAACTAGAGTTTTGGGATTTTTTTGAGTATAGTGAAGAGTTAAATGAGCTATAATAATTTCAATTTACATAATTTTCACTTATTATGATATAGCTGAGAAGTGTAAAGTTTCTCTATTACATATTTATTTATTATTTATATACATTGTTTGATTAATTCAGAGATATCAATTTACTTTTTTAAGTGGAATTGGTAAATTTTATATTAAAAGGTGTTGTAGCAAAGCTAGACACTGAACATACCCAAGTATTGTTCTAGAAATCATACAAAGCTGACAACTTTCACAAGCTACCAAAGACATCTTTTTAGATCATTTTGTTATTACATCTCAACTTTCCTTACAGGTGTACAACTTAACAAAAACACCTAATACTCTAGTTATTTTTAAAAACATGAAACTAATGGAAAACATGATAGCTAATTGCTGATTCCTGAACTACATTGGATGGAGGGTTATGTTGTCCAGTATCCATATCATCCTTTAGTTGGTGCACAATTTCTTCTTCCTTAATATTTGCATGAACTAAATTAATTGACATTTTTTATTTGAGGCTATGGAATGCATGCCGTTGTTGAGGTTTACAAGCATATTCTGTAGCATGTTTCATTCAACTTCCAATGTATTGATTTATACTTTTGTTGAACCAAGACTCTCATTACTTTTGCATTTTGAGGTACATATATGTTCATTTTCATGCACCTTAGAAGTTACTAAGAAGATGAAGGATCTATTGCATTGGATTAAATATCACTGTCTACGAAGCATCCTATGAATCTATTGAACTTCTCTTTGGTCCATGTTTTTTAAACCCATAATAGAAATGCTTGTATAAGTCCAAACCATAGCAAAGCCACTAGAAATTGGAAAAATTACTTCTTATTCAAATAGCCTTACACTCCTCAAAAACATCAACATAATTGCATAGGAACAAAATTTCCAGGAATTCCTTATCCCGTTCTTAATCTTCAAAAAACCCTTTAACAAACCCTTTGAATTCTATGCACTATACAAAAACCCAGAGAAAGGAGAGCCGAGAATAGAGACCCAAAATAGACACAATGAACAAATGAGTGAAATCCTAGAAGCTAAGACCCAGTTACATCTTATATATCAGTGTATCTAATTACTAAAAATGGGTTCCAGAGGCTAAGATCCAAGCAGTGACCAAATAGCAGTGCACATGAATAGCACTCCACTTACACATTCAAAGAATAAATCATTCATATGAGGTTTAACCATCCATGGACCATGAGAGAATCTTACCAGGTGAATGTCAAACTGCTTCTTGAACCTCCTGTGATTCCCTTTCCTTCTCATTATCCCACCTTGCAAGCATAATATCACAATGGGGAATACAAAAGAGAGGACATAGTTAATTTCCAACACGCAAGGGAGATGGGAGATTCTCCTTTCATACACCATCACCACACTTGAAGTATAAACTTTGTATTGGTGATACATGGGTTAATAAATGGTGAGGGGAGGTGTTAATAAATCTTTTAATAAACAATGATAGCAAGTGCCGAGGCTTCATTGACTAAACGGTCCACTTGACTATTTTGTTCTCTCAAAACATGGAAATATAAAACTGGATGCAAACTGAGGACTCTTTGTTAACATCATTCAAACCCCATCTCAAGGAACATATATCGGATATTTTCCATAATTGCATCTCAAAATCAGTTATCACTGAACACTCCCATAATTCTAAACATATTATTTCCTTTGAAGAAACCAAAATTATTTCTTCAACTCCTTCTTACTCATCTCAAATCATCCATGAAGCTCTAGAAATTGAAAAACACCTAAATAATTTCAATTGTGAAGATGGGTACAAGTTTAGCCAATCCTGGACACCCCTCATCCACCTTCTAGGTAACTAAAAATGATATTTTTTGTTAAATCAATTTCGTTCCTCCCCCATCATTTTCTTGTTTATATTATTAAATGTGTTGCTTCCCCCCCTCTCCATTTACTATCAACCCCCTATTTTAATGATTTTATTTTATTCTTTCATCATTAATCCCCCCCCGCTCACCTTTTTTTCATTTTAACCTAATTTTAATAATTAAATTTAATTAAATTTATCTTCTTTCCTTTTTTCATCCCTTCATATTTTAGTTTGTCTCTCAATGAATAATTGATTAATTTATTCATTTTTCACAATTGGTTATTTGAAAATTAACCTTTTTACCTGTTTTACTCAATTTCTTCACTCTATATATTCTCAAACCATCACTCTTTTCTACTATCACTTTCATATTTATATTTCCTTCATGATGGGTGGAGTGTCCACTCGAAATGTTGAACAAATGAAAATCTCGCACACAGTTCAATTCCAGAAAAAATCGACAACAACTCAAGCAATAATCTTAGCTAGCCTATTTTCAAAGGGGGTTAGATTCATACTTATCATTTTGATAATAATTCTCAAATATCATATAACAATAAATGTTTTTATATTCATTTCACTTGTGAGGGAGAGACCTTGAAAAAGAGAATAAGCTTTGGTTTCATTATTTATGGATGTGCCTAGAACCCATGTGAAGGTCATTTTTTGTTTTCCTTCGATATCAAATATGATCCCCCCTCAACTACCACCCCTAAATAACTTACATAGATTATTAGGTAAGACTTTCTAAATATAAAACCAAGTCCTAGTAATAATTGAATCGCGAAAAGCAAAACACGGTACAAGTGAGAACTTAACTCAAGTGGAGAGGATAACATTTATGCTCCCTTGATCCGGATTATGCTGAGAATGAAATGAAGGAAGATATATAACAAGGAAATACATATAAATATTTCAAGAAACACAGAGATAAATTAATACACAATTTCTATTAATAAATGAAATGTACATGAACTATAAAATGAAGAGCGAACTGAACTTGCTACAATGGTGGTAGCGTATCTCTGAGAAGAGGTGTGATAGCTACACACATTTGTAAGAAGATGTTTACAATGAGGCTCAAAAGGTGTTTTTAACATAAATCACTAATGATAAAACCCTAACATCCAAAACCCTAACCATAGAAGATGAAATGTCGAAAGGTTTGTGGGCCCCGATGGGGTAGTTGATATGCCAACTTCCCGAGGGCATAAATTTTGCATATGAACTTCATTTAGGGCACTCAGTATACCATCAAAAATGTCTAATCAAGAAGTACACACTCTGTTTGATCTAGAATTTTCCTTTGGCTACAAGTTAGGCGTTGTTGTGCCAAAAAACATCATTTAGGGCCTCAAAACGACCCTGGAAGTTCAGGACCTGAAAAACCATAGAAAAGCCGAACCTTGGTGAGTTGCTTGCCTTGTTGAAGAAGTTGAATCTAAACCTTGGTGATTTTCTTTCCTTGTTGAAGAAGTTGTCTTGCTTTTACTTGGCATTAACTTGTTAAAGGATTCCATGAACCTGTTGTTGGAGGGGTTGGATCTATTCAACTAATCTAGTTGCATGATATTCCTTGTTATGAGTGTGGGAGGAATCTGCCAATGACGATGAGGCATGAAGATCTATGTCAATGGGGGCTAATGGTTGGAACCCCAAACACACCTGAGAATGGTTTTGGCCAATTGAGCTATGGAGGGATTGATTATTGATTTTCTTGACTGGGCAGTGTGGAGGCACCCTCGTAGGTGAAGCAAGAATATCCTTGTGCTCTTATACAATCTTGTCCACCTACTTCTTCTATATAGAAAGGTATTGGGATGAGGTTGTAGTGGTCGCAATGTCCTTCTGTTCACCTTATGACTGGATTTTGAAGAGGGTAAACCTTGTGGTAAGAGAGATTAATTTGTGGCACTATTTTGTTGAGGCAGTAGTCGAAACTACCTTTGGTACTCTGTAGAGACGACCCCCCAGAGTAACAATGAAACTACAAGGTTGAGAATCGTAAACAACATGACTCTTCC
>JASDQU010100105.1:532728-548560 GCA_032191745.1 Picea mariana
TCTGGATGCTTCTGTATAAAAGAGTCATCTTCCCAAGTGGAATATTCAACCGATAGTTTCCTCCATTTAATGAGATACTCTGAAATGGATCTATTCCTCAGCTGGCGAATTCTTGTGTCACTCTCCAATATGATTTTTTCTTCCTCATCAAGTTCTGGAAATATAGTTTGAACTAGGATCTTGTCTCCTATAACCTTGTTTAAGCATGAAACATGAAAAATTGGGTGTACTAGTGAAGATGCAGGAAACTTAAATTTGTATGCCACAGTACCAATCTTTTGCAACACCTTATAAGGGCCATAGTACTTTGGTGATAATTTATTACCCTTCTTGGCTTGCTTGAGGGACATATATTTGTATGGTTGTAGTCTTAAAAACACCCAGTCCCCTACTTCAATACTTCTTTCACTATGATGTTGATCTTCTTGTTGTTTCATGCAATTATGTGCCATGGTCAGGTTGTCCTTTAAGATTTGGAGAACTTGTCGTTGATGCTCGATGTGATCTTCCACTGCTTGAACCTTAGATTTTTCTTTTAGAGAAGAAGTGATGTAAGGAGGGTGGTATCCATAGAGTGCCATAAATGGTGTCATTTTTGTTGCAGTATGAAAGGACGTGTTATACCACCATTCTTCCAGGGGTAACCATTTGAACCATTGTGTTTGTTTATTAGAGACAAAGCAATGAAGGTAGTCTTCCAGACATTTTTTCACTATCTCGGTTTGTCCATTAGATCGAGGATGATAGGATGAGCTATGATCCAATTGAGTACCCAAACAATAAAATAATTCTGTTCAAAAATGTCTAGTGGAGATGGGATATCTGTCACTTACAATAATCTTTGGGCTTCCATGTAGCTTTTGAACTGTCTCCATGAATGTGGTGGCACCTGTACTAGCTTTGAAGGGATGAGAGAGTGCACAAAAGTGTGTGTACTTGGTCAGTCTATCAACAATCACCATGATGACACTCTTTCCTTCAGACTTCGGTAACCCTGTGATGAAATCCATGGAAACCTCCTCCCAGCACTGACTTTGGATGGATAATGGTTGTAAAATACCTGGGGTCTTAATTGTTTCCACCTTATTTTGTTGGCAAACCAAACATTCTTCCACAAACCTTTGAACATCAGTTTTAAGGCCATCCCCAAAAAATTCCTTCTTGACCATATGGTAGGTTTTCAAAAATCTCGAGTGCCCTCCTACTGGAGTGGTGTGCAATTCCAATAGTACCTTTAGTTTGAGTTGGGAGTTCTTACATAAATATAAGCGATCTTTGTACCATAGTGAATATTTTTTCTATGTAAATGTATATGATGCAATGGAATCTTGTTGCAACCTTTGAATGAGAGTCCACACTTTTTCTTCATTCTTCCATTCATCCCTTGCTTCTATAATCCAATCGAGTTGGATGATCAAGATAGCACAGAGAAAGGCCTAAACATGTTCATCCTTTCTTGAGAGTGCATCTTCCACAACATTTTTCTTCCATTTTTTATGGACGATTTCAAAATCACAACCCTATATCTTGGTCACCCATTTTTATTGTTCTTCTAAAGATAGTATTTGTTCCAAGAAGTATTTAAGACTATCATGATTTTTTTTACCTTGAAGTGCCTACCTATTAGGTAAGGACGCCATTTCTTCAATGCATGTAGTATTGCCATCATTTCCTTCTCATAAATGGTTTTGTTTAAGTCCTTTCCCTTGAGTGGTCGACTTTCAAAATCCAAGGGCCTTCCTTCTTGCATTAGGACAGCACCAATTCCATTTTCCGAGGCATCACATTCCACAATAAAGGTTTTTGTGAAGTCTGGAGTGGTCAATACAAGAGCTTTTCACATCACCTCTTTAAGTTGTTCAAAAGATTTAGTTGCCTCTAGAGTCCATGAAAATTCATCTTTCTTAGTTAGTGTCATTAAATGTGTTTCTATTCTTCCATAGTGTCGAACAAACTTGTGGTAGTAACCTATCAAACCCAAAAATCCTCTAAGATTCTTCAATGTTTTTGGAATCAACGAGTCCATCATGGCCTTAATATTGTTAGGGTATACCTTGACACCTTCATGAGATACAATATGACCCAATTACTCTACCTCCTTCACCCCAAAGAAACATTTGGATGGTTTGGCATATAGTTGTTTCTCCTTTAGTAGTTGTGGAACCTTGTCAACATGTCGCACATGATCCTCCAAAGACTTGCTATCGATTAGTATATCATCAAAAAATACTAACACAAATTTGCGAAGGAAGGGATTGAAAATGGAATTCATCAACCCTTGGAATGTGGAAGGTGCATTTGTAAGGCCAAAAGGCATGACCAAAAATTCATAATGGCCTTCATGAGTTCAGAATGTTTTTTTTGGGATATCGTCTTCCTTCATTCTAACCTTATGATACCCTGAACAGAGATCCAACTTTGTGAAATAGATTGCTCCATGCAGTTCATCTAAAAATTCATCAATGACAGGAATGGGAAACTTATCTTTAATAGTGATCTTGTCGAGCTCTCTATAATCTGGACACATACACCATGAGCCATCTTTCTTGAATACCATTACCATCGGTGAAGAGTAAGAACTTTGGCTAGGTATAATAATGCTAGCCTCTAAAATTTCTTCAACCATGCACTCAATTTCACTCTTCTAGGCATAAGGGTATCTGTATAGACTGATGTTAGGAGGAACACTCCCAGGAATTAGGTGAATATAATGATCTTGATTTCAAGTGGGTGGAAGACCTTTGGGAATATATTCAAACACTTTGGAATCCTTATCAATGATCCCTTGGAGATCTAGAGGAATAGATGGCTTAGATGTTTGAACATTTAGTGAGCATAGTTGTGCAATAACACCTTGATGCCCCTTTTTCAATAATTGTGTCATGCCATTAGAGCTTATCACCTTATTGGGTTTCCCTATGATACCTCTTCACTCAATTTCTTTTCCTTCCAATGAAAATTTCATGAAAAGTTCTTGAAAATTAAAAGCAATTGTTCCTAATGATTGTAAGCATTGGATTCGTAGTACACATCAGCACCACCCATGGGTAGATAAATCATTAGAATGTTCATTACATATTCCCCCATAGTAAGATTGATCTTATTTCATTTTCCTGAGCAATTAATAGTTCCTCCATCTGCAATCATTACTTGAAACTTTGGAGGATATACAAAGCAATTGAGAGCTTTGGCTAATTTATAGTGAATGAAATTATGAGTTCTACCATAATAAATTAGGACTATTACCTTTTTCTCTTTGATATATCCTTCGATCTTAAGGGTTTGAGGAGTGCTAATTCCAGCCAATGCATTACACGATATCGTGGGAGTCAACTCTTTAGACAAAATTGCTTCTACATTTTCATCTTGAGGTGGTTCTTGTTCTTGTTCTTGTTCTTGTTCTTCATCCTCTTCACAACCTATGTAGAATAATTTCTTATCACCACACTTATGTCCCTTACTGTACTTGTTGTCACAATTAAAGCATAAATCTTTTTCTTTTCTTTCCTCCAATTGTTGAGGTGTCAACCTTGTAGGTTGAGGTGTTTTAGAAGGAGGAGCATTATTCTCTCTATAGATGTTAGGATTGGTCCTTCTAGTAGCCATAGCCATATTTTTACTTTAGACATTTCTTGCCACCCTAAATGCATTCTCCAATGATTTGGGTTCCCAAAGGAAAACCTCATGTTGAATTTTATCCTTTAAAGTTCCTATGAATACATCAATCAAGTGATCATCTTGAATATCTATTACATTTATATTCAATCTTTGGAAGGTCTCAATGTGCTCTGTAACTGAACCCTTTTGCTTCAGATTTATCAATTGGCTAAAGAAGGTATTGCTCCTTGTATCCTCATAGTGTCTTATCATTGCTTCCATGAAAATTGTCCAAGTGACGAGTGATTTGCGAGAACAAAGCCATTGATACCATACAAATTGATTGGGTTCTAAATATAAAGAAGCAATTCATACCTTTTGTGTATGTGGCACATTATGTAGATCAAATAATTTCTCCATCTGAAGTATACATGTGATTGGGTCCTTGCCATCAAACTTCCTCATATTGATTTTAGGAACGTGGTTATTCTTCAACCCAAAGTTGGAGTTTCTCCATTCTTGATTCATCTTCCTTGTGTCCTCATCATGAATTTCATGGGATACATTTTCACTTTCAGGTGTCCTCTATATTAGAAATTTTTTCAATCCTTCAATGACCTCCCTTTTTAAACCATCCATCTTAGTATCCATTATTGCCTCCAATTTAGCTTCAGTTGAATCCATCATCCCTTGTAGTTCATCTTTTTTCACTATCTTCTTTTGTAGTTCATTTATGTCCCTAAGCATTTCTTCACCTTCATCAAGAGTCCAAGTAGGACTATATGGAGGCTTATTTGGTGTAGAAGTTCCCTTTTTGGGTGGCATGTTGGCCAAGTATCACTTTTGAACCTTGATTTTGAGGTGGTTCTGCTAGACAATATTTCTTATGTTGTATCTCCAAAGTTTCCACCCTTCTGGGTATGAAAATTTGTTTTTTGTAGTTCTCTAATATTTCTTCTCTGCAATTCCATGGGTCTGATCAAAATTGGATGTGCCATGTGGAATTTATGGTAACTTCCCCACAACTTGTTGGTTTTTGGCCTTTCCAAGAGATCTCACGTGTACAGCGTGCCCCCCACAAAATAATTGATATAAAATTCTAAAAATCGGACCAGAAATACTACATATTGTCCACTATCCAATGCAACCAGTCTCACTCAATTTGGATACTCTAGGAAGAAGTTATGATTTTTTTACCCAAAACACCTGCTTGAGACTAGTCAATAGGACTAGTCAGATACCCTATCTTCCATAGGATGTATTTACAAATAGGGATGATTTTAAGGATGGAAATTTATTTTAAAATGTAGAAACCTTGGCGAATCTTACTAATCCTTCATATGCCAGCTATAAATGTTTGGCGATATTTTTGTAAAAATATTCAAATTTATAAGGATTTTATATATTTTTTATAAAATTTTGGTGATTTTTAAGGTAAAATAATTTTATCCTATAGAATTTGGGCGAATCATTTTTAAAATAGCGAATCTCGTTTTTGGAAAAACCATGGAAAATTAGCCCATGAGCAAAATTTAGCCCCTAAAATCATCCATGTTTACAAATGTCATATGACATAGAAGCTAAAAATTTTAGCATAGATACCTTACTAATTTCTATGAATAGCCTCCAGATTTCAAGGTCTGAAATGGTATACAAAACATTTTATAGCAAAATTTCCGCAATGACTCAATTCAGGATGATTCCATAACCCTATCTTATACGGCTTGTATCTTCGAAAGTATAAGGCCTAAGAAGCTGAAATTTTAACCCAACATACCTTGATCCATATAATAAATATCATATAAGTCTTTCCTTCTGAAACATTGTAGAAAAAAAGTTATAGCGAAAATTCCAAGGTGTCTCAGATGTAGCAGTGAAACCCCAAGACCTTGAGCTCTGATACCATATGTTAAGAACCAAATATCAATATAGCACATACAAACCTCAGAATAAGTACTCAAAGCCTTGAAAGAGAGATAATTTCAAATAATAAGCCTCTTCAAGGGGGAAACCTCCTTATACACCACATAAATGTTCAAGTACAAGATGATTCCAAATGAAAATGTCTCCTTGGTATATATAGGAGATTAGGAGGTACAATTTCAACTAATTGACTCAAGATGACATAAATAAAATAACAATACTAATGTAATATGCCCCAATTAAGGGGTAATGAGCCACTATTTAGAGCTTAACATTGTGACCCTATTTTTTAAGCACACCCAACTGCTTTTCATACTTGGCCATTTCTTGGAATTTGTTTCATGGGTTGGAGGGTGGACGAAATGTACAATTCTTAGTCATTCTTCACCATCCCACCACCTTCATACTTCTTTCTATATATTCTATTATTAATATTTAATTCTAGTAGTTCATCGTGAAGGAAGCATTAATATTGTCATTAATGTTCGGAAGGCCGGAGAATATTTGTCATTAATACGAATTAAACCAAGATTTGTGGAGAAGAGTGTTATCCTTTCCAAGTATTCATTTCAAACATGATGAAATATATTTTTTGCATCGGCTGGTTGGTTCCTTTATGAAATATATAATTCTTAATCACTCTTCGTCATCACCGCCACCTTCGCACTTTTTTCTAAATATGCAATTAGTAAGCTTTAATGGTAACGACTCATTACGCACGAACCCTGGAGATTGTCATTAATCAATGAAATGATCGAGGATTAATTCCATTGATACACATTAAACCAAGATTTGTAGAGGGTTATATTACCCCTCCCTGATTTTCATTTCAAACATCATCTAGAGAAAACAAAGTTCTCATTAACTTATGGCAGCAATTCTGCAACAATTCTGTCTAGATACAGTAAACACCTTCGGGCATGATAGATAGAGGTTCCAGTATTCCAGGGCATATTCTTACTACTCATCTCCCTCCGCCCAAGAGAAAAAAAGGAGATGGTCCCTTGGTGCACCAAGAGATATATTTCAAGCGAAAGAATTCCAAGGAAACCCTGCATGCTTAGACAACCTGTCTGCTTGCATTGATGGCTGGCACAGAGGTTGATGTGATGGATTTTGAGCTGGAAGAAGATGATCTGATGGACGATGATATGATAATGGATGATGGAAATGAAGAGACTGTTCCCACTCCTATGCCCAAATTTAAATCAACCATAACAGGCGGCACTTCCTGGCTCAGCGATGGCGGTCCTCACAACACCAAAAGAAGGGGTTTCAGAAAAGAAACCGACAATGAACGCAATAGTCACTTTGCAGCTCGAAAGTAGGAATTCCAGAGGTCCAAATTAGTCTGTTATGGGAGGAATCCTTTCACTATAAGGAAATGATCTATTGAATCTCCCAGAGATATATTTCAAGACAAAAAATTATTCAATTGCGGGACCATTTTCCTGTTCTCTGGATAAACAATTAACATCTTAGGGAATGAGGACCAGAACTCCCACTGGTGCAAGAAATATTCCTACTATTCATCTCCTTCCACCCAAAATGGACTAATTTGGGCCTCTGGAATTGCTCATGCAACCCGTGTCCCTGAATTTTTCGACTGTGAGGAGGTGGTTTCTTGGTGTGTCCCATCTTTCAGTTTCAGGATATTCTGTTTTCCCTGCAACATTTTTTGTCTTAATCCTCACTGGAAGCTTGTGAGAACTATCAATTTTACCGTAGGATTGTTGTTCATCTGCTTCAAGCCAAGGATTTATTCCACTGCAGAACAACTCTCCTGCTTCTTTGTCACCTCTGGTGTTCCAAAAAATATTAATATCAGGGCACCGAACATTGATCCACCGAGGAGAAGATTGCAAGGATTTCCTAAAAAAAAGAATGGTAATCATCTTTGTATGCATGTTGAAGAGCATCTCAATGGCTCCTGCATGTTGCAGATCCCATGCCTTTGTTTATGGGAAATATGTTCAATGTTTTGGCTCAAATAACTTGGTCCAATTTCTATGGATAGATATACAGTGCTCAGTGTTCTTTTTTTTTTAATGGATTTACTATTAAAATTTTTCCTTGGAGTCTTGGTTGTTGCTTCTTTTCTAAATTTAACACCTCTTCTCATTAGTGTGGTTCGATAGTCTCGTAGTTCTTTGATATTGTATTTTCTTAAGTAATTTGTTCTAAAATGGAGCATTTAACAATTATATGGAAATGCATTGTGTCAATCCATCAGGATTTTATGGAAACAAAAATGAATTTCAGACAGTGTCAAACCAACATTCAATTCTATTCGTAATGAAAATAGAACATAGCAAGACCAAATCACAATGTTGCAGCAAGATCATCATTCTTGTTTCTAGACATGCAATTGTTAATCTTTAATGCTAACAACCCATCATGCAAGAAGTTTAATACTTAAGTTAGTATGTTAAAGTCATGGAAAAATGTATCAAGAACACAATTAGTCCCACAAGTTGCAATAAAATCTAATCTTCAACAAAGAATTTGATGACAATTAATAAAAAATGATGGTTTGGAAACAATGGGGCTAAACCAATTCCTACTTACAAAAATTTCCCTCCGCCTTTCTATTTTCCCACTCTTTTATCCCTTGTAGTTTCTCTTTCTGGTTACTTAGTCGTTTTTTTTTTAAATGTCTTGTTGCGCGGGTTGGCGGATTCATGCATTCACATTTTCATCCATGATTTTATATGGCAATTCTAACTGAGTGCTTCCCCTTTGTCTAAATCACACTTTCTATTGTTCTGTGACCTGCAAACAACACTCCGACTTCTGCGATTTGCATATTTACTTCTGGACTCCCACGTCATCCCCTCTTCTGTGTTACACATTTTGCACTGAAATGTTTCGATATATACAATTTGGAATTCGAGGCCTTACATCTCCTTGGGAAAATTTGTCACCTTATTTTGAAGCCCATCCAACTGCTTTCCACACTTGACCATTTCTTGAGATCTCTTTCGTGGATAGTCGAGTTTGCGGGTTTAGGAAATTTCCAATTTCTAGTTTTTGTTTCTTGTGCCTGCTACCTTCATATTTATTTCCAAGTATATGCAATATGTATACAACTTCTCCAGAAACATACAGAAAATATCTTTCCAAGAAATGGAATATATATTGCAGATTTGAATATATTGGACCTTCTTTTCCCTCTTCTATACTTAACCAAATTCCCGTTTCTTTTTCCCCTCTACTCTCTCTTTCTCATTACTTAGTATTTTTTCCAAAAATGTCTCAATGCGGGCGTCGTCTGACTCATGATTTCACATTTTCACTCATGCTTTTATATCACGACTTCGACCGAGTGCTAGCCATTCAATTCCTAGCCACTTTTCAGATCGTGGATTCCCTGGCAGGCATGCTCTATATTGCACTTCCATTGTTCTGTGACCTGCAAACAACACCCAGACCTCTGCGATATACAAATTTACTATTGCACTCCCACATCATACCCTCTTCTGTGATACACAGTTTGCACATGAAATTTCTGAGACCCGCAATTTGACCTTCAGGTCCTCATGTCTCCTGGGGAACTATTGTCACCCCATTTTGAAGCCCTTGCATCCTCTTTCCATATTTCGCCATTTCTTGCAATCTCTTTCATGCCTCCAATTCTATACTTACCCAAATTGTTTTCTTGCATATTACCAGACAGGCGGAGTGCACTTCCAGTGTTCCTTGACCTGTAAACAACCCCCCGAATTCCGCGATATACAAATTGACTTATGGACTCCTACAACAGCCCCTCTTCCGTGTTACAAAATATGCACTTAAAAGTTTTG
Source organism: Picea mariana (assembly GCA_032191745.1). Lineage (NCBI taxonomy): Eukaryota > Viridiplantae > Streptophyta > Pinopsida > Pinales > Pinaceae > Picea > Picea mariana. Next base: position 542,052 of record JASDQU010100105.1, read on the forward strand.
ATCAATACAATTTGACCTTCGGGGCCCCACGTCTCCTCAAGAACCCTTGTTAGCCTATTTTGAAGCCCATCCTACTACTTTCCATGGCCATTTCTTGCAATCTCTTTCGCAGATCGTCAGGTTGGAGAGTTCAGATAATTTTCAATCCCTAGTCGTTGTTTTATGTGCCCGCCACCTTCGCACTTCTTTCCAAGTATATGCAATAAGTATATAACTTCTCCAGAAACATGCATAAAATATCTTGCCAAGAAATGGGATATTTATTACAGATGTGAATATATTAACCCTTTTTTTCCATCTTCTATACTTAACCAAATTCTTGTTTCTCTTTTCCTTGTACTTTATCTTTCTCATCACTTAGTTGTTTTTCCGAAAATGTCTAGCTAAGTGGGTTGGCAGACTCACAGGTTCACATTTTCACTCATTCTTTTATATCATGACTCTGACCGACTACTTCCCCATTCCATACCCAACCACTTCTCCGACCGTGGATTCCCGGGTAGGCAGGCTCTATATTGCACTTCTATTGTTTTGTGACCTACAAACAGTACCCTGAATTCTGCAATACACAAATTTACAACCAGACTCTCACATCATACCATCTTTCATATTACAGTCTACCTATCATCCCCTCTTCCGTGGTACACATTTTTCACTGAAAAATTCTGAGACATACAATTTGACTGTCAGGTCCTCACGTCTCTCGTGGAACTATTGTCACCTCGTTTTGAATCTCATCCATCCACTTTCCATACTTCACCATTTCTTCGAATTTATTTCGCGAATCTTCGGGTTGGTGGGTTCAAGAAAAATCCAATTCCTAATCATTTTTTCCTTTGCCCACGCCCTTTGCAATTAGCAATTAGAAAGTATATATAAGATCTTATTTCTAAGTATGCAATTAACAAGCATTAATGTTTAACCAGGATTTGAGATCTCCCATTAATACGCATAAAACCAAAATTTTCGGATGGTTATATTATCCCTTCCAAGTGTTAATTTCAAACATCATGGAATGTCATTTGTGAGTCATCGGGTTGGCCCGTTCATGAAATATTCAATCCTCAATTCCAAAAACAAGTCTGACCAACCGTTTCCCTATTCCATACTTAGCCACTTTCCTAGTATTCCACAAATATACAAACTGACCACTGAACTACCCCATCATGCTCTCTTCCATTTTACACGTTTTGCAGTCAAAAATTCCGAGACATAAAATTTGACCATCAAACACTCATCTCTCTTGAGTATCCCCATAACCCTATTTTGAATCTCGTCTAACCGCTTTTCAGAACTTTCCATTCCTTCCTTGCTCTTCCCCATCTCTGTCACCTTCGCACTTGTCTATAATAAAAAAAAATGTTTACATACATACATACATACATACACACACACACACACACACACACACACACACACACACACACATATATATATACATATATATATATACATATATATATATATATATATATATATATTGTTTCTAAATATGCAATTAGTGAGCTTCAATTCTAACAACTCATTGTCCAGGAACCATATAGATTGTCATTGATTAGCGAAAGGCTCGAGGAGATCTTCTATTAATACGCATTAAACCAAGATTTGCGGAAGGTTATATTATCCCTTTCGAGTGTTGATTTCAAAATCATGAAATGTTGTTTGCACATCATCGGGTTGGCATGTTCACGAAACCTCCAATCCTTAATTGCTCTTCATCATACCTGCCACCTTTGCACTTCTAAATATGCAATAAGTAAGATTACTGCTAATAGCTCATCATGCAACACCCATAGAGATTGTCTTTAATGAGCAAAAGGCTCGAGGATCTTTCCCATTCATAAGCATTGAACCAACGTTTGCGAAGGGTTATATTATTGCCTCCAACTATTCATTTCAACCATCATTTAGAGAAAATGAACGTTCTCGTAAACCTATGGCATCAAATTGACAACAGTTCTATGGAGATACATTCAACATCTTCGGGCGTGAGGACCAGAACTTCCAGTGGTCTAGGCCATATTCTTATTATTCATCCCCTACAACCTAGAATGAAATAATTTGGACCTTTGGGATTGCTCATGCAAGTTGTGTCCCAGAAGTTTTTGACTGTAAGGAGATGGTCTCTTGGTGCGATGATAAATATATTTCAGACCAAAGAATTATTCCACTATAGGACCACTCTTTTTTTTCTTTTTCACCTCAGGTCTTCTGCCAGATGTTAAGATTGTCGGAGCCAACATTGACGTTCAAAGGAGAATATTCCAAGAAGTTCCTACAAAATCATAATAACGGGTTGGACGTGCCTAAGTTCTTGGAACACCCGATTGTAGTTCCTGAAGATATCACAAGCTTGCAGGTTAGTTCACTTAGAAATCCATTCTGGGAAATTGCCTGGTTGTTTACAAGAATAATGAGACGGGAGTCTACAATGACTATTTCCCACATGGCTCTTTATATTTTGTATTTCACAGTCAAGGAACAAGCAATTTTTTATTGGGGCAAGCTAAATTCCCATGAAATCTATTCCCAATTGTCAAACTTCAAAAAGGAGAATAAATTTTATATGTCATCCTACTTGGATTTTGTGATAGCACATTGCTTCTAGCTTCCAAAATTGTCTCTATCCAAGAAGGTAAAGTGGGAATTTGACCCAACAACGTTCTGGTACTAGGCCTTGTGGAAGCACAAGGACTCCCACTATTTTTATGAGGTTTTTAATGGCATTGTGTCTATTTTCAAAGTTTTGTTGTTAGGAGAAGATGCTCCCCGCATATTTGACCAGACAACCAGGTTTTCGGACAGGAAGGGGGCACTTGAACATATGGATAATTACACTGTGATAAGGATTTTTGGCTCCAGGTAAAAACATGCTCTCCTTCCATGTCACATTATGGACATAATGTTTGTTATAGAAGTAGCAAGGCAATACAACTACTAGTTGCATATATTCCAAGAGAAGAGAAAAATACAGTTCAATCCTCTACCTTGGAAAGTTTGGGACTTTGTGCTGAGGAACGTCAACAAAATTGATGAATTCGCAGCCCATTTTAGCAACTTGAACCTAAGATATGCTAAAATACTAAGAGGGTTCGACCCTAATAAAAAAAAATTACAACATTTACAAACACTTGTATTCGGCAATTTTTTTTTCAAAAAAAACTTGAACGAAAATAGAGACACTAACGAAAACGCTCCTACTTTTGATGTTGATGACTTAGACACACTGCAAAGCACCACTAAATTGTACAATCAACAGGGAAAAGGCCCCGGTGAGAAGAGTGTTCAATCGGTGGATAACACTCCCAAAAGTATGACATACTGGAGCATCGCTCCAACGACCCACCACAGCAGCAAAGAAACTCAAAATTCTTCAAACGAAGGAAGAGATAATGACCCTCCTCACCCTAAAATTGATAGTTCTCACAAGATTCCAGTGGATAAGAAGAGAAAAAAAAATGTGGAACAGACGGAAGAGCCCGAAATTAAGAGTGAGAAAATGGAACTTGAGCCTGATATGGATAGCATATTCCGCTATCTTGATCAGCCCGGAGATGCGATCCAGCATAGTTGTCCAATGGACATAGTTGATACCATAAATTTTTAAGAATATGAATCCTTCGTGTTCCAAAGCGTTGTTTTTTACAGCCATTCCAAAAAGTTAATTATTGAAAAAAAAGATGTAAAAAATAAGAAAGGAAAATACTGTTCAGAGGTTAACCTTGCGAAAATGTGGTCATCCCAAATCTGTCAACTTCACATAGCGACCATAGATGCTCTTGATGATTCCATTGGAGGCATTGATGCCGAGAATGCTAGACTGAAGGATCGGGTCAAGGAATTGGAAGAAGCTTTGATTCCTATACCATTACTTGCTAATCCTTTGGCAATAGCCATGCCTTCCACCCCTACAACCAAGTTAAAAGGATCCTCCATCCTCCTCACATCGTGTAGAGGATAATATCAAGAAAATAATGAACTTTATTGTTGAGTCATGGGAAACATCACAAACCATGGCTTCCCTTGGAACGAAGGCAAATAATTTACTCAAACATTTGCAGGCGAAATTAAAAAATGAAGAACATTTCTATTTAGACATGGTCCTTCCTTTTGGCACCTTTTTCAAAAAAATGATAGAAACGAGAAGAAGACAACAAGATCTCCCATCCAAAAACCGGATCACTCAATTAAATGCATGCTGGAAAGAAAAGGTGAAGAACTTGTATCTCATTGTCCAATCATGTGAACAAGCCATATCAAAGAAACAAAAATTATTGACAAAGCTAACCAAGTAGACTTAGCCAGAAGGACCAACGAATTCCAAGATGCCAACTTAATCATCAACTCCTTGCCCTTAACTAAGCAAGCCTTCGATAAACAAGTTGATATTTTTAAGGTGTTGTCTTTGGAAATTTTTTATAGCATCCTTGAATATGGTGAAGATGACATCAACAACGGGCTAGTCAACTATTTGGTACAGAATGAACATATTGATTAGGCTCTACATAATCTTTATATCGATCTAAGGGAATTAGAAAATGAACTTTTCAACATAAAAATGTGGAAAGAGATCAACGTCACCCCCTTGAGAAGTTACATTGAAGAATGGCTTGAGAGGGAATTGAAGCAAGTCGCCGATGAAAGGCAACAAGCAATTGCCACGATTCCAGCACTACTTCATATGGGCAGATTATTCCACGGATGTTTTCCACGCTTCCAGTAGTTTCATATTTTTTTAAATAGGGCGGTATTTTCGTCATTATTGCCATGAAAGTTTGTTGCAATATCCACAAAAATATTATTTTAAGCTAGTCGGGATTTTTGTCGCTATAGCGACAAACTTTTGTTGTAATAGCGACGAAAATTTTGCCTATCTCATTAATCGATGTTAATGAATAGTTGACTATTTGATCTATATATACATGACTTTAAGAGACTTTGCGATACAATTGCTATAGTTGTGACACTATTCTTGGCTTTTGTTTGAGCTGTTTATTTTTTTCGTTACCCACCGGTTGGACAAATCCAATTCTCGACCTACATAGCTCATATTTTGAACTTGCAAGGTTAGTATGTTATTTTTTATTGATGTACTCATTTAACTTGTAAATTTTTGTTCAAATGTCCAAATTTCATGTAGCTTGTTTTTTCCTTGATAATATATTATAATGTGTAGTACCATATTTTATGTCTTTTGTTTTTGGATCTAGTTAGTATATTCTATGGAAAATGGTATGTGGATTCCATAATATTTATGATATCTTCCCATAATATTCGCAAATTTCAAATAGAACTCGCATTATTTTCCACAAACAAAGATATATAATGCATGAGTGTGGAAGATAAAATAGTAAAACAAAGAAGAAAACTGCAATTTCAACTTGTAAAAATAAAAATTCGAAGAAGCCTCTAATTTCAATGAAAGAGGCATAAGCTTACCAAATATTCAAGAAGAGACTATTCTGAAAGCTTCACCTCACCCAGAGAAATATTAATAACATTTCCCTCTTCCGCATAAATTCTTTTCCATCCTCAACATATTGTAATAAATAATGGGTAGGTTGGCATTAGTGATAAGATATCGTGTTGATATTACATATAATTATTAATGTAAGAGAGATCATCCATTATTTAAGCATGCAAAACAAAACCCAATACTAAATATTTTGGTTGACGTGATTGGGTCTGTACATTTTGCAAAACAAATTACGATAATTTCCATTATTTAAGCATGCAAAACAAAACATTGTTAATTTTTTTGTAAATTTACAAAAGTCAAAATGATTTTGACTTGCAATCGATTGCTATATTCCCTGCTTTATAAGGGACTAATAATATACATAAACACTAGCCCTAAAATTATGTTAGGTATATATGTTGTTATTATATAAAGAAAACATTTGTACACATATGACCTTATTATAAATATGTTATCTATGTCGTGATTAGGCACATAACAATCACTTTTAACTAACCACCTTCAACCATCTTAGCTTATGGTTAGCCACCTTTAACTTTCTTGGCTTATGACTAAGCACCTTTAACAAATGAACTTATGGTTATATACCATAGTCTTCCAATATAAATAAAATATATTTGTTTCAACTTTCTCAATAGAATCCACATGCCCTTTTCTGATATGTGATGTTGTTTCTCTAAAAATTTTATAATCACACGCAATTCTAGATGTAGTGATTAACTTTAGTTTGTAGTTGATGTAACTTGTTTATACACTATTAATAAGGCTCATTATCTAAAATATAAAAAATTCATGGTGAAATCTACGATAATATGATGAAATCTACTAGTCAGACAATGAAAAATGAGAACAAGTCAAAGTGTCTTAGAAAATAAAATTGTGACCACTGTAAGTAGCATAAAATTGTGACCATTGTATGTAGATGCAAATCAACACATCATAATTTAAACCAACCCAACCCAATTGTGGATGACAAGTGGTTGGCATTCTTTTTTTAGTGGTGAATTTCAAAGATTGACATTTTGTCTAC
>JASDQU010100105.1:561593-582158 GCA_032191745.1 Picea mariana
GGGGGGGGGGGCATAATTAGAGCTTCCACCTTCATGTGGTTGCCCCTTTTTAGTAGAGAATGAACTATTCTTGAAACCAAGATAAGCTCTATGCGACTGCACCTAATCATACCAACGATGTAGGTATCTCCATCATCGATTCATCATTATCATTCTCCAATTATCTTATAAAAATTTTACAAGGAAATTGTACTAGGACTAGACACGGGCAACGGTGACCTGTGAATGGGGCCAACATTGAAATTTTTTCAAACTATTTCTAACTGCATTGAAATTTGACATGGATAGACTATTCACATGCCTTAACAATACGGGAGGGTTTCTAGACTCAAATTTGACTCACACACCCACTTTCTTCCATCATCAATTCATCATGTAAAGCATAAACCATAATTTAGTGGAGCCATCGATTTGTTCCGAGTGAATGGATGTGTTGTTGTTGACATGGAATGGGACAACACATGTACCTTCTTAATTTTCTTCCTTCACTTGATGTGGGCCTGGTCATTCCCAGCCTTGAATTGAAATTTGTCCCTAGTCTTAGTCATCACCCTTCATGACAGTTGTCACCCAATGGTCATTAGATCACAAGGTCATTATTCATCTCTAAGTATCTTACTTAGAAGCATATTCTAGGTCACTTAACCCACTTCTAGGTCACTTAACCCATTTCTAGGTCACTTAACCTATTTTCTTCATTTTTAGGGTTAACCACTTTCCATAATTATAAATTTCTCCATTAATTTATCATTTAAATATTCTTCCTTGACTTTGTCACTTTTCTTTACCATTTAAATAATAATTTCTTCTTTTCAATCTTCTTTGACTTCTTTGACCTTTTGGGCTTAAAGCCTACATATGAGGGTCCTCCAACTTCGTAAGACCATAACTCTCAAACCATGAGGAGTTATGTTTGACATGTTGACTACTCCATTGTCCTCCTTTCCCCCAAAAAAATTCTAATGAATAACTTTCCCATGCATCTTATGGCCATATATATGAGTTAAATTCCCATTTTGAAATAGGCCACTTACATCATAGAACATTGGCCAGTCATGCCAAAGGCTTTGATCAATAGGTCATTTTTGTCATGCTTTCCTTGGGTACACGTAACATTGTTAAGGACATTTGGTCACGATGAGACACATGAATTGCAATTTCAAGGATGATTATAGGCCCAACTTCAAATATTGAGCACAACAAGAATGATCCTTGGGGCCTAAGCCATGAATTGATGATGAAGCACTAAGGATTTAGTCCCTAATACATGATTCATGAGCCCTAATTGTGGATATACATGGCCTATTTTTGGAGTTACAAGGATTTGTTGTATCTTTAGGGCCTAAAAAAGATCCATATTTCCTAATTAAGTACATTTGTGGCCTAATTATGGATCTACAACACAAGATTAGGTATATAGAGAGCATAATTATGGAATTAAAGGACCTTGTTTGTTTTCCTCCTAGTTTTCTTTGGGATTCTTTCTTCTTCTACTTCATCCTCCTCTTATTGTTGGTGTTCCTTTTTCCAATTCAAAACTACATAGGGTTGAGATAAAACGCTATATGGAGAGGAGTTAGAGGAATTAGAGGAACCAAAGGGGGAATTAGGTCAAAAAAAGGAATACAAAGTGAAACCAATAGAACAGGCTCACATGAATTCTTTCAAAAACTTCTCTTTGTTAATAATTGAAATAGAATTCCCCAAATAGAATGCCCCAAATGTTGGGTATTTTGTATTTTCCATTGTATCTTTTTTGTTCTTTTACTAAAAATCTGTTTGTAGTAAATATTATACAAGATTAAAATCTACACCAAATCCCTTGCCTCCTATTACAAGGGGAAGGAGAATTAATCATGACCAAAATGAATATGAAGTAGAAACATATGCTCGACTAGAACATCATGAAACTATTGGTTTTCCCCCAATTAGAAGAGGAAATTAAGTGGATAATCATAGGTTTATCCCTACAAGTGGATTCCATCACCCCTAATAGAAGGTCATTTAGAAGGCCCCTTTTAGCACTTATGGATTACTTGTGCTTTCTTAGAATGTCTTAGGGGCGTGCCTTTGTTTTTTTTTCTTAACTAATTATAATAATGAATAAATTGACAATAAAACCCCTATGAGATATTCAAGTGATTCATGTGAAATTTATAAAACTTACACATACCTACGCAAGGTGTGCCCCATCCTCTAGAAATATTCAACATTATTGATAACACTCTTTTGTCACTTATTTTGGTCTAACACTTATGGTATTGTGAACAATTTACTTTCTAGTTGAATTCCAAAAACCAAAGATATAACAACAAAGTTTCATTGAGCTAAAAGAAATGAAGTAAATTATGGGAGAACCTATTGAAGAGTACGACTAGAGATTCCAATATCTATTTCACATATCAAGGTACAAAATATATGATACCTAGCTGCATAATGACAAAGATCCTCCTCTTCCAGGAAAGATAATACTTTCAAAGGAATGTTTTCGTGCAAGCTATCATAATCAATTCAATGGCTAGTTACCTTGGAAACATAGGTTCCTAGGTCACACCTAATGCTACTTTCAATCCAACTCTAGGGATAACACAACACAAACAACCATTTTTCTAATGAGTCTTATAACCATTGGGAAAGGGGTTACACCTAACCCTACAATAATGAGTTCCTTCCCTAAGAGATATTTAAGTGATTCATGTGAAATTTATAAAACTTACGCACACCTACCCAAGGTGTACTACTCCATCCTCTAGAAATATTCAAAATTATTGATAACATTCTTCTGGGAGAGATAAAGCAGGTACAATATCATCCATTAAGGTGTAGAGTATCAAATGATCAAATTATACATTACAATTAAGGTGATTTCATCAAGGATAAAATGGATCAATGATAAAATTCTATTAGGGGGTTAGTGTGTTCAAAGTAATAATGTATTAAGGGTTCAGTGTATGAGAGGGTTAATTTTTTTGAGATAATAATGTCTTAAGGGGTTAATGCATTTATAGGGGACTAGTGTGTTTTGGGTTATAGTTTCTTAGGGGGTTCATGTCTTCATGGTTTTTTAATGAAACATGCTGATCATTTCAAGAGTTAGGCATGCCAAGGTTCATAGGGATTAGGGGGTTCACAATGTCCAGGACCATAATAATTAGTGGTCATAGCATATTGGTGGATTAGTGGTTAGTGGCAATAGTTCCTTAGGGGTTAACATGTTTTTTTGGGTCATAATGTCTGAGGGAGTGATTGGGTTAGGGGAGACCATTTAATTCAAGGTTCATGGAGATTGGGGGGTATATTATGTCCAAGGGGGGTTATAGTGATCGATATTTTATACCATGACATGATAATTTAATGTAAAATTTATTGTTGATCATATATGACATATTAATTAACCTCATACTTTTCTAAATGCATTATAATAAAATTGAAATAAATAAAAAGGGTAAATTAAGAGATCAAACATTATAGGGGTTAAGAGTCATAGTTTATTATTAGGGTCAATATATTATGATGTTACTATGTTTAGATCCATAATGTATTCATTTTTTAGTGTGTTTGAGGTCACACTATGTTCACTAGGGTTGATTGTTTGAAGATTCATAGGGATCAAAGGGTATACCATGCTCAATTTGATATTGATTGGTGGTTATCATCTAATAGGGATTCATTGTGTTCAAAGTCATAATTATTAGGAGGTGATTTCATCAAGGATCAAATGGATGATCAAATTCTATTAGGGGGTTAGTGTGTTCAAAGTAATAATGTATTAAGGGTTCAATGTATGAGAGGGTTAGTTTGTTTGAGATAATCATGTCTTAAGGGGTTAATGCATTTATAGGGGACTAGTGTGTTTGGGATTATAGTTTCTTAGGGGGTTCATGTCTTCATGGTTTCTTAATAAAACATGCTGATCATTTCAAGGGTTAGGCATGTCAAGGTTCATAGGGATCAGTGGGTACACAATGTCTAGGACCATAATTATTAGTGGTCATAGCATATTAGTGGCTTAATGGTTAGTGGCCATAGTGCCTTAGGGGTTAACATGATTTTTTGGGTCATAATGTGTGAGGGGGTGATTGGATTAGGGGAGACCATTTAATTCAAGGTTCATGGATATTGGGGGGTATACTATGTCCAAGGAGGGTTATAGTGATCGATATTTTATACCATGACATGATAATTTAATGACAAAGATATTGTTGACCATAAATGACATATTAATTAACCTCATACTTTTCTAAATGCATCATAATAATAATTTGAAATAAATAAAAAGGGTGAATTAAGAGATCAAGGGTTATAGGGGTTAAGAGTCATAGTGTATTATAAGGGGCAATCTATTATGATGTTACTATGTTCAAAACCATAATGTATTCGTATTTTAGTGTGTTTGAGGTCACACTATGTTCATTGGGGGTGATTGTTTCAGAAGTCATAGGGATCAGAGGGTATACCATGTTCAAGTTGATAGTGATTGGGGGTTATAGAGTATTTCCTGGAATCCCTTCTTCCCCTCATCACCAAGGATGTATCCATGCCGATATCTAGAGGGCTATGAGTTATATCTATCTATCTATCTATCTATCTATCTATCTATCTATCTATCTATATATATATATATATATATATATAAGTAAAAAAAAATGAAAACAAAACAACATACAAAAAAAACCAATACAAATCGGACACCACTACACTAGCACACAAATTTTCATCTTCTCGCTCACCACTACACTGTCTCACTCACCACTACATAGGAGGATGAATATTGGAGAGGAGAGGAGCAGGCATGTAGAGTGGAAGGGAGAGGAGAATGGGAGAAGGAGGAGAAGGAGGGAGAGGCGCACGGGAGGAGGGAACACGAGAGGAGGCTAGAGCACATGGATTTTCACCAGAGGAGGGAGAACATGCACAAGAGGAGGGCACATGGATTTGCACAGGAGAAGGGCACATGGTTTTTCACTAGAGGAGGGCACACAATTTTGCACCAGAGGAGGGCACACGGCCGGAGGAAATGGTTTGACTTCTTTCTCTTATCTCTTGAGTGTGCATGTTAATTGTTTGATGAAATGCTTGATAAAAATGCTTGACAGAATGCTTGATGAAATTCTTGATAGAATGCTTGATGAAATTCTAAGTCATCCTTTTAAAATGCACATAGATGGTTTAAAAATAATTGAAATAACTAAAATAAGCTTAACATATATACCAAAGGAAAATGAGATAAAACAAAGAGAGTGGATGAAGGAGAAAAAGGACAAAACAATGAAGGCCTCTTGGACTTGTCCTTGTATAAAGAAGAAACTAATAAACAAGACAATGAATGCACAACTCTGATGAACATAACATATGAGAATACCATATGGCAGAACCCCAACATTTTTATGGAGAAGAGAAAGAGAGAAGGGGTACAATATCATCCATTGAGGGGGTACAATATCATCCATTAAGGTGCATAGTATGTTCTACCTTTATCTCTCCCAGACGACTTCTAATTATTGATAACCCCCTATAATTCTCTTCTTGGGTGCATTTTTCTTTACAAAATCCACCTAATTGTGATGGCATTTTCACATTACAACTTACATATCCCAATTACAACATATTGTTTCAGTAATGATCCCTCAATAGAATTCAATACCCTTAATGTAATTAAAAGTTTCATGTAAGCAAGTTTCAATGAGCGAAAAATATTACTATGTTTGACATGCCATTTTATTCATTACCTTTGTCTCCATAGAACAATAATAACAAATAACCTTTCTCATGTTTCTGATGCACCCATTTAGGGAGATGTCAGTTGCATGGTACTATCCATGGTCACATTGGGTGCATGGTTCTTTGGAGAGACCACTTAGTTAACATGAAACACATGGAATAGTTTATGGACCCTGACTCTAGGGAATCATTTGGTTGGTAGGATCTTGGTAGCTTTCAAGACTCTTATCTCTACAAGGATCATATAAAAGTTATTCAATAAGGGGGGGAATCTTTTTTCCCTTGTTTGGAATGCGATATACTTTGTTCGATATCTCCATGGAAAATTACCACAACCTTTCTCACATATCTTATTTCCATAATTACTCCAAAAACCCATTTTATAAGTTCCCATTTCCATTCAAAAAAACTAACCCACCATCCCTTTGACCAACTTTATCTAGTAGGTGATTTTCACCATGCTCACCTGAAACATGTGGTTCCTTGCAAAGACCACATAATCACTATGATATACAGACATTAAAATTTATGAATCTCAATTGTGACATAGTGTTTGATCAATATGTCCTTTGTAGTTTTCAAGGAGTTTGTCCCTGAAAGGATCCTAAAATTGAACTTCGTAGTTTGATCAATGTGACGTAGTGCTTGCTTCATTTATTTTTGTCCATGGAACAAAATTGACAACAAAATTATCATGCCATGCATGGTAGTTGTTTGTCTTGGAAGAGTCCAATTACTTGGTGAAACGTTGACTTTTCATGACAAAGGCTCTAATTACTAAGTCATTTTTTCCATGCTATGCTCAAGGACATGGTTCTAAATGGAGGCCATTTATTGTTGTGAGCTACACATGCAACGACTTATGGATCCTAATTTTAACATACCATTTGATTGGTAGGCCCTCAAGAGATTCACTTTTCTATCCCTATAAAGCCTCTATAAGTGGCCTTCAACAGATGAAAAAATGAGTGCCTTTGTTGGACATGTTGTCTACTCCATGGTCTTCCTTTCCCCAATTAAGGACATTTGTGGCCTAATTATGGATCTAGAACACATGATTAGGTATATATAGAGCCTAATTAGGGAATTAAAGGACCTTGTTTGCTTTCCTCCTAGTTTTCTTTGGGATTCTTTATTCTTCTAATTCATCCTCCTCTTATTGTTGGTATGCCTTTTTTCAATTCAACACTACATAGGGTTGAGAGAAAACGTTATTTGGGAGTGAAACATTCTAACAAGATTCATCACAAGTTTAAGGGTTGCACACCTGCAAGTGTCATTGTTCATGCTTTCAATAGTTTAAATTACCCCTTGAAGCATGCGAGGATATTTTCCATGTAGTTGGCACATGGAAAATCTTCCCACAGGCATGTGGGCAGAGTTGTAGCATATACAACTCTTTCCATAGGCCTTTGGGGAGAGTTTCTACATGGAAAATTTGTGCACATGCCTATGGAAAGAGTTGTAGCTAATGACATCTTAGGATGATGGCTTCAACGAGATAGAGACTCAAGGAAAAATTTCCTTGCCCTGTCAAAAGGGTCTCATAACATCATGATTATACAATGTGATTATACAATAGGTCTCAAATCCAGTTCTCCACTGAGCGTCGGGGGATATGCAACTATATGCAACTTTATGAAAATATATGCAACTTTATGAAACTAATAATATGCAACTTTATGGAATAATGCAACTTATGCAACTTATTCAACTATATTGCAACAATTTCATATGCAATTATATGCAAATATGCAACTATATGCAACTATATGCAACTATGCAACTATATGCAACTATGCAACATGCAACTTATGCAACTTAAGCAACTTTATGGAACTTATGCAACTTTACGCAACTTTATGCAACAATGCAACTTATGCAGCTTTACACAACTTTACGCAACTTTATGCAACTTTACGCAATATGCAACTTTATGCAACAATGCAACTTACACAACTTTACGCAACTTTATGCAACATGCAACTTTATGAAACAATGCAACTTATGCAACTTTACACAACTTTATGAAACATGCAAATTTATGCAACTTATGCAACTATATGCAACTTATGAAACTATGCAACTATATGCGACTTATGCAAGTATATGCAACTATATGCAACTTATGAATGTGTGACCTATATGCAACTATATGCAACTTATGAATGTGTGACCTATATCCTCCTAATGCAACTATATCCTACTAATGGCTCTAAGTTCCTTCTTAGAGGCCTTGAGAGCCAACTATCATGCATAAAACCTGTGAATGGTGCCCATATCCCATCCACGGGCCAAAGATCCCTTAGAGATGGTCTGTGTGGTGCTTCAAGGATTTGTTCATAACCATTGAGGTCAAGAATATTTGTATAGGGCCTAGGTCACTTGTTTTCCTACCTCATCCATGGTATATCTCTTGATACAAAATCTTATTTTCCATAATATATTAATGGTGCACACATTCCCAATAGAAGGACTTAGTCTTTTCCATTAGGCACGAGAAAGATTTTTTTAGAGCATAAGGCCCTTGTTTTCCTCCCCCAAATATGGTATGCACCTTGGACTTCATTTGTGGTGCAAAAAACGTCCTAATGGCTCCCATATCTCCCCAAGAGGCCAAGAATCCCTAAAAAAGGAACCGTGTGGTTGTTCAAGGCCTAGTTCACTGAATTTGATCTCAATAATATTTATTTTATGCCAAAGTTCCTTGTTTTCCTCCCCTAGCCATGGCATAATCCCACGATACTTTCTTATTATGAAAAATGTACTACTGGCATGAAATATCCCACACAGAGGTGAAATATCCCCTACAAGTGTCTTGTGTGGTTGTACAAAGACTACATCGCAAAGATCAATGAGAATATTGAAATTGGGCCTAAGTATCTTATGTTCTTTCCCTAACCATGGGTATGATCCAAAGTGTCATACGTGATGTCCAAAACTTGTGAATAGTGATTGTATCCCACCTAAAGTCCATAGATCACTTAAAGAGGATCTGTGTGGTTGTTTGAAGCCTTGTTCATGGCCATTAAGGACGAGAATATTTTTTTAGGGCCCAAGGCCATTATTTCCCTCCACTATCCATGGTAGAGGTCCTAATAGCCATTATTATTATTTAAAGCATACCAATGTTGCCCATATTCCTAATTGGAGGCCTTGATCTTAGTCATTAAGCACATAAGGTTCATTTGAATCCTAATTCCCTTTTCTCCTTCCCTTGATGATGGTACAAGCCTAAAATCCCATATGTGATGTGAAAAAATACTAATGGTGTCCAAATCCCGCCTCGAGGCCAAATATCCCTTAAACATTATCTACATGATCATTCAATGGTTAGTTCATAGACCTTGAAGTGAAGAAGCCTCATTTTGGACCTAAGGTACCTGTTTCCTCTCCTAGCCATGGTACACACCTTGAGACCTATTCTTATTATTGAAATGTACCAATGGTTCCAAAGATACCCTACATAGATCTTGTGTGGTTGTTTAAGGACTACATAAAAAATATCACCCCTGATAAGATTCAAATAGGGCTTAAGCACCTTATGTTCTTTGTTATACATTATGCCCAAAACTTGTGAATGGTGACCATATCCCACCCAAATTCCATATACCCCTTGGAGAGGATATGTATGGTGGTTTGAGGTCTTGTTCATGGCCATTAAGATCAAGAAGATTTATTTAGGGCTGAAGGCTCTTTATTTCCTCCCTTGGCCATGGTATAGGTCTTGAAACCCATTCTTTTTATTCAAAACATACTAATGGTGCACATATTCCCAAATAGAGGCATTTTTCATGGCCATTAAGCATAAAAAAGCTTCATTTAGGGAAGAAGGCCCTGATTTTCTTACCTTGGTGATGATATAAACCTATATGCAACTTATGCAACTATATGAAACTAAATGGAATTTCAACTTTATGCAACTATATGCAACTGTGTTGGTACCAAAAACGTATATTGGCACGATAACTTATCTTCTTGTTTTAACGAGTGTAGGTACCACCAAATAAGTATTTGTCAGATCTATCTTCCTCGAGTGATGATCAAGATATAGTAAGACAGGTTGAAAGTGAGACATGTTGTACTAGATCCACCAGTTCTAAATCAACTAGGTTGGAAAAGGTAAGGAAAAGATTTTGTACCCAAATGCAATTTTTTATTGCCAACGGAGGGTCGTGTAATTATGATGCTGAGAGAATAGGTGACATTGAGTTTCCCTTGAGGTATAAACATCTAGTGCAACGATGGGAACCTAAGGAGCTACCTGAAGTGGACAAAGATNTGATGGAGTATGTCGGACCATTATACAAATACAATCACTGGTTGATGTTGGTCCGATATACGCAAAGTATGCGGAGATACAGAGTTGCCGCAAATTATATACAACTACGAGATAACAATCAAAATGAAGGGGCAACTATGTGTATTGATGGAAGGCCAAAATCTATTGGAAACATTGCGTGCTTTCTAAATAGTACATGACTAGTGGCAACAACTAAGAAACCAAATTGCATATTTGAGGCACGCGAAGGAAATTGTATATTTTTATGTGCAACAAAAACAATAGTTCCAGGTGAAGAGTTGTTGATCAATTACAACTTAAATCGAATAGATGGAGGGGGTGTGACTATGGGGGTAAATATCTTACATACCATTCAACTCAACCTTTGATCAATCATTGTTACAATTTATCGCTGCAATATTTCAAATTTTTACTGCATACGTTTTTTACAATTACTTTCATAACTCTTGTTGATTAATGTATTGTCTCAACATCTATCCAGCGTGACTGTGGAAAGATACCAAGTTCGCCTCAGCAGGTAAATGTTGAATACAGTAAAAACTTATGACCACAACAACTAAATTTTAGAAATTTCATTATTTTTTTTTCTGTTATTACTGCAATGTTTCATTTTCTTAATGTTACAGGTGAATTTCATAACTTTTATTGATTGATTTATTGTGTCAACATTTGTCCAGGGTGACCATGGTAGAAAATCACCCGCTACATCTCTCCAAGGTGACTGTGGAAAGGCACCCACTGTGCCTCAACAGGTAAATGTTAAATACAGTATCAACTTATGACTACAACAACTAAATTTCAAAAATTTCATCATTTTTTTTCTTTTATTACTGCAATATTTCATTTTCTTAATGTTACAGGTGAATTTCATAACTTTTATTGATTGATTTAATGTGTCAACATCTGTCCAGGGTGACCCTGGTAGAAAATCACCTGCTACATCTCTCCAAGGTGACTGTGGAAAGACACCCATTATGCCTCAGCAGGTAAATGTTAAATACAGTAACAACTTATGACTACAACAACTAAATTTCTGAAATTTCATTATTTTTTATCTGATATTACTCCAATATTTCATTTTTTAAATGTTACATGTGAATTTCATAACTTTTGTTGATTGATTTATTGTGACAACTTTTGTTAAGGGTGACCGTGTTCGAGTTTCACCCGCTACATTTGTATAGGGTGACCGTGGAAAGGCACCCGCAGTGCCTCACCAGGTAAATGTTAAATATAGTATCAACTTATGACTACACCATCTAAATTTCTGAAATTTTGTTATTATTTTTCTGATATTACTGCAATATTTCATTTTTTAATGTTACAGGTGAATTTCATAACTTTTGTTGATTGATTTATTGTGTCAACATTTGTCCAGGGTGACCATGTCTGAAAATCACCCTTTACATCTGTCCAAGGTGATCGTGAAAAGGCACCTGCAGTGCCTCACTAGGTAAATGTTAAATATAGTAACAACTTATGACTACAACAACTAAATTTCTCAATTGTTAAAGTTCACCTCATTAATTTTATTCATCAATGTATTGTGGCATTGTCAACGTGGGAAGACTCCCACAGAGGATATTGATGAGAACGAAATATTTTATTCGACTGACCCAATGACAACTGTAACGAATGCCTTGAAGAAGGCTAACATAGAATATCTATGTTTGATTAGCAAAAGACACCTGACACATGAGGACAGGGAAAGAATTATAGAGCTACAAAATACAATAATTAATTTTGGGGTAAGTGGCATCTTCACATATTTTTATTAGCTATGACAATTTCATTTCTGTTTTTTAGTTTTATATTTTGTATATGATCTGATAAAGAAAAGTTTTCTGTTTGTAAGAGTTTTTAAACCCCGTGTGTGGGGAACCTATTGATCCTGCAACTGCTATAGGTAGCAGTGATGGTCCAATGCAAAAAAAGGGTCGACATAGAAAAGTGAAAGTGAGGATTTTTGAGCCTCCTGAGGTTCCCCTCGAATCCATTGATGAGAAAAATGATTTTGACTGGCATGACATGCCGAAGCATGATAAGCCGGAGCCCGAGACTCCACATGATGACTCCATAGAGGAACATAGTGTAGATGGGCAGGATACTATTCTGCATGGAGCAGAATGAGTTAAAAGCACCAGATCACTAGATGTCACCTTTCTGGTGGATGACGCATGTGTTTCGATCAAGATTCAGAAGATTCTAGGTAATTTTCACATTAATTGATTCATTTTTTTCATGAAATTGAAATGGACATTTGTTGAGATTATTATAAATTAATGGATAACACATTTCTCAAGGAAACAATGTTTTCTATAGAAACTTACATGACAAAGCATTGGATTTGTTTGGCCCCATCATTTGCACACGACAGAATGGCCAAGATAGAAAAAAGAAAGATGATTTAATAGATCACATGGTAAACCTGGTCGTCAACACTTTCAACAAGAAAGTGGTTACAAAGTTAGCCGACGAGAGTTTAAAATACACCATGGACCAGTATAGGGATAAATTGCAAATAGACCTCAAGCACAAGCACCCTCCCATGGTTCCTGAGAAAGAGTGGAAGGCACTAATAGAGGATGCAAAGGAGAACTTGTTTAAAAAACAAGGATGACAACCACGAGTTGGTAAAACAAGGTACAACACATGTAATATATCATTGAAATATGAGCATTTATGTTTTTCTTTCATGTTTTAAGTAACACTTCCGATATCTAATTTTTTTCAAAAATTCCATATATAGGCTACCAAACACCTCCAAAGCAACAAAGGCCAGAGTGGAAAAACACGACCAGCATAAACTAGGCCAGGGTGGCTACGAAAAACTAAAATCCTGAATAGTAAGATTTATATGATTAACTACGGTTAATATTTATTTAATAGTAGCGAACAAATATATGTTTTTGTTATTGGTATTTTTAATGGTGTTATGCATTGCAGTTAAATATGTTTGAAACTGCTACCACTGAGGAGGACCTAAAGCTTGGTTACAAGCATGGTTTTAAAAGTGTGATTGAATATAGAAAAATCTTGGGCCAGAATCCTATCTCCCCATCCAGGCAAGTAAATCAAATGAATAAGGAAACTGCAGTAGCATGCTTGTAAAGCATGGATGATTTTAGGGGCTAAATGTCGTTGATGGGCTAATTTTCCATGGTTTTTCCAAAAACGAGATTTTCTATTTTAAAAATGATTCTCCCAAATTCTATAGGATAAAATTATTTTACCATAAAAATCACCAAAATTTTATAAAAACTATATAAAATCCTTAGAAATTTGAATATTTTTACAAAAATATTGCCAAACATTTATAATTGGCATATGAAGGATTAGAAAGATTAACCAAGGTTTATACATTTTAAAATAAATTTCCATCCTTACAATCATCCATGTTGTAAATTCTATTCATATTTTATTATATCACCCTTAACTAAGCATTTATGTTTGTTTTCAAGCAACGGTGCTACCGCAGTAATGAATCAAGCAGTATTCAGCAAACACTGCATCATATAAGGGTCCACATGTCCAATGATAGTGTAGAGAAGAGTACCCATTCCAGTATGTATGATTCAGAATTAGAAATATTTACTGTGATTGTAGATATTTATTTCCTGAATTATACTTATATATTATCTTCTCAAAATTGAAGAGCATGTAGCTCAGGAGGGTGAAATGCAAGAGCAACCAAGTGGATAGGAAATTAACGAACCAACTGTCCCATCTATAGAGACAGATAAAGAACAATAGTGTAATGTTAATCAAAACAATGAATTAATTATTTCAATTATATTTCAACATATCAATATGATCATTTTTGTTGTTCCAGTTCACGACCCTGAACAGATGCCAGCTAACCCTTCTCAGTGATGTAACATAAGTATGGTACATGAGTGCACACCAACAATAGAAGGACAGGGCACATGAAATACAATGTCCTTGGATGATGATGATCTTATCCCAATTGTCAGTTTTATGAATGTAAAAAAACATAAATCAAAGAAAAATTAGAGGTATAAATTTATGACTTGTATTTGGATCTTTATCGATGTTTATAAGTTCATATGTTTTGATGACTATCCTAGTTATGCATGAATGTCTATATGTTTTCTATATAAAGAAAATCATTTGTTGGGTATGGGGAATCGAGAGTGATGTGAGGGGGGGGAGGGGCCATATGAGCTTCCACCTTCACGTGGTTGGCATTGATCAGTAGAGAATAATCTATTCTCAAAACAAAGAGAAGCTCATTAAGGTATGCGACAACTTGATTTTTTTCTAGAGTATTTTACATGACTAAATGCATGCTTATTTGCTTATTAATTATTTACTCATATAAAAAAATTGTCTTTTATGATTCATGTAGGTCTTGGTGATGGAAATGAATCTCATGGACAACTCTTATCAATTTGTATGGGCTAATGGATCTGGCAAAAGGACATTGAAAAGGTAAGGGTTTTGACATGTTTTTAAAAGTAGGCTACAACAATGAGGTAACCCCTTGTTCTTCTATGCTTTCTCTTTTCCTTATCTTTCTATTAGTTGAAAAAATCAACATTTGCTAACATTAAAAAGGTCCCATGTCTTAACACACTTTTATCAAGTTGAATGAATTCTTATTCCTATTGGGAGTTTTTTGGGCTAGCTTAGACTTTCCATTATCAACTCTAGCCACTTCTTACCTGGTAGCACCCATTATTACCTAGTTCTCCCATTGTCTTCTTCCTCTTCTAGTGTTCCATGCTCTCCTACATACTCTTCCTCTTTTCCTAGTCCTTCAAGTGCTTAGGGAAAGTATTGCCTCTCCTCCTTATTTTTTCTTCCTTACAACCCTTTTTCTCCATTTTTATTTGGTCATAATATCGATGGGTCCCTTATAGGTCATTATCTCAAGAAAGACCCTACTTGAGATAACCTCTACCTAGTTAGGATCAACTATCACTTCTTTTGTCATTTTTCAAAGATGTCCTCCTTAATGGTCACATTCCATAGCTTGCAACTATGGAGCCCCTCCCAATGGTGACATCATATCTTCCTTTGATCCTCTCTCTTCCACTGGTACCATTGGTATTTTTCACCTATACGCTTGCATTGAACTTAGGTTGATGCATGTTGCCTCCCACGCTTGCATAAAATACCCCATTGATGTATGCCACCTCTCACTCTTGCACTAAATCTAGGCTACCATGTGTTTTTTTTTTTGCTTTTGATGACTCTATATTACTAGTTTATGATGCCTATTATGATCACACTCTCCATATTATCGTATGTCACATGGGATTCATGCTATGTCCTTGACTAGTGTATGGCACCTTAATGACTACAAAAATCCTAGAACAATGAATGTCATTTGTTACGCTCACATTAACTCCAAGTTGCCATATGTTACATTTATTCTTGTGATAACCCTATATTAGAGTGTGTTTCCTCTCTCACTCATGTTCACTCTTAGTCAGTTTATGTCAACTCACGTCTTTTTCCAATGTCATGCCAGTGTCATCAACTTCTTTCTCTTGCCTTTGTTAGAACTACCCTAATACCACAAGCTCCCATCTTTACCTTTTCATCTATCCTCCAATCTTTCCATAAGAGATCATGTTACTAATCCTACCTCGCTTGTGGTAGGATGCCAACCTCTATGATGTAGGTATCTAGCTAAACATGTTCTTGCATTGCTCATTGGTCATTCTTGGAAATGAAAGTATGTATTGGTCTACCCCATGTATATTGAACATCTTCATGATGTAACCAAAATTTTGGACATAATTATTATTGTCCTTTTTGTATGCTCCAACAATTGTGCAAGTGACATCCACAAGTCTCTTCCTATTATATTAGTAATATTCCTCTTATTATTATCAAGGAGGGAGTAGATAACTGGCCCTTATATACACTATGCCTAAATTATTGAGGCATCAAATAACATTATGCTTTTACAAGAATATACGATTCAATGTCATAACGACCCTTTAGGTTTGTAAGAGTTTCCAATTCTTCAAGGTGTTAAGAGCCATTATTTCCCAAATCATTCAGAACATAGAAGAAAATTGACCAATAGCTTACACATAGGTGATGAAAGAGATTTTACAACCTTTTCATAAATCACAACCTTTTTACTAATGGTCTCTTCATGGGTTCAAAACCTTACTTTACAAACCTAACAATATTTCTACCTTTCAACATTCTCATGAACCCTTGGGTTTACCATTACTCCTTGTGGGTCATAAATTTCCACTCACCAAATCCATACAAATTAAAAATTTTGTCACTTGCACAAGCCTCTATTACATCACAAATATAAGAATTCAACTAGGAGTAGACCTTTTCCCTTTCAAGTTGATGATCCCCATCAACTTTAGGACTCAATGTCTCTTAATTAAATTCTCCTTCTAATGAGGATGGCATAGACAACTTCAAATGATCCACATATACATTGGAATATTTTCCCATATATGGTGACCAATCTAAGCAAATAGCTTTTATTCATTCTTATTCAAAATCCTAAAATATCATTTTAAACCTTTCTTTGGTGGGTGCAACCACACTTGATCAAACTTAGAAGGTGTGTGTTGTTAAATTCTTATCATGCCTCTTTTTGTAACTTGATTGAGACACTAATTGTGCAATTAACAATGATATATATAAATGACAAACAATCTTCCCAAATATTGGGATGTTACAGCCTCAGAACAAATGAACCGATGTTTGATTTATATCCTTGGGATACCCATGCAATTGTAAATAAAGGATACACTTCTCTTCAACTTATATCCATTATCATCTAGAGTGTGGATTAAAAGTTTCTTGAGAATCTATTATATCTACTACAGATGAATTACCTTGGTTCAATTAAATTATCTAGGATCAACCAATTTACAACAAATTTTATATTTCTTATGTCAATACAAAATTCACATCCTCTAACTACAAAATCCATACACAACAATGATTGTTTTCCAAGCTCATATTTCTTCATGTTGTCTTGCAATTAATTGTGTTGAAGGTTTAAAAGTATAATCTCCAAATATTTCAAATGATCTTCCCAAATCTTGCTAAAAGTCAAAATATCATCCAAGGAGGCTACAATAAAGGTGTTCGAGAAATGGTCTTAATATATCATCCATCAATCTTAGAAGTGTTGTCATAGTATTGTGTAATATAAATTGCATAATGACTCACTCATGCAATCCATGTGTTTTTTTGAAAGTAATATTCCAAATTATTCTTTGAGTATATTGTCATATTGGTATCCTTACTTCTAATCCAACTTCATGATAACACATGCTTCCAATATTTGGTTGATTAGTGCCTTGATTATTTGTAGGGGATATATATATATATATATATATATATATATATATATATAATCTTGTTCAATCTAAAATATCTACACATTTTCTCTAACATCCATATTTCAATAGAAATGTCGGCTACACCTGTGGACCTGCACACCTGCTACACTTGTGGACCTGCACACATTCTACACTTGTCATCAATGAATTACTTCCTATCTTGTTGAATGCCAAGGTCACCATCCCACTCAGGACAAATCACTATCCTAAGTTGTTTTAAAAAAAAACTTCTTGCATCTTGTTGAGAAAGTAGAGACATTGTAATATGGCATTGTCATATTATAATGTAATATGTCATTACCATATTACAATGTAATATGGTAATCCCATATTACATTGTAATACGGTATACCATATTACAATGTAATATGGTAATACCATATCTTGTGTTTTTTTTTTTTGTTTAACTTCAAGTCATTATTGCAATATCGACGATAGTTCGTCGGAAGCCAATTTTTATTTTGAACAATCATGGAAATAGGGACGAAAGTTAGTCGCAATTTTCCATGGTTTTTTGTCGCACATACAACATCTACGTCATAAGTTTGGTTTTGACATAAATTTTTGTCATTATTGCCACAAAGTTTCGTCGCAATTTTCCACATTTTTGCGTTGCACATACAACATCTGCATCATAAGTTTTTGTCTTGGCATAAAGTTTCGTCACAATTGCGACTAAGTTTCGTCGTAATTGCCACGATTGTGCCTTGTAATTGTGACAGATTTTCGTCATAATTTCGATGATTCATAGGGTTAACCCATTTTGATGGTGATGACACGTGGAGAGATAATTTCGTTGATGTTTCCACGAATACCTGGATCGTGGATATAACAAAGAAATTAAAGCGACAAAAAAAGGTCTCAACTTTCATGGAAATTGCGACGGATAAGTGTGGCAATATCAATGAAAAACTGTCGCAAATTTGGTCATATGTACTAGTGCAGTAGCCGTCGACGACAACAATCAAAAGGCATCAGCAAGAAAATAGAAAAATGGGTGATATGTACCATCACTGTAAGTCTATACTCATCACATCCTACTTTCTTTATCAATCCAATTATTCCACTTTTTAAAATACAAATGTCTAGCCAAGGACTGATACCTTTCAATTTATTCTTTTCAGGTATTACAGTCTACTGTCACCCACTTCTTCTTTCCACTATCCTATTTCTTGTACATATTTCTCTT
Organism: Picea mariana; assembly: GCA_032191745.1. NCBI lineage: Eukaryota > Viridiplantae > Streptophyta > Pinopsida > Pinales > Pinaceae > Picea > Picea mariana. The sequence goes on from JASDQU010100105.1 coordinate 580,162, forward strand.
ATGGTCCGCAGGAGCCCCAATCTTAGTTTGTATGACAAATGCATTTAAATTTCCAGGAATATGTAACAGAGAATATTATTTTTTGATATATTTCAAATAAAACTGTTTTTTATCTCCTTTTATATATATGTCCTCATAAATTTTTATCAATTTCAAAACTGTTTTTTATCTCTTTTTATACATATGTCCTCATAGATTTTTATCTTCCACTATGATGAATGTCAAGAAATTGTGTTTATTTAATTTAAATAAAAGACAAAATAGACAGAAATTTTGAACATAGTAAAATACATTATATAGTTTCAAAAAATAAATAGGACTCTAGGGGCCACGTTTCATTTACTGCATGGATACCACATGTGCTTCATGCTGCTTGCTTGTAGTTTCCATCTGCCTCTACTACTTTTTCCCATCCCTGTGCATTTATTCCCAATTCAAACCGGCAGGTACTACGTTGCCATGCAACACTTGTTAAGTTGTAGAGATAGAATCTTGATCAACTCGACTCTGTTTTTGGTTGCGTAAAAGATGCCCGATGATTAACAAAGCTAAATTTATCTTATAAAATTTTAAGTAAATACACCTTTAACATAACCTTTAATCCTCAATTTCTACCTAAAGATCCATATCACAACCCTTCCATCTATAGTTCCATATTTTCATCTAATCTCTAGGTGATTGAGATGCTTAAAGGTTGCTAATCAACCTATAGAAAATCCAATTATTTTGAGGTAGGATCTTGGTCAAATTCCTTTTAATATTTTATGTGACCCTATTAGGTTGTAGAGGTAGAGTCTCAATGGACCCCTTTTCTGGTTGTGTAAAAGATGCTCAATTATTGACAAAGACAATGACAATGACAAAGGAAAACAAATAAAAAGGACTTAGTTCAATCACGAGGCAAGGCCCAACTAGTTTAAAGAGAGAAAATTTGAGGGGCACACTAAGGCACATGACAAAGTTAGTGTTAAGAGGACTTGAAAAATCAACATTGGTCATGCATTTGCTATGGAGTTTGGGATGCATGTTGTTTGATAGATTTAGTTCGATCATTGGATTAAAGACACATACTAGAGAATTTGAGTTCGAAGTTAAAACTTCAAATTGAGCCCCATATACCACATCACTTCTTATAGTACTTGATGGTTGTAGAGGTTAGTTACCCATGCAAATCGACAAAATGGAATGGAGTCCATAAAAACATTGGATGCAAGTTGTTACAACTTATTGGAGCAGTGTCACTAAGATATACATGCACTTGAGTTTTTTTTAATCACTGCTTAATCCTAATCCTTGTTGATTTGAGGCAAGACAAGTATATAGGTTAATGGAAAGTGTGAGTAGGTTCTTATGATTAGTCCTATTGTAAATATATTGAATTTTTATTGTCACTAATTATATAGTAATGCCATTGTGTTGAGATCTTTCTATTACCTATATGTTGTGTGAGTTTTGATTCCCTACTTTTCTTTTGTATGATGTGCATTGACAATAACAATACTAATAATAGGAATAACAAGTGAATATGTCATAAAATGGTTAGTCTCTACCAAATACAAAAACTAAGAAACTAAATAAGTTGTAGCTGGAATATAGAAATTGAAAAAATGAATAAGAAACATAAAAATATCAAAAAATTTATAAAAATTGTAGCATTAATAAGTTATCATCATAAAAAAACATTAAAATAAAAAATATATAAATTATAAAACACTTTGAATTGTAAATGAACAATAAATTCCTGCTACGTCAAATAACAGTGAAATATACTTATCTTGTGCTCTTGAAATAATTTCCACTCCTTTAAAACCTTATTTCCTTATATTCCACGTTGATTGTGAACACTAATTACACAATGGTATATAAATCGAATATATCAATATATGTTATAAATGTTATAAGTCAAATATTATGTAGAGTAGACCCCTAGTGCAAATGAGTAATAGTCCAAAGATTCCATTTTCCAATGTTAGAAAGCCATTTTGAAACAATAGTTT
>JASDQU010100105.1:589126-600528 GCA_032191745.1 Picea mariana
CTGCAAATAATCACTCTTATAATTCTAGTGTGAAATGGGAATGAAAACTTTGCATCTAATGGCATTGAGTTGGTTGCAATCAGTTGCACCAACAAAAAGATATTATAGCTACAAAGAGAGCTAAAAAACTGCAAGCAATTTATATGAGCACATAAATTTGAAGATTGTTGAAGACCGCGGATCTAACAGAGGGTAATATGTGGAAACCCTATAAGGAGGCTCGATCTAAGGCCTTGACCGTACTGACCTAAATAGTGTGATATATATTGGGGTAAAAGATGGAAGCCCTTATGAATTCTAGTGGCATGAGATCTAGCAAGGGTAAAAGATGAAGACCCTTATGAGGCCAAACAATATGATATCTAATAACCACAAAATATCGGAACCCTTATGATGGGATGAGATATATTGTTCACGATCATTTGACTCTAGTACCGAAATTATATGAGCACAGTGACATCAATGTGAATACTCACACACCAGAGAACATAAGAGAGAAAGTGTGAAATTATTATACTAGGGATTGGTAGAGTTGTAGATATTTGATCACTCATTTATATTATGCATATATAGTGAGTAAAAAGGGTATACAAGGGTGTTTCTAGAATAAGAAATCTCTTAGAGAAGGTACATAGAAATATGTACAAGAAAGCTTCTAGAGAAGGTACATAAATAAATGTACAAGGAATATTCTAGAAAAAACTACATAGAGAAGATAAATAAACTATCTCAATAATGTGGTATTCAGTTTTGTTGGTCACAATAATTTGGTAAGACTGTTTTTATGAGGGGTTTAACCTTGGGTCCGAGCATTGAAGGTTCTTCAATTTAACCACTTGACTATGAATCACTTGACCACTCTTAAAAAAAACTATTTGTTTTTCTTGATAAAATTGTAATCCATTTGAGCATGACTAATATCAACTTTTTTTAATACTACTATTTCTTTCTTTTTCTTTTCGAGCGTGATTTGTTTTACTCAAAAAGTGTTCTTTAATTTTTTATAGTAAAAATCCTCTCCTACTCCTACTCCTTGCCCATGTTTCTTAACCTCAATGATGTTTCAAGAGTGAGAGGGGGTCAATGCATTAAGTTGGTTGTCTCACAAGAAAGAAGAGTAGAGAGTGGTTCTACAACTGACTACATACTAGTTGTAAGGTCTTTAACTAGAAGGGCCCATAGACCCTTACCCAAGTCCTCAAGGAGACAGAACTTGGGGTTGCTTTGACACCCAAGAGTCATACTAGTAGGGAAAGTGGGTGCCTTAGGCATGTGAACACGCTAAGTGGCTTTCCCAAGCATGAGGCGAAGCATGGGGAAAAAGAAACCAAGAGAAGGTGTGCACCAAAGAGGTTGGGGCACACCTACATGAGGAGTGCACCAAGGTTGGGGCATGTTGGTTCCAAGGGATGCGATGGTTGATGCACGCACATGTTCGTTTGGGCACATTGGTTCCATGAAGGGGAACGACGATTATTTGGGCATGATAGTTCACAAAGGAGCATGACACACCCAAAGGATATGACGATTGGTGATGGTGACCTTTGGAGTCCATATAAAATAACAAGGGTTCACAACCAAAGAAGAAAGATTTGAAAAAAAAGGAGAGCAAGATTAGCTCTACAATTTTGAGGCAAAATTCGATTAAGAGAGGCAAGCTCCTTCAAGGAGCCAAGTCACTCCACATGGGAGGACTTGTGTTGCCTTGAGGTGATTATGTGGACAGAGTTGGGGCGACCTTCATTTGGCCTATGTTTGGGGAAGTCTTGTTGCAGGTCTAAGTGAGGAAACTATGAGCCAGAACCACAACTTTGTTTGAAGTCTCGTGACAGAGAAGAGACAATGAGTTTGCGGTGGGCACATGTTTGGGGTGCACCGCAAGAGTTGCAAAAGTTTTTACAACGAATGAGTCTTGGTGTGGAGAATCTGTGTATGAGTGTCTTGGTGAGGTGAGGCAAGTCATGTGACTCTACCAAGTTGTAAAACGAGTTGGTAGCACTCATATTGTAATTGTTTCATAATAATAAGAATTAGCTAGGTGTTAGACACATCTTGTGCCACTCGTATGTTATATGTGTGTCTCTTGTTTGTTTCGCAAGCGTTCTCTTCGTTTCATGGATATATGTTTATATGACTAAGTGTTAAGACTATTAACAAATTGTCTAAGTATACAAGTGAGTTGCACTAGAGTAGGAGTGTGACCCGCCCATAGCCTAGAATAGAGTATGGGTATGCTCTATGTGAAGAGGCATAGTCCAGATAAAGCATCCTTGGTGTTTCCAAGTAGCCAAGTGAGAAACATTGCGGTGTCACACACCCTCAAGAGGTGCACAATCGCAAGATTCAGGTAGGCACACTATGGGGACACGACATATGGTATCAGAGATTGTTTGTAATATCCCAAATTTAAGTCTTTGAATTATTTGTAATTAAATATTTATATACTTTGCATGATTATTGTATAACTCTACTACACTAGCTCCATGGCTTAGATATATTGTGAATATTGTACTTCTTTTTGTTTTGCAGTTAATAATGATAAAGATCAAAATCAACTGAGCTTGAGTGCCTATAGGGGCTATGATACCAAAAGAGGTGAAAGTTGAGGGGGTCTAAGGGGGGGGTTATTCCTAAATCATCTACCTTATGCTACCTTAAACCCTCACCCAATTTCAAATTTGAATTTCAAAGCAAAAAGGAGTTAAGAGAAGTGGTGGAAACAAGTTCTTCAATCTAAGCCACAACTCTTAAAATTTAGTGAAGTGTCTTCTCTATATTCTTGGAACTAGGAAGCGAACTTGAATTTGAATTTTCTAGCCATTATGCATGAGGAAAAAAAAATCGAATGGGGAGAGGAGAGTTGTTAGAAAAAGTAGTGGGGTGTAGTTTTGAGAGGTTAGACAGTGGAAAAATGGAGCCAAGTCCATGATAGACCAAGAATCCATGAATGAAAGCTTGTAGCCTTGAGAAAAAGCCAAGAAACCATAAACTTTGTTGAAACTTGAAATAATAGCCTAGAAATTTTATGCACACATTCAATAGCTCGAGGAGGAGTAATTTCTAAGGTATTAGACAACAGAGAAGAAGGTTCTCCTTGCGTTGTGTGGGGTAAGTATGTGGGTTCCTTAGAGATGTTTCCTCATCAAGAAATCCGTAGAAGAAAACATTCCTTTGAGTCCGAATTTTGGAGTTAATTATCCCTGCTTCGCCCTGGTGGTATCATAGCCCAGCTAGGGGGTGGAATTCACTGTGGATTGCCTATGGTTGAGTGGGAATCACTCTCTCAGTTAGTTGTTGGTATGTATTTAGAACATATAAGTTTAACTCTATCTATGCATTTGAATTTTCAACTCGTTTGGTAATTAGAATGTGTCTACTCTATGCATAAACGTGTATGTTCATGTTCTGAGTGTAAATCCATACGTTTCTATGCTCTGCAAGTATATATGTTCTTAAATTTTCCAATTCTAGCTTTGTTCACTAAGAACTCCTCTATCTGCAAATGGTCGATTTCTAGTTAACAAAGAGTATGATTATGTCCTTTAATTTTATTGCTCTGCTCTGTGTGAAATATTATACTCCATAGTTTAGTTTCTCCGAGCCAAAATTTACCTAGATTTCTATCTTACAGTTAATATATAAACCCCTGGTCTCAAATTTGTAGGTTTTGATTTTCGTGTATACTAGTGGTTATTTCTTCTTGGATTGGAAATATGCTCTTGAATCAGCCTTCTCAATATGCTATGATATGGAACTATAGAAGGTAACATATTCGAGTCTCATCTACTCAATTCCACATAAGTAATGGCCATGGCAGATTCCAACTATCTCTGAGCTCTCATAAAATCACTAAGCAATGATACCATACATTCATTGCCCCCTCGTCTTGGTCATTTTCCAAAGCATAGCATCTACTAACTACGAAACTCGTAGAAAAGGATAAGTCTGAGAACATAGATGAGAAGCGTAGTGTCAAAAGATTTGACCGATTATGAAATAGGAGAAGATCTTCCTGGGGAGCTAGGCCAAGAGGCTATGGAAAATTTGAAGATCTGGAAAATCTGCTATGTATACACTGAGTATACAYTGAGGCTAGGCCAAGAGGCTAGTCCAATATCATTGGTTCCAATAGTATTGGAAAATCTGTTATGTATACACTGAGTATAGAAAGTCAATGATGTTAAAAGAAGCAACACATTATTAATTCAATGTAAAACAATATCCTTGCATCAAACACAGGCTGCAGTGGTAATAAATGATGCTTGATGGTGCAATACACCTTTCTATACAGAATCAGTCCTCATCAAATACTACTGTCGTCCCTCAAAAATAGGTTGCTCCTTCTCAAATGCACCCTGCCAACAATAAATGTGGAATATTCCCCTTATTAATGCAGGTGATAACCAAGAGAGGCAAACATTCCAAGTAGACTTTTATGCACCAAGAGAGGCAAACATCAATGATGGTGATGACATAGTGACCAAATGGGAATACTTGAGAGTATGTATATTCTTTGATGTTTTCCTTATTGGTGAGTATGCTACCTTCAATAATAGTTCCTGCTACTAACTAAGATTTAAATATGGGTACTGCAACTAATTTAGGTTTGGTTATGATTTTTGGGCCCAGTCATATTATAACTCTAGTTCCAATGACCTCATCATAACTTCATTTTAGATAACAATAAAACTATATCTAAGAGGATTAAGAACCATAAAGATAACGTGGGCATTTGTTAATTGCTTTTTGTGGACAAATACTAGGTTGTAACATGTATTCTTTTTGTTTTCCTTATTTAATGTTTGCAAGTGTACTGGAGTGAGAATGGCATAGGAAGGATCCCCTCCTGAAATTATTTATTTCTTTTGGATGTTTTATTGAATTAAATATATGAGCTAATAGTATTCTTCGTATCTCATTTTTTATTAATATTAAAGATGATTGGCCAACTCATGTATGAATCTTATTTACAGAAGAAAATGACCAAATAAACATCCCTTTGGTTCCTTGTATTTCCTAGATAGAGAACATCTATTGTTTATGGAATTGTAGTGAGCATAGACGATGGGAATAAACTGAAGGTTAAATCTTAAATAAAAAGTTTAGGCAAGCAAAGTTACAAGAGTGCCTTTGTATTATGCCAAATGAATACCACCAAATGACTAAATTGAAGTAAATATTACCACACCGATTTATTTTTTTTAGCAGTATTTTTTAATTTTTAATTTTGGAGATGTTACATTGTTCATCGTAGATTTTGAAGAAGGTTTTGTGAGCTCTTTACCACTATCTCGATGATAGATGGTATTTGAGCTTGTTTGTTGGAGATTTTGAAGAAGGGTTGGTGATCCCTTCACCACTATTTCAATGATAGATGGTATCAGAGATTGTTCATTGCAGATTTTGAAGTAGGGTTGGTGAGATCTTCACCACTCTCTCGACAATAGATGGTATCAGAGCTTGTTCATTTCATATTTTGAAGAAGGGATGATGAGCTCTTCACCACTATCTTGACGATAGGTGGTATCAGAGCTTGTTCATCGCTGATTTTGAAGAAGGGTTGGTGAGATATTCACCACTATCTTGATTATATATGGAATCAGAGCTTGAAGCATGCTCTACTACTATGGTGGTGACAACGGTGACAGAGTGCATCAAGAAGACAGTTTGTTGCAGAGACATTTCAATGGGAATGTTCATAGATTTGGTGAACGGTTCGATGGAGAAAATCGGTTCATCACAAATAATTTGCATCATAATTATGATAGAGGTTATGGTTGACAATGCGGTGAAAGGTTGATCTGGTTGCACACCTTGTATAAGCTAAGAGCAGAGTTTGTGGTGAAACAAAGCGCTTGGACAGGATGGGTGATCGCAAAAATCATCACAGGAATTGTCACAGACTTGGTCACAGAGATAGTCTGGGCGGAGACTTGGTTGGTTTGGTTTGTGATGAAAGTAAGCACCAGACCTGTTGTGCGCATCTTGAAAAGACCAGGTGCAGATTTCATTGGGTGAACCGAACACTTGGGAAAGGCAGGTGAACGTAAGACTTGTTGTAGATCTAACAATGAAAGTGATCACAGAGGGTGATCGTATAAGTGATCACAAAGGGGAGAAGTTCTAGGTTGCAACAAGTTGAAGCACTTGGGCATGTTGGATGACTTGGGGCGACCTAGAGAAACTTTGTAGCAGGAAGTTAGCTGGGCACATTCTCATCATGAAATATTCATGTCGTGCATCGTTGAGAACAACAAATGAGTTGAGCTAGGTTGTTGGTAGAGTGGGTCAGTCACAGCCTTCAGATTAGGTGACTCTTCACAGAGTTACAACAGTTAGTCAACAACAATATGGCTTAGCAATCGAGTAGGGAGTGCATGGTGCCTTGAAGCAGAAGCAGTCAAGGTGCGGAGATGGAAATACATTAGAGATGAGTTCGACCAATTACATGCAAAGTTTGGGACATCGAAGGATTTCTAAAGTGGATGAATGGACTCAGCCTTGTATCACAACGAAGGTGCTATGCAGGTTTGTGTAGTTGTGATGGTGATTGAGGGGAGTTCATGTTGAGATTTGTTAGCTTGGGAATGTGAAGATCTAATATAGTAGACTTAGAACATGGGTGCAATGAAGGATGTCATTGGAAAGGTATGGTTGGTTTTGATTTCTTGTATTTCCTGAGTGTTGCAGTGATTTCTTTGAAGGGAAGTCAAATGACTTGGTGGTTCAAGTGTAAGAGTTTCCAAAATGAAAACCACTGGACTTGAGGGTGACTCAAGTGGTGTAGATTCAAAGAAGTCTTGTAGCAGTTTGGGATGCCTTGACTTGGACAGATGTGAAAAGAGCTTGGGACAACCTACTTGGATGAGTCATGTGGTGGACTTAGGCAGATTTGGATGCAGTTGTGGAGGTGACTTGAGAGTTTCCTAACTCTTTGATGAGGTGCATTGAACAGGTTGTCATGGTGAATTATGCAGTGAGGGTTGGATGTACCAAGTTTGAGAGCGTGGATGAGGTACCTTAGTGTGTTGGTACCTTAGCCAAATTTTTTGGGTCATGCTATGATTTTACATTCGCGATGCCAGTGCCAGATTTTGGACGCTTGTAGGAGGTGAAAAGTAATTCCATTCTAGGAGATGGATGGAGTTAGCAAAGAAGGCGACCAAGAATTGTTGGCAGACAACTTGAATGGGTAGAACACAGACCAAGTGACTTGGGTGGTGTTTTCTCACCTTTAGTATGGGACATTGGATGAGGTAGAGCATACCTTGGTGACTTGTGGATGATTGTGTGATGACTTAGAGATCCAGAGTGTGTCGTTGGTTGAGTTTGGAAAAAGTATTGGTTTGAACGTTCTTAAGGCATGGACGTTCTTTGAGGTGATTCATTCTACTTGGAACACTTTGGACAATTCATTGGGACATTTGAGGGGTGTAAGCATGTTGGCCACACTCATCACAAATGTTGAGTTATGGAGAGGTGACTTGATGAAAGGAGGTGACTTGAGGACTTGCCTTAGTTTGGAGGATTGTGAGGACATGCAGATTGGAGCATGAAGAGATTACTTTGACATGTGTATTTCTCTTGTCTTGGGAAGCATGGTTGAGGGTGAAGCCTAACCATTCCAAGGCATAGAGAGGTAGACATAGCAGCATGGTCGGGTGATGAAGTAATGGGGTGAAGGAATTATGGACATGCATTTCTTGGAGCTAATGGGATGTTTCATATCTGAAGACACAGATGAAGATGGGGATAATTTGACCAAGGAATCCATACTTGTGGACTTGATCACAGTTTGAGTCACAAGGGAATAATTAGTTGGATGTGTAGATGCATGGTGATTCCTTTGACTCTTCACAAACGTGGATGCGTTGCGGACTGTGTGCAGTAAATTGTCTAACTACACCATGAGGTGGGAAGTGGAGTCAATTTTTCATGGATGAATTTTTTTGGGGGTGACTTCATAGTGCAATGAGGTGAGGGGTGACCTTGTCTTGGTCTGAGGTTGTTTTGCGGATGGGCCCAATTGCGGAAGGAAGTGACCAAGATTTGGGCATATTGTGCATTCTCAAGGAAAGAATGTGATAGTTCTGTTAGAAAAATAGGTGTGCTTGTTTCACCATAGACAATATAGAAATATTGTCACCCAACCATAGGCACAAAGGCCACCCCCGAGCACCTTAACCTTGACAGAAAAAATAATTCTAGAAGCAATTCAATAGCCAACCAAGGTAGCACACCTTTCTCCAAGGCTATAGCACCAAGCAAGAATAACCAAAGACCAAGGAGAAATTCCAAACCATAACCAAGAGAAAGTCCAACCAAAATCCAAAATACCAGTTGCAGCCGTTGCAACTGCACTCCATCTCCAAACTTTCACACCATTAGTCTTATGCAGTTGTGAGAGTAAGAGTGAAAAATGAGCTCTAGCACCCTCTATTTTTACTGCTCTATCTCACTTGACTGGGACAACTTCTCTTTCTGGAGGATAATAACTCAATATTAAATATTCTCTTGAGCTGACTTGTCTCCTAGGGTTATTATCCAACATTTTAGGGCTTCTCTTGCTTCCAGGAATTTTCTAGTCTTGTCAAAGGTTACACGTGGAGGTTAATACCTCTTGCAACTACCATAATATCAACACTTCCTCCTAGCTAGGGAGGTACTAAAGGCAATGGTCTTGAGCCCAAACAAAACATTCAACCAGTAGCATCATCACAGCCACATAGGTTGTCTCATGATCAAATCATGAGCACCATCATCACTATCCAACTAGATAGTCTCCATGGCAATCAAAAAAATTCCACCCAATATAACACAACTGTGTCTATTCATAGTATTATATAACTACTATCCAATGGTACACAACCACTCTCAGTAGCACACTGCTACTAACCGGTGACATATAATCATTATCAGTGGATCACATCCACCATAGTAGCATACAACTATTTTCCAGAGACATACAATCTCTACAACAATCATATCATCTGATATAAAATTGCATAACAATATCATGATAAAAACTGATTCATCTGGGCCATTCTCCCACTCACATATGTGAGATATGGAAGAGAATCTGCCTTCATAAAGTAAAACATCAGCCATGGGCTATCTAGACTATTCTTCCCAAGCATAGAAGAATAATTGTCCTTGATTTCTGAGCCTGGACCATTCACCTTACTGAGCCATTCCTTCGACACTAATCATAGTGCAACCTAGAGAGAATGAGCCTGCCATAGGGAATGCATGTCCTTGATTTTTGAACCTGAACCATTCACCTAACTGGGTCATTCCTCTGCCACTAATCACAATGCAACCTAGAGAAAATGATTCTACCCTAGGGAATGATTGTTCAGACAATTTTTATGGAAATGATTTTCCTGCACTAACCTCCAAAACAAACCATTCTTTGAAACTGCTCACAACTGTGAATTTCGAAAGAATGATTGCCCGGCGAGGAAGACCATTCTACTTGACCACTACTCAAAGTGACTACCAAGAAGAATAACTGTCCTAGACCGCTCCCCCACACTACCCACAAGGGGAATCACTGTCTATGGTACATCAACAATCTATCGAACCATTTTCAGTACAAAAATGACTGTCCGATCTGGACCATTTTCTGAACTGGAAAATGATTGTCCGTCAAAAATATCGAACCACTTTCCAGACTGGAAAAAAAATGCCCAACCTAGACCATTTTTTGAATTGGAAAATGATTGTCCATAAATCAATAACATATAAGTGCTCTCTCCCAACCTGGGAGTAATCACTTCCTTTTTCAATAAGTCAGTCATCTCCACGAGCCCCATCTTTTCCCTTAAGTACACAAACTTTTCATCTTGGACATAGGCTTTACTAAAACATCTGCTATCTGCTCATCTGTGGAGATATATTGGAGAACCACTTCTACCCTCTATAATCTATCATGGAGAAAATAATACTTGATCTCAATGTGCTTCGACCTGTCATGGAACATCGATTTCTCTGAAAGATTCACACAACTCTGATCATCACAATATATCATGGTCGAATTCAACACTTGATCAGACAGTCCAGAAACCAACTTATGGATCCACACTACTTTCGTACAAGCATCACAAGCTGCAATATACTCTGCTTTTGCAGTGTTGAGTGCATCGAAATTTTGTTTCCTGCTAGCCAATGACATCGTGGAAAAGTTGAAACTGAACATATCCAAGTAGCACTTATTTTGTCGTCTGCACTCCCTGCTCAATCTGAATCGACAAATCCATGCAGTTGTATATCATAACTCAAACATCCCACAAAAACATTTCAAGGCATGCTTTGCAATTTTTCAATTCTCATGTCTAGGTCCCACCTGGAACTATTTTCAAAATAAAGAAAATATCCATCTGAGTATTCTCCAAATACATTAATGAGCCATTCAATTGTCGATACAAGGACGGGTCTGCTGGATTTAGAGTCTCTCAATTTCTTCAGATCTATCATCATTGGAGTTTTCCATGGATTTGCAATCTATCATCCCAGATTACTAGGGAACCATTCTGATACACTTTCTTTGTCATAGGAATTTTTCACCACACTTTTGTTGTACATGAGATGCTCTGCATCAAGTTACTTGAATCCATACAAGGTCTTCTTCCATATGCATACATGGGTTTCTTTCTGGTATACCTCAAAACCTTGATATTTCTCTACATAAGCTTCTTCCTCAATTTCTCTATTGGGAAGAACAGTCTTTTACATACAACTGATGTAAAATTCAATCCATGGATACTACAAGAGATATAATAGCTTAGATAGAGGTATATTTGGTTTACTCGAACAAGTTGTCGTCATAGTCTTCTCCCTCCTTCTGGAAGAACCTCTAGTTCTGAATCTCACAATGCTTCCATTCATAAGTCTTTTTTACAATTTCTTACATACACTGTTCTTCATCACAACTTCCATTCCTTCTACTTGAATTCTTCTAGTGGGTTCAAACCATGCTGGTAGTCTTATGATTCTCAGTATAATAACTGGTTGTTATGACTTTTCTTTCTTTCTTGGAATATTCATGTTCTTCCTCGTGTTCCTCTTTAACTCTGGGGTCTATGGAGTCTTCTATAAATTACATTCCCTTCCTTCCTGAATATTCCAACTTCTTCCTTTCATCATAGGAACATAGATGTAGATGGAAAACCAAGGATACTTAAGGCTTATTTTCAAAGAAGACTTCTTCTAGAGTCAAACTAAACACGTGTTGCTTATCATGGCTTCTACTTTCAATGGGGAACATGGATAAATACTTTATAATCTTCACGGATTATTCAATGGATCATATCATTTAGGATTAGATCCATCCTAATCCTGGCTTCATGCATGAATTCATGCTCTTCTTTTGGAATTATGTAATCAACTTCCTCCATCTAAGA
>JASDQU010100106.1:13176-31177 GCA_032191745.1 Picea mariana
TGTAGCAGAGGATGTTGCACAAGATCGCTTAATAAAATTTGTTTCAAAGATAAGATCCAAAGCGAAGATATAGGTACCAATGTATGAAGGCAATTTGGAAGTTGAAGAATTGTTAGATTGGGTATGTGCTATGGACAATTACTTCGATTACAAAGATATCAAAGAAGACAAGATGGTGAAGCATGCAGTGAAAAGACTAAAAGGTCATGTAGCGCTATGGTGGGATGAACTACAAGCCGGACGCAGGAGCAATGGTAAGAAAAAAAATAAAAGCTGGGATAGGATGGTAGCCAAGCTGAAAGCCAAATTTATCCTAAAGGATTACCAAATCAATTTGTTCAGAAGATTGCAAAACCTGAGACAGAAGAGCTTATTAGTGAAGGATTACACTAAGTAATTTTATAGACTGAACATCAGGGCTGGACAGAAAGAAAATGAGGACGAAAAGACAGCCAGATATATTACTGGGATGAGATATGAAATACAAGAGGAAATCAGCATGATGTTTATTAGTAAAGTCGAGGATGCTTATCAAGAAGCCTTGAAAGCTGAATAAAAATTGGCCAGGAAACAAAGTCAATGAAGCAGAGGTAAGGGAACCACCAAAGAGAAGTTCCAGAAACCGAAGCATGAAGCTGACAAATAGCATCATCACCATGACAAAGGTGGAATTTCTAAGGAAGGACAACATGGAGGAAGAATCTCTTTTTCCAGAGGAAGAGCCAGAGGAGGTGAAGTTGTACATTATACCTGTGGAAAATCAGGGCACAAGTCTTGGGAATGTCCCGAGAGAAAGAAATAAGGAGGATGTGAAGCACACATTGTTGAAGCATAGAAGCATGTGGAAGCAGAAGAAGCAGAAGTAGGAAAGAACCTCATGATGAGGAATATTCTTCTTGAACCAGAGAAGGAGATGGAGGAACAAGTTTAGTGAACAAGTTTGTTTAGAATTGCTTGTAAGACGAAAGATAGAGTTTTCAAGGTGATCATAGACAGTGGGAGCACTGACAATCTAGTATCCACAGAGATGGTGGAAAAACTGAAGTTAAAGACAACTGCACATCCAAACCCATAAAAGGTATCATGGTTGTAGAAAGGACATCAAGTAATGGTAAGTCAACAATGCCAAGTTGAATTTAAAATAGGAGGTTATAGGGATGAAATAATATGTGATGTAATTCCTATGGATGTCTGTCATATTTTATTGGGGAGACCATGGCAGTTTGACAGAAAAGTTATTCATGATGGAAGAAAGAATACCTATACCCTAGAAAAGATTGGTAGGACACATTGTTGGCCCTTGGTTATGGAAGAAAGTGAATATTACAGAAGATAAGGCGAAATGAGAACTGTGTGGAAGACATAGTGACCGATACTAGGTCGAAGTGAGAAAAAGAGAAGAAAACACAGAGAAAAGTAAGAGAAAGCAAGTCATTGAATGAGAATATCGAGGATGATATATCAGCAAGGAAGACGGATCATGGACAACTCAGTAAGAGGAAAAAGGCATCGGTAGATTCTTTGGAGAACCTCACGGGAAGGAAGGAAAGATAGGCTGGCGAAGCCCTAAAAATGTGGGTCAAGTTGACCTAGGGTTTTAGACACCTAGGATTTAGGTATCTAGGGTTTTGACACCTAGGCTTCGACCTAAGGCTATAGGTGACCTATTGTAATGTATAAATAAAGGTCAAGAGGAACTGATATGGGTTCGATTATGTGATGATGAGTGATTGTTGTTATTACTGAGAGAGGAATATTGTGTGGTGAGAGAAGTTTGTGTTGTAATATCTTCAATTGGGTGTGAAGAACAACTCTGTAGCTGGGTGCGCAGGGAAGGGAGATAGAGTAAAGAGAGAAGGAGAGAGATATGCAAGCTAAGAGCGCAGATAGAACTGTAAGCTTTCACCTAATATATTATAAATCATAGTTCTATGGGCGTAGCCCTAGGCAAAGGGTGAACCACATGTATCTTGTTGTGGTGTGTGATTGGTGCTCTATTCTTTGCTTTGTTACTCTGATGATGCATTAATAGTATGTTAGATCTGATATATCTCTGTGCAAAGTAGGTTTATGTTTAGAAAGAATAGTGTGATCTCCTTGTGTGATTGCCTTGATTCCACTTGCATTTCCTATGGTTGTAGACACATGTGTCCTGCAACCCCTATTTCTACTTCGGGTGAGACTGCATCTGCTTCACATGTGTTGCTGAAAGGGCCAGTAGTTAGGTCTTGTTGGTGCGCTATTATAACTGAACCCTGGGTCTGCCTCTGTGCCAACAAATGGTTCCATTGTCGGGACTGGGATCTTCTTGATGGAATGTCAAGGTGGTTTCCATCGAAGATAGAGATTCAGAAGTGGATAAAAGAACAAGAAAAGGACTTCGCAGAAGCTCAGAATAAGAACCCTAATATTAGCACATAAGATTGGTTGGGAAGGTATATCTTTATTGATATACATGAGATTTTCTTTGGAGGAATTCATAAGGAGCTATACGAGTTACTGGTCAGATTAGCAGACACCCAGTTTGAGATCATATCTAGACCAATTGTGGTTTGGATATCAACATTGATCAAGAAGTTCAAAAGAGTTGATGACACTATTTCAAGAAGTATATCACTGGTTTGGTAGTAACATTGGAGGGTATATCACACAGTTTTCTATTGATAGGGTAGAATCATATAGCCAAGCAGAGAGATATTTCTTTAAAGGACCTAGAGGAAAATTTGTACACTTCTTGAAGTTGAAGATCAAGATGCTATTGCATGAGAAGAACATCTTGAAGATACAGTAGTGGGTTAGACTGAAAAAACTAATGTTCAAGAATCAAGACAGCGACAGCGACATAGAGATCGGACACACACGTAGTGGGAGGAAATTCATAGAAGTTCCTCTGGTGAACTTGTTCGAGCAGAGTCACAAACCAGCACGAGAAGGGTTCTATAGTGGAGAAGAAGAAGAAGAGTTATTGAATGAAGAACATTCAGAGTCCGTTAGGGCAGAAGAAGAGAAGACTGAAGAACCTCGCCGAGGAGAGTCAGAAACTTTAAGTACTGCATAAACTATTGAAGTAAGTGTTATTACACCCCCTGTTGTTTCAGTAGCATTAAGTAACCAGAGTAACCTAAGTTATCACAGCACTGGTACAAGTGGTTCAATGCACACTCAGTCAGGAAACCTAGGAATATCTATGCCAAATGAGATGAGGTTACCCACCTTTAAAGGAGATGGATCTGAACATGCTGATCAACACTGGTTTCTATGTGAAGCTGTATGGAGTATTAAGAATGTCACCGATGAAGTTGTTAAACAAGCTCAGTTTAGTACTACCTTGAGAGACGATGCACTAAGTTGGTACATGAAACTTGTCCAAGGAATTGCACAACCTAAATCATTGAATGAGATCAAGAATGCATTGGTTGCATAATTCAAGAAACCCAAGTCGGAGTCACAATGCATTACAAAGTTGAAATAAATCAAGCAAAGAATAGCTGAACCTATTTGGGAGTTTGATCAGAGGTTTAAAACCTTACCGGGTTGGCTGACTTTTCAGATCCCATATGAGAAGAACAAGGAATGGTTCATTGCTGCCCTTTTACCACACATCAGAGTCCCTCTGATGCAACAAAAGATCGCTTCCCAGGATGAGGCACTAGAGATTTCCCTGAAGCTAGAATTAACCCCTATGGGAGAATCCAGCTCAGGTATGAGTCAAATTTTAAATCAGCTAACTAACTTTTCACTACAGGTCGAGGATATGAAAAAATACAAGGGAAAAGATAAAAGAGAAGAGAGTCGGTGTATTAGATGTAAGTCAGAAGGCCATGACAAGGAGAATTGCCCCTTGTTTCACGAATACTTGGCTTTCGGAGCTCCGAGACCTTTGATGCAAGTTACCCTACATTGGTGCAAGGTATGTAGAAATAGACATCACCCTGGTGAATTTTATTACATGCAAAAATATGTTCAGACACCCACAAATCTATATTGCGCGTTCTGTAAGTCGGTAGGGCATGATGATAGGGATTGTAGGTCCTATGACCTCATGCATGAAAGGTCAAGGGATATATACAAAATTCAAGGCGAAGTACAGAAAGAAGGGAACACTATGATGTATAATACCCCTAGAAGAGGAAACTTCAACCCTCGTGGTGGATTCAGAGGAAGAGGACGAGAAGCAGGAATGGGTCGAGGTAGAGGTTAGATCATTTGTTATAACTGCGCATAGCTAGGTCATCTGTCAAGGGACTGTTAGAACTATCATACCACTTGCAGTTACTGTAATTCATTTGAACATGTCATAGAATATTGTCCTGCGTTGTTAGCAGAACTTCAGGAAAGATGAGGAGGAAACCAACAAGTACATATAATCATAGAAGAACCTCACAGAGAAGATCCTAGAGTCGATTTTATCACTAGGGGAGGCGCTTCTACATGAGAAGATAGGGTGACTCCAGGGAAGACTATAGAAAAATCAGTAGCCAGAAAAGATGTGGAGAAGACACAAGATTTTGATCCAAAGAGAGAGAAGCAGACATTTGAAGAGGCAAGAAAATATTTTAGAAGAGATTAGGCTTCTTCATCAAAGGAACAACCATAAGTGAGAGAATGTGGAATGCCCCTGGCCTTTAATCAGTTTGCTTTGCCTGGAGAAGGAAAAGAGGTAAGCAGACTCATGGAATTCTTATGCACTTGTATTAATTTGATAAAGGATGAGAGCGATGTACAAGAACTCCAACACTTGATCAGACAGTATGAGCTAGGAAACTGTAACATCCTGTTTCCCCCAGTCTGTAAAAATAACTATACTGGCCAAGAACTATGGTAAACTCAAAGATTGTGAATGATTGATTTAACGGACCTTAGTATAAAAGGTTCGAGGAATGTAAATGATGTATGAATATATGTTGCATGACTATTGAGAGGGGGATGTGCTAAAAAGAGACCACGATGGCTAATGAGAGGTGGTGGAAGGGGCCAGAAGTGGCTGCGTTAACTTCCACCGAACCAAAACCGTACTGGTTTATACGTGCTTGGGAAAACTAAAGCTCAGTCTCAGACCCCGAAATGAATTACCCGCCCGGATGGTAGGTGGGGAGGCTCCTCAAGATTAAATGAAGGGATGGGGCAAACTGCCCATCCGTAGAAGCTCTCAGACCTGACCATCGGACAGGGAATTTCATGCCACACACAATATCATAGGAGGAAAGAAGTGTGGAATGGGGGGGAGAAGAGCATACGGACACACACACGCGACAGGAATTGCAAAAGGAGAACCAGAGGAACTCTGGGAAATACAGTGAGTCATGAGCAGAGGAGAAGGAGAGTAACCTTCGTCCTAGACTTCCAACAAGCGGGAAGTAAGAGACTGAGTCTCAAAGCATCATGGTCTAGCTCAGGGGTGGCTGGTGGTAAATCTGTTGGGAGTCACTGAGCCTACGGTTGGGTGGAAATGAGCACCCCTCTCAGCAGTTGCATTACACATGGTTTTTTCTGATAAGTGTCTATGTCTTGTATTTTAAATTGAATATTCCTGGAATGCATGCTCATGGTTGTACACTCATAAATGGTTTCTGTATAGAAATGTATGCCTGGTGTTTTGATCGAAAATGGTGGATGCATGATTATACTTGTATGACCATATTCAGTTTATATATATATATATGTATATACTGAACAAGTTTAGATTTCGATTCCATCCTTGGGAGAATTGTCCCCTGCACTTAACTCACGCAAGGTCTTGGTTGGATTTCCCCAAAGGCACCTCCTTCTAGGAAGGTTCCCTCACTATTCCAAAGCCGAAGTGAGTTCCTTGAAAGGAATATCGTTTAAGTAAATATCTAAGCTTACCTCACCCATGTCACAGATTTCATAGCTCAATAAGTTAAGAAGGCCTTTCAGTCATGTCCCCAAGCCTGGTGATAATTACCCAAGGATCCATTGAAGGATTTTATGGTCTAAGTTTGGAGACCTTGCACCAGCAAGAATGGTTCCCTCAGAGTTTGATGTTTCAGTGTTTTGGCACCCAGGAAATCCAAGGGTAAGTTCCCTTGTACTCACCAATCGCGAAATCCCTAAGTATGAAACCCCGAAAAGGTCTAGCGTGGATAAGTCTTGGTGTTTCGGTGTTTCGGCAACCGGAAAACCCAAGGGTCAGTTCCCTTGTACTCGCTAGTCCCGAAATCCTGACTTGCAAAACCCCGAAATGATAATAGCGTGGCTAGAGTTTGATGTTTCGGCGTTTCGGAACCCGGGAATCCTAAGGGTCAGTTCCTTGTATTCGCCAGTTGCGAAATCCCGAATTGCAAGACCCTGAAATGTGCGAGACCTCTTGTCATTGCACATCGTGAAATCCCGACTTGCGAGACCCCGAAGTGAGTTTAGTGGCCACATGAGCTTCAGAGTTTCGGCTCCCAGGAAACTCAGATGCGAGACCTCTTGTCATCGCACATCGCGAAATCCCGACTTGCGAAACCCCGAAGTGATTTTAGTGGATATATGAGCTTCGGAGTTTCGGCTCTCGAATATCCTAGATGCGAGGCCCCTCGTCCTCACATATAGTGAAATCCCGATGTGAGAAACCCCGAAATGAGCCTAGTAGATATATGGGCTTCGGTGTTGTGGCACCCGGGAAACCGAAGGGTATGAACCCTCGTCTCCATACATCACGAAATCCCGGTATGCGAAGTCCCGATAGGTGAAATCCCGGAGCAGGCTTGGTGTGAATAGGATTTTGGGTTTCAGGGTGTCGAAGGACTCGAATCCTTTGCATTTCGAACTCCTAGTTTCTGAAGTCCCGAAATGTGAAAGGTGCCTCTTGACTTAGCCCGGGGTCAAAACCGATGGACACGTGGAAGTAAATCCTACACTTGGTGCGTGAATTGTACATGATGGATTTTCAACAAAAGAACCTCTGAATTGGTTGGGTGAAGGTCTCGATTGGAAGACCTAGCCTACGCCAGAACCTCGTAAGAATTTGGGAACTTTGTCCCTCGACAACAAAGAAGAGAGAAAAAGGCGAAAAATAATAGTTCTCGTAGTGGGTGTTTGACAGAAAGGTAGATCCTCTACTAAATAAATAAGTACATCAATTATCCAAAAAGAGAAGGAAAAATAAGGAACTACACCTTAACACTCAAATTGGAGAATATGATATAGATTATCTAGTTCTCGACTTAGGATCAGAGGTCAATGTTATGATGAAGCAGACTTGGGCACTAATGGGAAAACCTAAGTTGATCTAATCCCCCATCAGGCTTAGGATGGCCAATCAATAGGTTGTGAGCCCCTTCGGAAGACTGGAACATGTCCCTGTGGATATAGATGGGGTCAGAACATTTATGGACTTAGAGGTGATTGATATAGTCAATGATAGTTTTCCTTACCCTGCGGTTTTAGGAATTGATTGCGCTTTCAACAATTCTACTATTGTTGACTTGAAGAAAATAAGAATGACGTTTGAAGGAGATGGCCTTAAAGTCATCGCACCTTTGGATTCTGATGAAGGTCCCAGATACACAGAGTGCATCAGAGAAGAGGACCGTACATATGAGCTAGAGAATATATACAAATTGACCGCGAGACAACAGGATTACATTAATCCTAAAACAGATGGGAATTTAAGTTGGCGAAGTGACAGCGCATGCTCATCAGACTCAGAAGAAGCACTAGAGAATTGGCAGAACAAGATGTATGAACTTGTTGCACAGCAATGTGCTAGACTGACTAGAGAAGTTCGCTGGATCAGCACAACAGTAAGTAATTTACCCACGTTTGATGGTTTGAATCACTTAGAAACTTTCTTATTGGAATTTGAAGAAACTATACCAGTACAACAAAGACTGTTGGCACTAAACGAGGATTTGAAAGCTACTCCGGCAAGATGGTGGGGAACACATAAAAGGAACATCGTGAACTAGATACAATGCCGCACTTTGATGATAGCACGATTTTCAGAACTAGTCAAAGGATGTGAAGTTAGGTACACAGGTCAAAGCTATCCAAAAGACCATGTGGGAAGTTGTGAGGAGGCCTGGAGCTGCATTACTCAAGAGAAGTGGGTGCATAAATTCATCAATACTCTAGACACAGTGCCTATCAACTGGTACCTTGAAGCGGAACTACGCCTCACCACTGCAGATTGGCAAGGTATGACACAGAACTTCATAGCTACATTCTTGTTTGAAAGTAAGTACCCTATGGTAGATAAATCTTTATAGGTTGTAAAACAAAAAGTATTTGAGGAGGCACCTAGCCTCCCTGTGGAGCAAGAAGTGGATGAATGGACTGCACCTCTTCATAAATTGCAAGGTTGTTACAATATCAATGCCGATGAAGACAATGATCCTAGGAAGGTGAACATCACAGAAACAGAAGGAAAACGAGGCATAGAAGGACCAGGAGTCGAACTACCTTTTATTGCACAGCCAATCAAAATCAAGAAAGTTAAT
The DNA here is from genome assembly GCA_032191745.1 of Picea mariana. Lineage (NCBI taxonomy): Eukaryota > Viridiplantae > Streptophyta > Pinopsida > Pinales > Pinaceae > Picea > Picea mariana. The sequence continues at coordinate 21,624 of JASDQU010100106.1, forward strand.
ATTGGAACATAGAAAGCACCTAATATTGCTAGTGTTGAAGATCATTGGGATGATGCTACTATTGATAAGATCACAGAATTGTTGCATGAATATCAGGACTTGTTTCCAACCAAGTTCACTGATATGAAGGGAATTAAAGGGCCCATGGGAGAGATGAAGATCCCCTTGAAACCATATGCAAGACTACTTAAACAAAGACCTTACAGATTGAACCCTAAATATAAGGAGAAAGTGAAGATTGAACTAGACAAAATGCTGGAAGCAAGAATCATAGAACCTGTTGAAGAGTCATAATGGATTATCCCTATGGTGGTACAGGATAAGAAGACCGGCGAGATAAGAATCTATGTAGATCTCATGAAGCTGAATTATCCATGTCTACATGATCCATTCCCTACACCATTTACTGATGAAGTGTTAGACAATGTGGGAGGACAGGAGGTCTACTCCTTTACAGACGAATTCTCAGGATACCATCAGATCAGGATTGCCAAGGAAGATCGCCATAAGACCACATTTGCAATAGAATGGGGATCCTACTAGTATACAGTGAGGCCATTTGGATTGAAGAATGCACCATCCATATTTTCTAGGATGGTGGTCGAAGCATTCAAGGAATTTTTACATAAATTTCTAGAAGCATATTTTGATGATTGGACTGTTTTTAGCTTATTGCAAAATCATATTGAATGTTTAAGACTAATTTTGGATAAGTGCAGGCAATGTCAAATTTCCCTGAACCTGAAGAAGTGCATCTTCTTTTCACCCTTTGGAGTGTTGCTATGCCATATTGTGTGTAAGCAGGTATTGTTGGTAGATACATCTAAGATTGCCATTATAGTTTATTTACCCCCTCCTACTTCAGTCAAACAATTGTGCATTGCGTTGGGACATACTGGATACTACAGGAAGTTCATTAAAGGATATGCACAGATCATAACACCCATGGAGAATATTTTGAAGAAATACTGTCAGTATTAATGGACAGAAGAATTCCAGCAGAGCTTCGACACACTGAAACAAAAAATGGTTATTGTGCCTATTCTGGTTTTCCCAAATTGGAGCAAGGAATTTGATGTGCATGTTGATGCATCTTCTATTGCATTGAGAGAAGTGTTAGCACAACCAGGAGCAAGAGATATTGACCACCTGTTAGCCTTTTCTAGCAGGAATATCTCAACAGCTAAGATAAATTACACCACCACCGAGAGAGAAGGTTTAGCCACGGTGTATGCGTTGCAGAATTTTTTCCACTACTTGTTGGGAGGACACCTTAAAATGTTCACTGATCACTCTGCGCTGAAATACCTAGTGAACAAGCCAGTGTTCAGGGGAAGGATATGTATATGGCTTCTACTATTTCAAGAATATGATTTTGAGATCGTGGTAAAGCCAGGAAGGATGAACAAGGGACCTGACCACTTGTCTAGGTTGGAGCATGGAGAGGAACCTACTAGTTTGGAGGATACATTGTCGGATGCATAGTTGTTAGAAATTAGAAAGGTTGATGATCACTTCACTGAGATAGTCTAATTCCTGTCAACATGAATGCCACCTAGTGAATACACAATCACCTAGAAGAAACAGTTGGTAGTGCACGTTGCATATTTTTCACTTATAGTTGGACAGTTATACAATATGGGACCTGATGAGATCCTAAGGAGATGTGTCATGGAAGCAGAAAGACCACGGATTTTAGAAGAATCTCATGAAGGAATCACATGAGGACACTACGTAGGAAAAGAAACGCTGCAGAAGGTTCTTAGAGCTGGCCTCTGGTGGCCTAATTACACAGAGATGCTAAAGACTACTACAGAGCCTGCGATGTATGCCAAAGAGTTTGGAAACCATCCAAAAGAGATGACATGCCATTAGCACCCCAAATAACCTTACAAGCATTTGAGAAATGGGCCATTGACTTCGTGGGACCTATAAATCCACCAAGGAAGTGCACAGGAGCCAGATACATCATCACTGCAACAAAGTATTTGACCAAATGGGAAGAAGCAAGAGCAGTTAAGGATTGTAGTGCAACTACAGTTGCGCGTTTCATATTTTATGATATCATAACCAGGTTTGGATGCCCAAATATCCTCATGAGTGATCAAGGTATACATTTTATTAATAAGACTATTGAAGCCTTGACTCAGGAATTTGAATTTCACCACCAGAAGTGCACTCCTTACCACCCACAAGCGAACGGGACAGTTGAAGCATTCAATAAGATCTTGGAGACAGCACTGAAGAAGATTTGCAATGTGAAGATGGAAGATTGGGATTTGAGAGTACCAGCAGTGTTATGGGCCTATAGAACTACTTGTAAGAATTTGACAATGAAGACCCCCTTTAAGTTGGTTTATGGCCTAGAAGCAGTTGTACCCATGGAATATTTAGTCCCTGGCTTAAGAATTGCATCCTTTACAGATATGGATGACACTGGCGATGTTCAAGAGAGGCTGGCACAGTTGGTCGAACTAGAAGAAGACATATTTATTGCAGGATTCCATCAGCAAGTTCAAAAGGAATGAGAAAATGCCTACCATGACAGACACATCAAGAAGAAAGCATTTAAGCAAGGAGATATGGTATTGGTATATGATAGCAAGTTCGTGAAGCATCCAAGGAATTTCAGAACACATTGGATGGGGTCGTATGAGGTTGTCCATGTCATGGAAGGAGGAGCTACACAATTGAAGACTTTGAATTGAGAATGGAAGGAAGGATTGGTGAATGCGAGATGGTTGAAATTGTACTATGACGACCAACTGCCTCACAGATCTCGGTAAAAATAGAAGAAGGGTCTAGGTACTAGGTGCAATTGAAACTGGGTACCAGACACAGAAAAGACAGTCTGCACACAATGGGGAGGAACAGAGCAGAAAGCACAGATTGTGCTATGCAGTCTGCAGTTGAAGAAAAGCAGAAGATTCAGATCAGAGTGCCTCGGGATGAGTCATGGGTGAGTGCTAGGGGCCTGTTGGCCCTTGGTTATGGAAGAAAGAGAATATTACAGAAGATAAGGTGAAATTTGAACTGTGTGGAAGACACGGTGACTAATACTGGGTCGAAGTGAGAAAAAGAGCCGAAAAGACGAAGCGAAGTAAGAGAAATCAAGTCGTTGGATGAGAAGATCGAGGGTGACAGATCAGAAAGGAAGATAGATTGTGGACAACTCAGCAAGTAGAAAATTCCACTGGTAGATGCTTTGGAGAACCTCGCGGGAAGGAAGGAAAGATAGACTGGTGAAGCCCTGAAAATGTGGGTCAAGTTGACCTAGGGTTTTAGACACCTAGGGTTTAGGTATATAGGGTTTTGACACCTAGGCTTCAGCCTAAGGTTGTCAGTGAGTTATTGTAATGTATAAATAAAGTTCAAGAGGACCTGATATGGGTTCAATTATGTGATGATGAGTGATTGTTGTTATTACTGAGAGAGGAGTATTTTGTGGTGAGAGAAGTCTGTATTGTAATATCTTCAGCTAGGTGCGAAAATCAACCCTGCAACTGGGTGCGCAGGGAAGGGAGATAAAGTAAAGAGAGAAGGAGAGAGATCTGCAAGCTAAGAGCACAGATAGAACTGTAAGCTTTCACCTAATATATTATAAAGCACGGTTATGTGGACGTAGCCCTAGGGAGAGGGTGAACCACGTATATCCTGTTGTGGTGTGTGATTGGTGTTGTGTTCTTTGATTTGTTACTCCAAGGATGCATTATTAGTATGTTAGATCTGATATATCTATGTGCGAAGTAGGTTTATGTTTGGAAAGAATAGTCTGAACTCCTTGTGTGATTGCATTGATTCCACTTGGATTTCCTCTGGTTGTAGATACATGTGTCCTACAACCCCCTATTGCTACTTCGGGTGAGACTGCATCTACTTCGCAGGTGTTGCCAAAAGGGCTAGTAGTTAGGGATTGTTGGTGCGCTATTAGAACTGAACCCTGGTTCTGCCCTTGTGCCAACACACATATGTTGTTACCCATAGAAAACAAAGAACAAAAGAGGGAAGCTAGTTCAAGCATACTTCTCATGAGTGGGAAGGAACTCTTGAATGAATTCAAGAAGGAGAAAGAAATATAGTTTGTTGTAGTGAGGAATCCTAGAGTTATCCTTACAAATACTTTTGTGGAAGATTTGCCTAAAGAAATCTAGGAACTATTAGAAAACTTTGCTGACATAGTAGTGAATGAGTTACCACACTCATTGCCACCCATTAGGAGTATAAGCCATAATATTGACCTTATTCCAATAGCTAGTTTACCAAACAAAGCATCTTATATGTTGACACCTAGGGAGAATGAGGAAGTCAAAAATCAAGTCCAGGAGTTGTTGGATAAAGGTTTAGTCAGGGAAAACCTAATCCCATGCGCAGTACCGACTATGTTAAGTCCAAATAAGGATGGAGGATGGAGAATGTGTATAGATTCCAGAACCATCAAAAAGATAACCATTAGGTGTAGATTTCCTTTACCGAGGATGGATGATTTGATGGATTGTTTGAGTGGAGCAAGATATTTTTCCAAGATAGAATTGAAGAGTGGATAGCATCAAATAAGAATGAGAGAGGGAGATGAATGGAAAATAGCATTCAAGACAAATGAAGGATTGTTTGAATGGTTGGTCATGCCATTTGGGTTGACAAATGCACCAAGCACATTTATGAGATTGATGAATGAAGTATTGAAAGACTTCATAGGAAAATTTGTCATAGTATATTTGGATGACATACTAATCTTCAGTAAGACAAAGGGAGAACACTTAAGACATTTGACATCAGTGATGGAAAAGTTGCAACAAGAGAAATTGCTAATAAATCTGAAGAAAAGCTCTTTTTATGAAGAAGGAACTCATATACTTGGGTTTTGTGATCTCTTCAAATGAATTGAATATGGATCCAGAAAAGGTGAGAGCACTCAGGGAATGGCCATCACCAAGCAGCATATTTGAGGTAAGAAGTTTTCATGGGTTAGCAAGTTTTTATAGAAAGTTTATCAGAAATTTTAGTGGTATATGTGCACCCATGCTAGACACTGTGAAGAAGAAACACAAGTCTTTTAGTTGGATAGAGGAAGCTGAAAAAAGTTTCAAAGTGTTGAAGGAGAAGATCATAGAACAACCAATTCTGGTCTTGCTAGATTTTGGAAAAACATTTCAAGTGAGATGTGATGCAAGTGGATTAGCTATTGGAGCAGTCTTGAGTCGGGATAATAGGCCAGTTGCTTATTTCAATGAGAAGTTGAATGACACCAAGAAGAATTATTCCACATATGACAAAGAATTTTATGCAATGATTCAAGCTTTGAAGAAGTGGAGACACTATCTAATTCCTAAATAATTTGTCTTGTACAGTGATAATCAAGCTTTGCAATTTATTACTAGGAAATAAAAGTTGAATCATAGACATGCTAAATGGGTAGAATTTATACAAAATTTTACTTTTGTTATTAAACATATTCTTGGAGCTACTAACAAAGTTGCAGATGCTTTGAGTAGGAGGATTTTGATTGTATAGGAATTCCAAGTGAAGACCTTAGGGTTTGAACACCTCAAGGAGATGTATAGAGAAAATGTAGATTTTAAGGAAGCTTATGAGGCATGCAAGAATCCTTTGTTGGAAGATAGAAGCCCATGGACTAAATATTTGATCCAGGATGGATTACTGTTCAAGGGAATCCAACTGTGCATACCAAACTTCTCAATGAGAGATAATTTGCTAAAAGAGAAACACAGTGGAGGTTTAGTTGGACATTTTGGTCATGATAAGACATTTGCACAGCTGAGTAATTTGTATTATTGGTCGAGCATGAGGGAAGAGGTGAAACATTTTGTGAACAAATGCATAATTTGTCAGTATGCAAAAGAAAGACAACAGAACATTGGTTTGTATCAGCCATTACCAATTCCATAAAGGCCGTGGGATGCAATCAGTATGGATTTTGTTTGGGGATTGCCTAGAACTAAGAAAAGGAGTGATTCCATATTTTTTGTGGTGGACAGATTTTCAAAAATGTCACATTCCATACCATGCTAGAAGACAAACGATGCTACACACATAGACAATTTGTTTTTCAGAGAAGTGGTGAGACTACATGGATTGTCTAGGAGCATAGTCTCAAACAAGAACACCAAATTTGTAGGACACTTTTGGAGGAATCTATGGAAGAGGCTGGAGACAAACTTGTGCTTTAGTTCAACATATCACCCTTAGACATATGGATAGAATGAAGTAGTAAACATGAGTCTGGGAAACTTGTTAATAAGTTTAGTCACTGAGAAAGGTCGTCAATGGGATCAGATTCTGGCACAAGCAGAATTTGCATTCAACAATTCAATGAATGGGAGCACAGGGAAAATTCCATTTGAAATCATGTATGGTATACAGCCAAGAGGGATTACAGAGTTGATATATCTGAATCAAGATGAATTTAGAAGTGTTGGAGAAGAGGATTTTTCAAAATAAATGTAGAAACTCCATGACAAAGTCAGAGAGCAGCTACAAGACAACAACCTGAAATATAAGAACAGAGTTGATCAGAAGAGGAGAGAAGTTCAATTCAAGGTTGGAGATGAAGTTTTATCTCATTTGAGAACAGAGAGGTTTCCAAGGGGAATGTATAACAAGTTGAATATGAAGAAGATAGGACCATGCAGGATTCTCAGAAAATTCGCAGCCAATGGTTATGAAATTGAGTTGCCAGACAATGTTGGGATATCATCGATATTCAATGTTGCAGACTTGTATCCTTACAGAAGAGATGAGGTGGGAGAATCAGATGATCAGAAACAAGTTCAGTGGGAAGAACAATTTCCCACAACAGAAAAACCTCAAATGGAGAAAAGCATTGAACAAAGAGATGGAAAGAAGACCAGGAGGAAGACATATCCTGAGTATTTAGTGAAGTGGAAAGATCATCCAATGGAAGATGCAAGTTAGGTTACAGAACCTGATATATTGAAGCATGGAAAAACAGTGCAGGAGCTCATGGACAGGAGTCCATGAAAATTTTAACCAGAGGAGTATGATGCAGGAAAATTTCCTTCAAAATCAAAAAAATGCAAGCGTGGAGGCAAAGAAATGACATCTCAGCATGACAGAGTTTCAAATCAACATTTAACTCAGGAATAAATCGAGTTGTTGAGATATTTTGAAAGCAACATTTTTTAAAATGTAACTTGTTTGTGAAGTCGTGAAGGACTGTAAGGAGTTGTAGATATAGAGTGTTAACTCTTATCTGGCAATAACTATTATTTATTGTAATAGGACAAAGTAGGTAACCGCTAAGAGTTTGATAGGATAGGTTGCAGATAGGACGAGAGAGCTCATGGAGCTAGTCCTTAGATAGTTTGTTGTTGCATTGTAAAAGTATTAGGAGATCATGAGATAGAGATCAGAGAGATCAGTAGAACAGAGTAGAGTAGAAGAAATATATGTAATTTGTTTCATGAATGAATAGAACAGACAGAAGTGTCCCAAATCTTGGATTGTGTTCATTTTGATGTATGATTGAATGAATGTGATATTTTATGTGTGTGTTTTAATTCATTTTTGTTCATGTATGATCGTTTGAGAAGTTGGTCGTATGAGTCTGTGATGAAACTGGGTAAGTTTCAATTGTTTCTCTTCTGAAACTCGTATGCAAGGTGTGCATATCGAATGCAAGGAGTGTGTCGATTGAGTCTCAGAGTGACTCAGAGGATTTCAGAGAGAACCAAGGAAACTTAGACCAGGTGTAAGGTGTGCACAACATTAAGAAGCGACCAAGCATCAAAGAACCAGAACAGAGGAACACCAGAAGGGCGAGAAGAATTTATTTTCAAGAAATACTTCGAACTAAGTTATTGAAATCCCCGAATGCAAGGAGTGTGTGGGAAATTGAAATCCTTTAAGGATCAATATTAGAAGGGATATCACTTTCATAAGTGTTGATGAGATCCAAGAGTCGGACTCATATGCGTAGTAAAGTTTGAAACCTTTGAAGACTGATAAATCTTCTAAGTCGGAAGAAATCAGAAGCTCGGGAGGAGGAGTGACAGTAGTCGTTGGATCACTGTGTAAAAGGTCAACATCTATTTGATCAGAGTAAAGTGCATAAGCCTTAGTGCTTCACACATTTGGGAGAGAGAGCTCATCAAGGTTTGAGGATTTGATATTTTCAAAGGCCGGAGAGCCGAAGTAGAATCTCAGTCGTCCAATCAGCAGGAACAGATCTGAGTCGTCATATTGTTCGAGGTAATATTCAAGCATCGGATCACCCAGGGTAAATATGAGCTGTCAGATACCGTGGGTCCAGGAGGAGGAAAATTTGAAACTTGAGATTTCCGAAGCACGAAGAGTTGAAGGGTCGGAGCGAATATGGACCGTTAGATACATAAAGATATTTGTCAGTGGATCATGAGATCCAGAGGAAGGAAAAGGTGAAAGGTTGAAACATTCGAAGCCTGAATAGCCAAAGAGTCAAGAGTCATCGATCTGCAAAGGGACACTTGTCAATAGATCGCAAGCTCCAGATAAAGTGTAGCACAATTTTAGTTGAGATCTTAGATTATTGAATCCTAAATATTTGAAGTAAATCTGAACCGCCAGATCTAGAGGAGACGTGGTATGAATCCGTGGACTCTGGTAAAGTCCCAAAGTGATTCGTAGTCGTCAGATCTAAGAGAGACATGGCATGAATCCATGCACTCCAGGTAAAGACCCGAAGTAATCCTCGATCTTCATATCAAGAGGACATGCATAAGTGGATTATAGCCTTCAGATAAAAGGCATTGGGAAGAAGGGTGAAGTTTGAGATTTGAGATCTCAGAAGTCTGAAGACCCGAAGGAGATCTCGATCGTCAATCAAGAAGGGGGTCACAGGATTATTGATCTGAGTTGAAAGTTCAAACACCCGAAGTGGAAGTAGGACCGTTGATTGAGCAAAACAGGTGTTTGCAGATCGTCAGCTTCAGAAGATTGAAGTACGGAAGAAAGCAAGGTTTAAGATTTCAAAACCCCGAAGTCCAGAACCGTGAAGATATCACATTCGTTGATTCAGAAGGGACAGATATGGTCCGTGGATTTGCAAAGCACAGATATGAACCGTCAGTTCAGACAGTATTTTCAATATCACGAGATCGATGATCCCATAGCATTGTGGGGACACGATTTGTGCTGACTTTAAAACATTGAGGGCGAGTCGCAACCCATACCATGGTTTTTCCAAGAGGACATGTGGAGGTTCGAGGAGAATTGCAGGCCGAAAATCAATTTGATCCCAACCGCTATTGGTTGTGCCCGCAATCGCGTGGTCACAAGAAGGCATCTCCTAATGTCATATCAAGAGAGGGCTTATCAGAAAAAGAGATAACGCCCAGTACTCTGAGATTTCGCAGAAGAAAAAAAGGAAAGGTTGTGGGTGTTATCAGACCTACACCAAGGAGCCAAAAAGGCCTGTGTTTAGATACCAAAGGGGGCCATTAAGGTTCCACGGAGTCATTTGACTCAAGAATCAGATATCCTTGACCGGGAGGTCAGGTATCCCTACGGGGAAGTAGGGGGTTTGCATCACCATGAAT